>JAJOZX010002196.1:35000-457500 GCA_023014485.1 Bathynomus jamesi
GTGTTATGTTGTATATCAAAGATAATATAGCGAACGTTATAGAAGTAAAGCACACAATTCCAGAACCGATAGATTCGACTATAGCAGAACTTAAATTGAACGATTTCAAACTTGTTGTTGCGGTTATATATAGGCCCCCTAATCAAACAGCTGATACGGACGAAGCGTTATATCATGAACTAAAGCGAATAATCGGTAGTGAGCAGGCTTTAGTTATGGGTGACTTTAATTGCGCTAACGTAAATTACGATACAATGCAGGGAGACGCGGAAGGTAATCGTTTAGTTAATTTTCTCGAGGATAGCTTTCTTATTCAAAAGGTTGGGGAACCTACGAGGTTGGACAGTATTTTAGATTTAGTAATAACTACGGATGATAGGCTAATTACTGATCTTCAAATAATAGAACCGTTGGGCAATAGCGATCACAATATGGTAGAGTTTGTCCTCTCAGTAAGTCACTCGAAACCAGCTAACTCGACGAAAATTCCTAACTTCCAGCACGCAGACTTTAGTAAATTTCGAAATAAATTGTCACACGTCAATTGGGAAAACGTGATGGGGAACTCCAACGCAAAACTAATGTGGGAATCGTTCGAAACAGTATTTAGGACTATAAATGAGGAATGTGTACCGTACAAAATTAAGCGTGCGAAAGTAAACAACAAGCCCTTGTGGTTTACTTCTAAAGTAGGAGACATTATAAAGAGTAGAGATAGGGCTTATAGGCTACATAAGTGCGATAAAGACAATTTGTGGTTACGAAACAACTACATATCTCTAAGGCGTGAAGCGAAAAGTGTAATAAAAAAGTCCAAGCGCGAATTTGAAATCTCCATAGCTCGTGACGGTAAAGAAAACCCCAAGCGATTCTTTCAATACGTCAATAATAGAAATCCAGTAAAAAGCGATATGGGGCCTTTGAAAAATCTAAACGGAGATCTAGTTTCTGAAAACAAGGAAATGGCTACCTTGCTAAACAAATTTTTTACGTCAGTTTTTACTATAGAAGATGTATCAAATATCCCTACGGTCACGGACATAATACCGTTTGATAATGGTAATATTTTGGATAATATAGTGGTTAGTGAAGGGGAGGTAACGCGCTATATTGATAAAATGAAAACGCGTAAATCACCGTGGCCGGATTCCATATATCCCATACAACTAAAAGAATTAAAAGATAGCATTGTTGTGCCGCTAACAAAGATTTTTAATGCGTCTATTACTGAGGGGTGCGTACCAGATAATTTCAAGTTAGCAAACGTAACACCTATCTTTAAGAAAGGCGATAAAGGTGCGGCGGGAAATTATAGACCAATCAGTTTAACGTCTGTTGTAGGTAAGCTACTGGAATCAATAATTAGGGATCGTATAGTCGAACACTTAGAATTCCATAAGCTAGTTAGAAATACGCAGCACGGATTTAGGCGAAACAAATCTTGCTTAACCAATCTTTTAGAATTTTTCCAAAGCGTGGTTGACGTTTACGATAGACATCGGGCGGTTGATGTAGTGTATTTAGATTTTCAAAAAGCGTTTGACACAGTGCCGCACAAAAGACTCATTGAAAAAACTAAGGCTCATGGAATCAGGGGTGTAGTAATAAATTGGCTAGAAGAATGGTTGCGAGGCAGGAAACAGAGGGTGGTCGTTGATGGAGCGAAGTCGTGTTGGGCTAATGTAGCGAGTGGCGTTCCTCAGGGTTCTGTATTGGGCCCCTTGCTTTTTCTTATATATATTAACGATTTAGATGTCGGCCTAGTCAGTACAGTTTCAAAGTTTGCGGATGAAACGAAGCTGGGTGGTATGGCGATTAATGACGAAGATAGAGGTAAAATTCAGGAAGATCCTAATAAAATCGTTGATTGGTCAGTCACATGGCAAATGAGATTTAACGTTGATAAGTGCAAAATTTTGCATATAGGTTCGCGTAACGGTAATTTTGCGTACAGTATATCAGGGAAAGATCTAACAAGCGTAGAGCAGGAAAAAGATTTAGGAGTTATAGTCACGGGTGAACAAAGTGTTAGGTTTTACAGCTCGAAATTTTGAGTACAAATCGCGCGATATTATAGTTCCACTTTATAAATCATTAGTTAGACCCCATTTGGAGTACGCGGTCCAATTTTGGAATCCGCATATGCGCAAAGATATAGACAAAATCGAAAGAGTTCAAAGACGAGCAACTAAGATGATTCCGTCGCTTAGGTCAAAGTCGTACGAGGATAGGCTTATGGAGTTAAAATTGACAACACTCGAGACTAGGAGGTTAAGGGGTGATCAAATCCAGGTTTTCAAAATTATGAATGGGTTCGATAACGTAGATAGAGATAGCTTTTTCGAAATATCTCAATATAATAGGACTAGAAATAACGGGTGTAAGTTGACAAGTAGAAGGTTCGAGACAGTAGTTGCGAAAAACTTTTTTACGCATAGAATAGTAAATAGCTGGAATAGTTTGCCGGTAGAAGTAATTAGTAGCACGTCTATAAACATGTTTAAAAATCGATTAGACGCATATGTTGATAGAAAGGGTATAGTTTAAGGTAGTAAAATTAAGGCTTTCTGGGGATAGATCCCACAGCTCAACACAAGTGTTGTGGGATATAGGGAGGCAGCGTCTTGGGTTAGGGGATACTCTCTGTCCTTACACACCCCATTTAAAGAGATTCCTCTGCCGAGCGGTGCCCCCCATAGTACTGTGAGGTATTGAAAAACTCATGAGCTTCACTTGCCCCACAAACACCTTTAAATGGGAGACCCAAAATGGGTGCCCACACATTTCTACCTTACTGTACAGTCTTTACAGCCACACCTACACTTTTCCTCGTAAGTGTATATATTGTAATGTATATGATTGTAAATTTTGACTTGGTCCGCAATCGATATGGACCGTGACTTGATGGATACCGTAATGAAATTGACTGGATTCTTTGGATCTGATATATTTGCATGTCCGTTATAAATAGATATAGAGTGTAACATATTTGTGGATAGTAGTCTATTATGACTAGATCCTCTGGATCCAGAGATTCTATCTTTAGTTTTAAATCGATAATTAATTAGTTTTAAATTGATAATTATTTAGTTTCGTAAAAATTGGTCGTTGCCAATTTACCGGCGGTTTTTACATAAATTTCTTATGTTCTTGTGGTTCGGAACCCACGTAAAATTGTAGGTCCCCTCCGCCACCACGGAGGACATACACAATACACGATTACGAACACAGTTAGGTAGACCAGCCATGAGTGGATCCTAGGGTCTTTGTTGGTCTGAAACATTATAACATTATAACATTATATGTAGTTATATATATATATATGTGTATATGAAAATTATTTCACGAAAGTAACACGTGAAAAATATTTATGATGAATAAAACCACGAAGGAAAGGAAACACAAAAAGGTGCTCAAGCGCTTTCGTCTTTTATGTACTTCAGTGTTCCTGAGGATGTCATTAGACGAAAGCGCTTGAGCACCTTTTGTGTTTCCTTTCCTTCGTGGTTTTATTCATCATATATGTATATATATATATATGTATATGTATATATATATATATATATATATATATGTATATATATGTATAATGTATATATATGTATGTATATATGTATATATGTATATATATGTATAATATATATATATTTATGTGTATATATGTATGTATATATGTGTGTTATATGTATATATATGTGTGTATATATATATATGTGTATATATATATATATATATGTGTGTGTGTATATATATGTGTGTATATATACTGTATATATGTATATATATATATATATATATATATATATATATATATATATATGTGCATATGTATATATGTATATGCATATATGTATATTTGTGTATATATGTATGTATATGTATATATATGTATATGTATATATATATATATATATATATATATATATATATATATATGTATATGTATATGTATATATATATAATATATATATATATATATATATGTATATGTATATGTATATTATATATATGTATATATATATATATATATATATATATATATATATATATATATAGTGTGTGTGTATATATGAAAAATTATTTCACGAAAGTGACACGTGAAAAATATTTATGATGACTAAAACCACGAAGGGAAAGAAACACAAAGGGGTGCTCAAGCGCTTTCGTCTAATGACATCCTCAGGAACATTGGAGTGAAAGGACAGATCAAGGCAATATATAGGTTACAAAAATAAACATACATACATACATATTCATATATATATATATATATATATATATATATATATATATATATATACATATACATATATAATATATACATATACATATATATAGTAAGCATAGAAAAAATTGTGGGAGGAACAAACACATTTGTATGGGAAATTGACACTTTTAGCACTTCGGCCGACATTCAATATAAATTCAAATGGCTTGTTTATGAAACAGGTCACAAAAGAATAAAGAAATAAAAATAAATATAAATATAAATTGGGGAAAAAAAAATTAATTACAAAATAGTGCCTTAGTGATATATATGTCACAGCCTAAATAACCATAAAGAAATAAACCAACAAATAAAAAACCCCAAATATATATATACATATATATATATATATATATATTTATATATATATACACACAGTATGATATAATATATATATATATATATATATATTATAATATATATTATATATATATATATATACACACATATACATATATATAGTAAGTAAGAAAAATTGTGGGAGGAGCAAACACATTTGTATGGGAAAATGACACTTTTAGCACTTTGGCCGACATTCAATATAAATTCAAATGGCTTGTTTATGAAACAGGTCACAAAAGAATAAAGAAATAAAAATAAATATAAATATAAATAGGGGAAAAAAAAAAAAAAAATTACAAAATAATGCCTTAGTGATATATATGTCACAGCCTAAATAACCATAAAGAAATAAACCAACAGATAAAAAAACCAAAAATTGTAAGTGGAGTCTACAAATTCAAGCTCAAAAGGGAAGTTTACAATCAATTTAATAGATGATGCCAAATTAATATATGTCACAAAGAAATAAAAAATAAACAAAAAAAAAAATAATAATTAAAAAATAATAAAAAATAATAATAATAAATTGAAAAATAAATTTTAAGAGAGGCACACCAATTTATAAGGGAAAAATTACCAAAGGTTTTTAGTTATTGTTTGAATCATGCATACTATGGTCACAAACGAATAAAAAGTACAAGTAAATATAAATTGGAAAACAAAATGATGCCTAGATGATATATAAAGAACCATAAAAATATATACAACATATATAAGGTATATATACGAAATATAAACGCAATATATACAGAATATATATATATATATATATATATATAGATCATAAGGGAAAAAATTACCAAAGGTTTGTTTTTATAATTATTGTCTGAAAAAACGGTAGGTCGCAAAAGAATAAAGAAATAAAAATAAATATAAATTGAAAAAATTACAAATAATACAACTACACATGTATACCCGCATAACCAAATATGTATACATATACCCTACATATATACAAACACACACACACATATATATATATATATATATATATATATATATATATATATACATATACATACAAGCTTGACCTTCGCGAAATGAGAAATCATCGCGCGGAACCTTTGTAAGGTTGTAAGGTAAGGTAAGGTACATACACATATATACATATATATATATATATACACACATATATATACACATATATACATACATATACATATACACACATACATAAATACATATACATATACACACATATACATACACACACATTTAACTGCAATGACCACGCACATACTCACATACACATACATACATACACATACACGCATACAGCAAAAAATTGAAAAATAAAATTGTAAGAGAAACCTACAGATTTATAAGGAAACAAAGACAAAAACAAATTTTTACAAAAGATTTAACAACCTGCCCTTTTTGTTTAAATCCATTCTGAAGGAATTCAGAGCAACGGGATCGAGTTGAAACAGACCTTTACTCATGTTAAGGTTATTTGTAAGTTGAATTATAGCCGACTCAAGAATATTTCTATTAACAATGTTGCTAGAGTGAAACAAAACTGAAGCATTATTCCAATCAATACAATGGGATAACTCTGACAAATGGACAAAAAGGGCACTGGACAACTGTCCCGTTCTAACGGAATATTGATGCTGTTTTACACGCTTTTGCAAATCCTTTCCCGTCTGACCTATGTAAAAGGAATCACATTGCTTACACCCAATTTTATAGATAATGCCTAAATTATTGGTAGGGCTATTTTTTACTATGATGTTTTTCACAATATTGTTATATGAAAAAACTACACTGATATCCAAAAGTTTAAGTACATTAGCAATGCCTAAGAAGCCCGGGAAAAATGGAAGTACTAAAATATTCTTTGACAAGGTGCGAGTGTTATTATTCACACGATAGAAGGTTCGTTTAGCCTTATTAAGACAAGATTCCATGACGCAGATGGGTAACACAACTCACTTCCAATACCGTTGATATTTTCCAATTCGGCATCGATGTATTCTGGACTGGCGATCCTAAGAGCGCGGAGAAACATTGAGGAAAATATGGCCTTTTTAATAGGGGTGTCATGTCCAGAGTAAAAGTGTACGTAGGACAAATTGTTTGTTTTTTTCCGATAGATACTAAACTTAAAACCCGGGCTATCCCTATGAACACGCACATCCAAAAACGGGATTGAGTTGTCTTGTTCCACTTCTAAAGTAAATTTAATGGAGGGGACTTGGTCATTTAACTGAAGGAGGTAGTCATCCAGGTCACGATTCATGGGCCAGATACACAAAATATCGTCGACGTACCGCAACCAAGGGATGCCAACCCCCAGGATTCTCGGAATGTAAGTAATTTCAAAAAACTCCATATAAATATTGGAGAGAAGGGGCGACAAAGGGTTGCCCATGGCCATTCCAAAAACTTGTTGATAATGCCCGCCATTGAAAGTGAATTTACAATCCTTGATACAAAGCTTAATAAGTTCCAAAACAGTGTGTGCAGGTAATGGTAGATCATAGTTATGTAATTCTCGGGCGAGAAAGTCAAGCATATCATCAATCGGCACTTTTGTGAACAATGAACAAACGTCGAAACTGATCAATCTATCGTTGGTATTAATGCGAACATTATTCAATTTTTCAGTGAGATCCATGGAATTTTTTACGTGTGAATCAGAGACAGTTCCAAGAATGGGGGACAAAACATTAACAAGCCATTTGGAGAGTTTATAGGTAATAGAGCCCACCGAGCTAATAATAGGGCGCATAGGGTTACCCGGTTTGTGGGTTTTAATAAGACCATAAAGGTAAGGCAGAGAAGGTGAAGTGGACAAAAAAAGGGGAATTAAGTCCTTATGATCTTTGAGAATGCGTTTCAAGCCACTATTGAATGATTTGATGACATCATCCTGCGGGTTCTTCCTAAGTTTCACGTATGTGGCGGGGTCCTGAAGCAGCTCATTCATCTTTCCAATGTAATCCACTTTGTCCATAATGACTAAGGTGTTAGCCTTGTCTGCTTTAGTAATATGGAGCTCACTATCTTTTTTTAATTGTGAAAGGCTATTGCGGAAACGTTTAGGAAAGTTATCTTCGTAAGAAATATTCGCAGCACCATAGACAACGCCTTTAACTATGTTAACCAAAAACTGAGGAAGGTTACACTGTTTTTCAAAACAAGCAAGACTATGACAAATTTGTAAAGCAGTAGGTTTTTAACAATATAAAAGGACATACCAAATCCAAGGGCACTTTTGCATGTCACTAATGTTTTTCGAAGAAAGGTTCAAAACACACTTTGAGCTTGCTTTTTTACTCCACTGACTATTTCGAATGAGACTTTTAATTTTGCGATCCAAAATGTTTCGAAGTGAAGAAGTTCTCCGACGCAACTCGTTGTAAATTTCATCAAACAAAGGTTGGATCCACGGTTGGGGAATAACAGTCAAAACATTACGTTTGGCAATGCCTAAATTTTTGAAGGTGGACCACTCATTTTGTCTGGTGACTTCAATATGTTTCTTTAAAATTACTCTGCTAAAGTTGTTGAGCGGATGGTCGTCCATTTGTCTGAGGCGAATCGGAAGGAGGGACTTGGGAAGGACCTGCTCCTCCAGACAATTAGTAAGAAACTTTCGTCGGATACGAATTGCATGCCCCTTCATTAATGTAGAAGAAAACACAGACACAAACGGGGACAATAGAGGGAACAGCAAGGCGAAGGAACGCGTGGTGTTCATTATATGAAAAATTATTTCACGAAAGTGACACGTGAAAAATATTTATGATGAATAAAACCACGAAGGGAAAAGAAACACAAAGGGGTGCTCAAGCGCTTTCGTCTAATGACATCCTCAGGAACACTGGAGTGAAAGGACAGATCAAGGCAATATATAGGTTACAAAAATAAACATACATACATACATATTCATATATATATATATATATTATATATATATATATATATATATATATATCATAATATATATATATACATATACATATATATATATATACATATGCATATATATAGTAAGCATAGAAAAAATTGTGGGAGGAGCAAACACATTTGTATGGGAAATTGCCAATTTTAGCACTTCGGCCGACATTCAATATAAATTCAAATGGCTTGTTTATTAAACAGGTCACAAAAGAATAAAGAAATAAAAAGAAATATAAATGTAAATTGGGGAAAAAAAAAATTAATTACAAAATAGTGCCTTAGTGATATAAGCACACCGGACAAAAATTAGTCACCCCTCTCAGAATGTACCTAATAACGTGTGACGGCGCCTCTCGCCTTGATAACCGCACGAATCCGGCGAGTTTAGTATGCGGAGGTACGCCTGCTGGTTCAAATTCATCGTCACTGGAACGAGAGGGCCCATTTCGTGGTACGAAAAACATCCCCAGAACATCACGGAACCACCTCCACGCCTGAACAACACCTTCGACGCATTCAGGATTAAAGGCTTCATTGGACCTGCGATGTACTCGTCGCCTCCCATCATTGGAGAACAAACAAAAACGGGACTCATCGGACCAAATTACACGTTTCCAATCTGCCGCAGTCCAGTTTTTGTGCCTCTGAGCCCATTTATAACGTGCCAATTTGTGACTTGCTGTTAACAGCGGCCTCTCCGTGGTACCCTGCTCCAGATGTCCATCGCATGCAGTTCTCGTCGCAATGTCCGTTCGGAAATTGGTCGCTGGAGAACCTCTTGGTTTCTTGGAGCATTGTTCTCTGGTTTGAAAACGATTTGCAGTTACTAGACGAGAAACATGGCGGCGGTCCCTATTGTCGAGAATTGTTTTCCGGCCACAGTTACACCGTCGATTTCAGTTGATTGCGAACTACACCACTCTTTGTAAACTCGCTGGACAGTACGCGTTGACACACCAACAAATTGGGCTACTTCAGACATTTTGTGTCCGTGGGCTCTGCCAAACACGATGGCTCCTTTTTGCCACTGAGTAACGTCTGCCTCACGACCCATTTTGCAGACTATATCCAACACACACCTTGTTCTTCACCACCTCACGAAACAGATCTGATCCTGTGTGCTACGTCACCGCTACTTGTCACTTACCAATGCTACATCAGCGCCCTCTGTGTGACCTTGAACTTCCTACTATCGGTGCTGTTAGGGGTGACTAATTTTTTGTCCGGTGTGCTTATATGTCACAGTCTAAATAACGATAAAGAAATAAACCAACAAATAAAAAAAAACAAATATATATCACTAAGGCACTATTTTGAAATTAATTTTTTTTTTCCCCAATTTATATTTATATTTATTTTTATTTCTTTATTCTTTGTGACCTTTTCATAAACAAGCCATTTGAATTTATATTGAATGTCGGCCGAAGTGCTAAAAGTGTAAATTTCCCATACAAATGTGTTTGCTCCTCCCACAATTTTTTCTATGCTTACTATATATATGTATATGTATGTATATATATATATATATATATGTATATATATATGTATATATATATATATGTGTATATAATATATGAATATGTATGTACGTATGTTTATTTTTGTAACCTATATATTGCCTTGATCTGTCCTTTCACTCCAGTGTTCCTGAGGATGTCATTAGACGAAAGCGCTTGAGCACCCCTTTGTGTTTCTTTTCCCTTCGTGGTTTTATTCACATATATATATATATATATATATATATATATATATATATATATATATATATATATATATATATATATATATATATATATATATATATATATATATATATGTATATATATATATATATATATATGTATATATATATATATATATATATGTATATATATATGTATATATGAAAATTATTTCACGAAAGTAACACGTGAAAAATATTTATGATGAATAAAACCACGAAGGAAAGGAAACACAAAAAGGTGCTCAAGCGCTTTCGTCTAATGACATCCTCAGGAACACTGAAGTACATAAAAGGTTACGGCCTATATATAGGTTACAGAAAAAAAAATAAATAAATAAATAAATAAATAAATAACATACATACACACAAACATATATGTATGTATATATATATATACATACACATCTACACACACACACATATATATATATATATATATATATATGCAATAAACAGAGAAGTAAAAATAAAAATTAAAAATTAAAGGATTAACAACGAGGCATACAGATTTGTAAGGAAAAATATCGATTTTTAGCACAAGATCAAATGAATTATAAAAATACAATGTATATATATATATACATTCAACTGCAAAGAACACGCAGTATAAATAACGTAAAGAACGACGCCCTTGGGGCATTGGTTTCTGCGAGTATGTAGAGGAATTACGGCATTTGGAAGAGTGAAGTCCATGGTGTAGTGGTTATCGCGTCTGACCGGCAATCGGAAGATCCCGGGTTCGATTCCCAGGTGGTACTTCATTTTTTCATTTGTTGTTTTCTCTTTCTCGTCTTGCGCGGAATATCTCCTATACAAGCGTCGTTCTTTACGTTATATATATATATATATATATATGTAAAAAATGAACAATGAATAATCAATATTCATTTTTACATAAGAACCAAAATCGCTTAACGCAAGTTTGGATAATAATTTTACTTGTAGCTTCCTATTTTTGTTCGTGTCACAACCCTACGATCTACCATATCTATGGTTTAGTCGTATCCATTTTCCATTTGTTGTAGAAGTTATTATAATTATTTATGAATTGTCTTGCATCTCACCCTCGACCCTAGATTATGCATACACATTGCATGTAACAGGATTGGAACCCGTAGTTGTACTTCTTAGTCATTACTACCCACTCTTTTTCTCTAATTCGTTCTTGTAAATCTTCCTAATAATGATTTGTACTATACGTAAAAATTCAATAACTCTGACGTCACATTTTCCCTTCATCATATATCTAGTATTCAATGTAGGAAAATTCTTTAACATCATACTAAGGACGAAACACTCTATAGAAGTCATTATTTATATGTTATGTAGTATAAATATGACTATTATTCGACCATATACCCCGCCCCCATACGTCCATATCTTATCTTGATCATTATCCTTTATTAATTTTATTACTTATTCATTCATCTACCTATTGTCTACTTATGCCCTATCAACTTATCAGTCTATGTTTACTCGTGTCTATATTACGCACACAACCTATTGGGTGACGAATGATATGTGTACACTACTGTGTGCAGTCGTACATGTCTATTGACGATCATGATTACGTACATGTATTCTTTTTACGTTTTATTTTCTTTTATTATTTCACCTCCCGCATTGAACTCAAAAATGCTGAGTTAAGTTATAAAATTCCACTCACTACGACAGAATCGAGCGCCTCAAATATAAAATACCTCTGTTCGCTCTGATTTCAAATTCATAACATATTATAGCATATTATTTCGTAAATAAATTATCTCGTACGTGCCATGTACTTTGTATTATATTTCTAACATCTAAATTGTCTATTAAAAGTTATAGTAACTGTTTAATTGTAATTAACTGTAATACTTTAATTTAATATAACGTAATGTACTTTAATGAAACTGTAATTAATAATAACTTGTAATGTACTTCAGTGAAACTGTAATTAAATGTAATGATTTAATTTATAATGTAAGAATGTACTTTAATAGAAGTGTAATTAAACAACAAGTGAATATGAAATAATCCATAATTGTAATCGAAATTGTAATGAACCAAAATTAGTACGTACTCAGTCGTGCACTTAATTTGTACTTGTGTACTATTACGAAATGATATCGCCTTCATAAATGTAGACTCGGTGAAAAATACAAATTAGTTTTTATTTTATTTTTTAAATTTTTATTTGCATTCATTCAAAAACATCTGATGTGTTTAAAAAAAGGGGGAAACTTAACCTTCGACTGTCTCCCCCAAACATTTAGGTTATATTATACATGTACTTGTAAAAGTAGGCACTACTTCATTTAAGACTTCATTTAAGGCTCTTCTTCAAGGCACTTCTCCTTCGTCATTGGACTTCAGATTAGACTTCATTAGAGAACTTCATTCGAGACTCTTCTTTGGACTGCAGCCTCGCTGCGGGGGAGGGGGCAGAGCCCCCTTGCCCCTTAACCAGAACGCCTGCCAGGATTAAAAGAAGATTTTAAGAAGAAGAAGATATGGGGTCTAACATCTGGCGACCCTGCCCCAGGATTAGAAGAAGATTTTAAGAAGATTATTTTAAGAAGAGGATTCTAACAAACTGGCGACCCTATACCAGGATAAACACATAGAAGAAGGAAGATAACAAGACTGGACCCTTTAACCAGGATCTTCACGACTCCAGGATTCTTCCAGTCTTCCAGACCCTTTAACCAGGATCTTCACGACTCCAGGATTCTTCCAGTCTTCCAGACCCTTTACCAGGATAAGAAAAAGATTTTAAGAAGAAGATTACTTTAAGAAGAAGATTACTTTAAGAAGAAGATTACTTTAAGAAGAAGATTATTTCAAGAAGAGGCCACTCTTTGGCCAAGATAGAAATTACCCTGCATCAGGATAAAACCAGTTGACCGGCGTGTCACGACTTCTAGTTCGTAACATCCACCCTTGAACCGGTGTGTCACGACTCCAAGTTCTCCACGCCTAGTTTTCATCCAAGAAGAAGTAGCCAACAAGACGTCTTCAGGACACGTCTCAAGGATTTTCCCCATAGAAAATTTTGTTAAGTAGTTTTTTTTTTTTAAGTAATTTATAAACATTTGAAAAGTCACTATTATTAACAGTTAATAATGAGTATCAAGTTAGAATTTACAAGAAACACAACATTTCAGACACCAGTGATACATTTTTTTAGTGAAACAGTAATTGTCACAGAGTTAATTGTCACAGAGTTAATTGTCACAGAGTCAATTGTCGCAGAGTCAATTGTCGCAGTCAATTGTCGCAGAGTCAATTGTCGCAGAGTCAATTGTCGCAGAGTCAATTGTCGCAGAGTCAATTGTCACAGAGTCAATTGTCACAGTTATTTGCACTATTATATTCAGTATAGAATAATTTTATTTATGTACCTTCCCGTACATTCGAGTGAAATGTTTACATTTTTTTTTTTTTTTTTTTCAAATTTTTTTCAATTACTGAATTGAATTGACTTGCAAATTAAGAGAGAGAGAGTTTAGAGAGAGTTTATAGAGTTATAGAGTTACTTGAAGCAGTTTCAAGTTCCATTTTCAGTTTTCAGACAGTTTCAGTTGGTTGTAACCAAAAGGGACAACCAAACCCAAGAGATTTATAAAGATACTTGAAGTAATTATTTGAAGTCATTTTTGAAGTCATTTTTGAAGTCATTTTTGAAGTCATTTTTGAAGTCAGTTTTTGAAGTCAGTTTTTGAAGTCAGTTTTTGAAGTCAGAAGGTTGCACCAAGAGGGTCAACCAAAACAGAGGTTAATCGTCTCCACTTGATAAAGATCAAGTGCAGTCATTTTCCATTTTTAGTTAATTTCAAGTTAGTTTCAGAATACTTGATAAGAGGTCAAGTCAGAAGGTTGCGCCAAGACGTGCAACCGCCCCAGAGATTTATAGAAATACTTGATAAGAGGTCAAGTCAATAGGTTGCATCCAAGAGGGACAACCGCCCCAGAGATTACAGAAGCTAGTTTTGAAAAAGTTAGTTTTGAAAAAGTTAGTTTTGAAAAAAGTTAGTTTTGAAAAAAGTTAGTTTTGAAAAAAGTTAGTTTTGAAAAAAGTTAGTTTTGAGAAAGTTAGTTTTGAAAAAGTTAGTTTTGAGAAAGTTAGTTTTGAAAAAGTTAGTTTTGAAAAAGTTAGTTTTGAAAAAGTTAATTTTGAAAAAGTTAGTTTTGAAAAAAAGTTAGTTTTGAAAAAAAGTTAGTTTTGAAAAAAAGTTAGTTTTGAAAAAGTTAGTTTTGAAAAAGTTAGTTTTGAAAAAAAAGTTAGTTTTGAAAAAAGTTAGTTTTTAAGTCCCAAGTCATTTTTATTTCGAGTCCCAAGTCATTTTTATTTCAAGTCCCAAGTTAGTTTTCAATGCAGTCAATTGAATTCAACTTTTTCTTTGTAATTTAAGATAATTTAATTTAAGAAAAATGTAAGTTAAGAATTTAATTCAACCTTTTTTTGTGTTGTAAAAGAGAATTAAATTCAACCTGAATTGACCGATTTGCGTCTTTAGTTTAACCTTTTTTCTTTGTTTGTAAGACGAAAATTCACCGATTTGTCTTTCCCGTTTCATGCATTGTTACGTATATAAATATATAGTTATGTAATTTATTATTTGTACAAAGGTTGTAATGACTTTGATAATTCATTGTAATGTATACGTGATAATAATAGTTGTGTAATAATTAATTAATCGATCTTGTCCCAATGACTCCTTTTAAATTACTATACGAGGAACATGCCGTCCCTCCGTTTGCTGAACTCTTTTAATTTTTTGTTCTAAGTAGTGTGACAAGCAATCTTTAAAAAAAAAGAAAAAAAAAAAGAGCAAAGTGCTCACGAAAGATGTAATTGTCAATTTCAGACTTATACCCCCCGCTTAGTCACTCAATTCCCCCGAATGTAGTACTCCAAACTTTGTTTTTTATTTTATTTTTATTTTAACACCCCAACCCCAGTTGAACCCAGTGTCGACCAAAACCGTTTTTACAAAAGTTTTTAACGAGTTTTATAATTATTTGATTATATGATGACAGAAATAGCGTAACAATTAATCGATCATGTGCCTAATTTATCCTGCTCTGTACGATCGGGAAATTTACCCGTATGACCGTACATACCCTAAATTTCAGTCATTTAATTTTTAATAAAACTTCTACACAATAAAACAGATGTATTTGTCTATATGCAAACAAGTTTTCAGATTAAAAAAAAATCAAATAATTCAAATTCTATCAACATTCAACGAAAGAGTATAATTTTTCACTTAACATGCAAAAATTATTAAACCTTTTTAATATATATTTTTTTTATTATATAAAAATAATTTTTAATGTAAAATTTACCTGAAATTATTAAAAGAAATGATTGTTCGAAATGCTTCCTTCCATTTCAATAACTTTTTTATTCTTGGCCGAAACTCATCTATGGCTCGATTTACTCTTATTTTTTTAGAATACAGGGTGGGCCGTAAGTTTCCATACATAGGAAAATTTAAATTATGGTCTTCACGTGCGTCGGTATTTGGATCAGCAGTTTCCGGATGCTTGGATTGGTCGGCGTGGTCCTGTGGAGTGGCCTCCCAGATCCCCAGATCTCACCCCCCTTGATTTCTATCTTTGGGGGCACTTGAAGGCCATGGTGTATCAGGAAAAGATACGAGACATAAATCATCTAAAGGAACGTATCACCAACGCCATTACAAGCATAACGTCAACTGTGCTAATGCGTGTTCATCAACAGTGGGGAACACGTATTGAAATGTGTTTTCAAAACAATGGCAACCATGTAGAGCATATTATATAAATAAAAATGGTTGTCCATAAAAAAATGTTTATTTTTCCTATGTATGGAAACTTACGGCCCACCCTGTATTATAAAATTGTATTTAGCTCGTTGAAATGCATAATTGATTTATATTTTTTAATTTGTATTTTTATTTTTCTTTTGTTCAATTAATCGTGAGTAACTGTCCTTAAATTGTTATTGTACCATTTGTAAGGTATCAAACGAAAAATTATAGTCAAATTGACATACTACTACAGTATATGGCTATGAATTTTAGTAGTCGAAATTAATTGTGTCAAAATTCAATTTTAAAACCGTGAGATGTACTTTCATTAATTGTAAGTTCCTCTAAGTTCGTTTTTTTTAATTACCTTATACGTGTAACTGATTAATTATGTAAAATCTATAATCCTAATTGAATTTTATTACTTTTGACACATATTCGAATTCATTTACGTTCCGTCCCTTCAGTCACTTTTGCATTAAAACTCGTATGCAAACATCATCGTTATAATCTTAATAATTTTTGCTTACTATATATAAATTCTCGTTCATGCATTTATTAAGTTGTTTTATCTGTTCCTTGAAGTAAATATATATATATATAATCCTAAGCCACCAATGACCCCTAATGATCTAGTTCTTCACAGGATGAACAAATTACTCTCATATTCTACATACTATTGTACCGACTCACTCATCTACAGATGCTTCTTACCAATATTTATAGATACACATGCACACTGACGTACAACTTCAACTATAAATCCCCTTTCTCCTTTTCGACGTATCACCAACCACTACAATTTGTACCTAATACACACAAATACACATTTGACCACAGGTCTATACATCATCCACTACGTAATTCGATTTGTACCTACAACAGTCAATAAAAATGCATGTATGCACATTATATATACTATATATATACAGCCCTTATGCTAAAATCATTGAATATCACAATAAAACTATTTCATTACGTAAGTGCAAACTATGCTGTTTAGTCTTAATCATTTGTGCTTTCTAATATATCTTGCTCATGCATTTATTCAGTTACTTGAACAATCCTATCAGCTAATCTGTCCCTCGAAATTGTAAAATACACACTAGACCACAGGTCTATACATCATCGATTACGTAATTCTATTTTTACCAACGCTAGTCAATAAAAATTAGTTTATAGATTGTACGATTTACGTTTTTCCCTTTTACCTATTCATTATGTACATAATTTTTCCCACAGAAAAATAAAAATTTTGTAAAAAAATTTAACAATATCATTCTTTGTCTAACTTAATTGTTTATCTAAATTAAAGTATTAATCTTTGAATTCTTTTATATTATATAATAACTCACTTGTTCTGTATAAAACTTGTAATGTAAAGAAAAATTCGTCACCTAACTTGAATTAGTTACGATGTTATTTTCTCAATTGTATTGTATTGTATTAATTTTATTATATTATTGTATAAATATCATTTTAAAAGGGGAGAGCAATGTAAAAAATGAACAATGAATAATCAATATTCATTTTTACATAAGAACCAAAATCGCTTAACGCGAGTTTGGATAATAATTTTACTTGTAGCTTCCTATTTTTGTTCGTGTCACAACCCTACGATCTACCATATCTATGGTTTAGTCGTATCCATTTTCCATTTGTTATAGAAGTTATTATAATTAATTATGAATTGTCTTGCACCTCATCCTCGACCCTAGATTATGCATACACATTGCATGTAACAGGATTGGAACCCGTAGTTGTACTTCTTTAGTCATTACTACCCACTCTTTGTCTCTAATTCGTTCTTGTAAATCTTCCTAATAATGATTTGTACTATACGTAAAAATTCAATAACTATGACGTCACATTTTCCCTTCATCATATATCTAGTATTCAATGTAGGAAAATTCTTTAACATCATACTAAGGACGAAACACTCTATAGAAGTCATTATTTATATGTTATGTAGTATAAATATAACTGTTATTCGACCATACACCCCGCCCCCATACGTCCATATCTTATCTTGATCATTATCCTTTATTAATTTTATTACTTATTCATTCATCTACCTATTGTCTACTTATGCCCTGTCAACTTATCAGTCTATGTTTACTCGTGTCTATATTACGCACACAACCTATTGGGTGACGAATGATATGTGTACACTACTGTGTGCAGTCGTACATGTCTATTGACGATCATGATTACGTACATGTATTCTTTTTACGTTTTATTTTCTTTTATTATTTCACCTCCCGCATTGAACTCAAAAATGCTGAGTTAAGTTATAAAATTCCACTCACTACGACAGAATCGAGCGCCTCAAAGATAAAATACCTCCGTTCGCTCTGATTTCAAATTCATAACATATTATAGCATATTTTTCGTAAATAAATTATCTCGTATGTGCCATGTACTTTGTATTATATTTCTAACATCTAAATTGTCTATTAAAAGTTATAGTAACTGTTTAATTGTAATTAACTGTAATACTTTAACTTAATATAACGTAATGTACTTTAATGAAACTGTAATTAATAATAACTTGTAATGTACTTCAGTGAAACTGTAATTAAATGTAATGATTTAATTTATAATGTAAGAATGTACTTTAATAGAAGTGTAATTAAACAACAAGTGAATATGAAATAATCCATAATTGTAATCGAAATTGTAATGAACCAAAATTAGTACGTACTCAGTCGTGCACTTAATTTGTACTTGTGTACTATTACGAAATGATATCGCCTTCATAAATGTAGACTCGGCGAAAAATACAAATTAGTTTTTATTTTATTTTTTAAATTTTTATTTGCAATCATTCAAAAACATCTGATGTGTTTAAAAAAAGGGGGAAACTTAACCTTCGACTGTCTCCCCCAAACATTTAGGTTATATTATACATGTACTTGTAAAATTACACTACTTCATTTAAGACTTCATTTAAGGCTCTTCTTCATTGCACTTCTTCATATTAGCACCTCATTAGGAGGGGGCAGAGGCCCCTTGCCTCCTTAACTTAACTTTTTTTAGATTCCGGCCTGAGCCATGGTCGAAAGAGGTCGAACCTCTACCCCTGTAAATTCAGAGAACTAACTGTACATTTTTAGAAGTAAACTACAAAAAGAGAAAGTTTTTATCTTTTCCTTCGAGCCTTGTTCTCTTCAGGAACTTAGTAAAGTCGATAATTTGAGTATCAGAGAAAGTATCAGAATATTATAAAAAGAGAAGAATTAATAAGCGAGAGAAAGAGACAACCCAAGCACCATAGAAGATATTGGCATAACAGTCTGGCGAGTCTGTAGCCAAGACCAAGAGTCTAACAGAGTGGCGACCGAAAAGAATATAGAAAAGTATAAAGAAGAAATATCCGTTGCTTGCCTCCTAACTAGAACCCCCATCAAATCCGAACCGACTCAGGGCCATAAAAGGGGGGTTAACATATATATATATATATATATATATATATATAATATATGTATATATATGTATGTATATATATTGTATGTATATATATATATGTATGTATATATATGTATATATATATATATATATATATATATATGTATATATGTATATGTATATATGTATATGTATATATATATATATATATATGTATATATATATGTATATATATATATATATATGAATAGAAACGACATAAGTGTTAAGGAATGAACTCAGAAAGGTCACCTGAGGATTTTTATGATACACAGACCGTGCTTGGAAAAAGGAACTCTTCTGGGATAATTTAATCCACTATAGTCCGAATAAGTAATGGTAAATGACAAATACAATAGTTTTTCTTTTTCATGATGAGGGAAGCTATATTTATGGGACCTCTTTGCGAGTGACCCGTTGCCCTCGTCGGGCTAGTATCATGAAAAATAAAAACTATTGTATTTGTCATTTACCATTACTTATTCGGACTATAGTGGATGTAATTATCCAAGAAGAGTTCCTTGTTCCATGCACGGTCTGTGTGTATCATATATATATATTAGGGTGTTTCACCCTTATAAGGGTTGAATTTCTTTTTTTTTTTTTTAAAGTCTCACCCTCTCTAAATATTCGATTAGTTGTGTAAACTGATGTTATAGAATTTTGTGAAGTTTA
Source organism: Bathynomus jamesi (assembly GCA_023014485.1). NCBI lineage: Eukaryota > Metazoa > Arthropoda > Malacostraca > Isopoda > Cirolanidae > Bathynomus > Bathynomus jamesi. Next base: position 55,141 of record JAJOZX010002196.1, read on the forward strand.
ATGAACATCTTAAGGTGCCTCATGCCTTGTATAGTTTGGCTTGCTTGGGTAAAATCTATAAATAACAACTACATTCATAACAAGACGATTATTTTAAAATCTGACAAACTTGAGAAATTAATAACTATTTATTTTCAGCATTATATACCGTTATTTAGTTATTTTATATTCAAATTCATTATTTATAAATGTAATATTAGGTACGTAAAGCTTAAGGAATGTTCTCGAAATTTTTTTAATTTTTTTATTTAGTTGAGCACACAAAATTATTTTGTAGTGTTGTTGGAAATTAGTTTGTTGGAATTGTGTTTTGCTCTTTAACTTGTCACTAGTTGACCCACCAACACTACATTTCTTAAGTTAATAAAAATAAACTAAATAGAAACAGTTATGAAACAGTAACAGTATGTTGATAACTTTCATATAATTCTTTTGTTTCAGATTCATGGCAGCTAGGCAAAAAAGACAAGAAATTTTTCTTATAGGGAGCAGTCTCGCTCACAGTATCAGGGGATCTAAGTTACCATGTATTGGAGATGTCCTGAAGCGATTTTATTACTTCCATCGGGAAGAGAATGACACAATTAAAGAAGCAGCCAACAAAACTTTTGATGAAATATTGCTATTCTGGAACAAAGCCAGAATCCCAACTAGACCAAAACAACATGTTATTACAAAAATTGAAGGTTTGTATGCCACATGGAAGCAGCTACAAAAGAATAAAACTAGAAGTTCTACTACAGAAAACAAGAAAAGAGAAGATTTTATCAGCACTTTCCCAAATCTATTTGATATAGCTCACGCTGATGCAGCAAAACTGATCCAGAACCCCGAGGACCTTCAGTTCTTGCAAGCTCAAAGAGAGCCTGGACGACGGGGAACTATGGCTGGAATAGACAAGGTAACAATGGAGAAGGAAAGGCGACGTTTTGAAAGAGTAGCAAATGAAGAAAAGAGAAAACAAAGATGCAAGAAAGAAATAGCAAGCACATCAAAAACTGTGGATTCGACTAAAACAAGTGATTCTACTAAATCAGATACAGAGAGTTCCTCCTCTTCTCATGATTCTGATTACTTGCCAACTGTTGGAGGTACAAATGGGGGAACTTCAATTGCAAAAAAAACAAAAGTCCATCATGACTCCAGACCTCTGCGCCACTCTAGACAGAACTTTCATGAGTGATAGGGAGGCTGTTCATCTCCTAACGTCACTAATAAGGAGTCAAGTGATTCAGCGTCCTGAGATTTCCGTCAGCCATTCAACGGTATACAGAGCCAGAAAGAAGCACCGCCTAGAAGCTGCAATACAGCATGAAAAGAAAATTAAAGAATCCTTGGTCAATAAGGTGCTTGTTGTTCAGTGGGATGGAAAAATTATGCTTGATTTGACTGGTAAAGAAAAGGTAGATAGACTGCCAATTATTGTATCTGGTGATGGTGTCGAAGAAATACTTGCCATTCCAAAAATTTCATCTGGAACTGGTGTTGCTCAAGCTGATGCGGTGGTTTCTACATTACGAAATTTCAATCTTCAAGACTCGGTGAATACCATGAGCTTTGATACAACACCGTCAAATACGGGTGGACGTGGTGGACTGGTGGTGCATGCATCCTTATCGAAAATAAACTTGGAAGGGAGTTGTTGAATCTTGCATGTCGTCACCATATATTCGAACTTCAAGTCGAAAAGGCCTACACTTTCTTGATGGGATTATCTACAGGACCGGAAATCCTGTTGTTTAAGAGATTTAAGGAAAGCTGGAAATCCCTTGATCTCTCATCTTTCACACCCCTTCAAGGGGAGCTGGAAGATGCAAATGTCACTCAGTTGATTTCTTTTGCTACAACAATACTTAAAGATGAGCAACCAAGAGAAGATTACCGAGAACTGCTGGAGCTGTGGATTATAGTTCTAGGTGAAACTCCGCCAAGAGGTATTAAATTCAAAAGGCCTGGAGCCATACACAGAGCAAGATGGATGTCAAAGCTCATTTATGCCATCAAATTATTTCTTTTCCGACATCAAATGAATATAACTGCCAGAGAAATAAGAGGAATCACGAGGTTTGTGATTTTTGTTGTCCGTGTGTATCTGGTAGCCTGGTTCACTGCTCCATTGGGAATCTCCTCTCCTCGTCTAGATCTAGCATATATGGCAAGGCTCCATGAATTCCATGATCGTGAGCTTGCGGAAGCAGTTCTCAATGTTTTCAAAAGACACTTGTGGTACTTAGGAGAAGAGTTGGTTGCTTTCAGCTTCTTTGACGATGAGGTGGACATTCGCGAAAAAAAGGAAATGGTAATTGCATTGGAAAATCGTGAAAAAGGTAGGCGTCTTAAGGCATCTAGTGATGGAACATGGAAACCCTTACATCATTACGTTACAACAGCAACAAAGAAGTTCTTCAGCAAACTGAACCTTGATCTAACCTTTCTGAAGAACGATCCAGCTTTATGGGAAGAGGATGAAAATTACAAAGTAGCAAAAAAAATTGTTGGTTCTTTACAAGTCGTGAACGATACAGCGGAGAGAGCTGTAGCTCTCGGTGCTCTCTCCTCGGGGAAATTGACAAAAGATGAGAAGCAGTACCAATGTCTCATCCAATGTGTGAAGCAACACTGGAAATTGTTTCCAAACGTCAAGAAGTCAACTGTACTGTGATAGTCATTACATTTGAGAAATACCGCTATCTGAAATATCTTAATAAAACAAAAACAGTAATTTTAACATTCATGAATAATACTATCTTGGAAAAAACTTTGGCTCTCTTGAGGCACCTTTTATTTTTGTTGTATTGTAATGAAAGTTTATAATTTTTAGTTTTGTATGAAATGGAATAATTTTAAATGATGAGAGAATAAATTTTTAAAATTTCATTTTTTTGAAACACCCTAATATATATATATATATATATATATATATATTAGGTCATCCCATAAGTAATGCGGCATTTTTTTTTTTTTTTTTCCATTTTTATCATTATTTTACGGATAGAAATCAAACAACTCTTTGAAGTTATTTATATTTAAATAAATATTTATTTAAATATAAATAACTTCAAAGAGTTGTTTGATTTCTATCCGTAAAATAATGATAAAAATGGAAAAAAAAAAAAAATGCCGCATTACTTATGGGATGACCTAATATATATATATATATATATATATATATATATATATATATATGTGTGTGTGTGTGTGTGTGTGTGTGCATTGTGCATGTCGTCCGTGGCGGCGGAGAGGACCTACAATTTTGTGTGGGTTCCGAACCACAAAGCCTTAATTTTACTACCTTAAACTGTACCCAATTTATCAACATATGCGTCTAATCGATTTTTAAAAATGTTTATAGACGTGCTACTAATTACTTCTACCGGCAAACTATTCCAGCTATTTACTATTCTATGTGTAAAAAAAGTTTTTGGCAACTGTTGTCTCGAACCTTCTACTTGTCAACTTACACCCGTTATTTCTAGTCCCATTATATTGAGATATTTCGAAAAAGCTATCTCTATTTACGTTATCGAACCATTCATAATTTTGAAAACCTGGATTAGATCACCCCTTAGCCTCCTAGTCTCGAGTGTAGTCAATTTTAACTCCTTAAGCCTATTCTCGTCCAACTTCGACCTAAGCGAGAGAATCATCTTAGTTGCTCGTCTTTGAACTCTTTCGATTTTGTCTATATCTTTTCGCATATGTGGATTCCAAAATTGGATCGCGTACTCCAAATGGAGTCTAACTAATGATTTATAAAGAGGAACAATAATATCACGCGATTTGTTCAAAAAATTCTGAGCTATAAAACCTAGCACTTTGTTCGTTTTATTGACCGCTGCTGTACTTTGTTTCGCTACTTTTAAATCACCAGTGACTATAACTCCTAAATCGTTTTCCTGCTCTACGCCTTCTAACTCCTTCCCTGACATACTATACGCAAAATTACCGTTACGCGAATTTATATGTAAGATTTTGCACTTATCGACGTTAAATCTCATTTGCCATGTGACTGACCAATCAACGATTTTATTAGGATCTTCCTGGATTTTACCTCTATTTTCGTCATTAATCGCCCTACTACCCAACTTCGTGTTATCTGAAAACTTTGAAACTGTACTGACTAGGCCGATATCTAAATCGTTAATATATATAAGAAAAACCAAGGGGCCCAATTACCTCACAACTACTCTTCTATCCAATTTATTACTACACCCGTGATTCCATGAGCCTTAGTTTTTTCAATGAGTCTTTTGTGCGGTACGGTGTCAAACGCTTTTTGAAAATCCAAATACACTACATCAACCGCCCGATGACTATCGTAAACGTCAACCACGCTTTGAAAAAATTCTAAAAGATTAGTTAAGCAAGATTTGTTTCGTCTAAAACCTTATTTCTAACCAAGTTATGCAATTCTAAATGTTCGACTATACGATCCCGAATTATTGATTCCAGTAGCTTACCTACAACAGACGTTAAACTGATTGGCCTATAATTTCCCGCCGCACCTTTATCGCCTTTCTTAAAGAGAGGTGTTAAAATTTTTTAACGTTTCCAAGACACTTTTTACTAGATTCCTATTGTTGACGTATTGAAAGAATCTATATATATATATATATATATATATATATATATATATATATACTGTATATATGTGTGTGTGTGTGTGTGTGTAAAAATGAACAATGAATAATCCCTTCATTCATAAAATTCTGATGTTCATTCGTATACTTCGTATATTTATATAATCCTTATATTCTTATTCATATATTCATTTTGACATATCAAGTCCAAAATCGTATACGCTGACACGAGTTTGGATAAAATTTTGATTTGCTTTCTATTTTATAAATGGTGGATTATTTCCTTGTAAACTACTTAATCATTTTGTATAAAACCCAAAATCGTTTAACGCTGACACAAGTTTGGATACATTTTTGATTTGCCTTTTATTTTATAATTGGTTAACTATTTCTGTTTAAACAACATAATCATTTTCGTAGACTTAGCTTAATAATGTAATCGTGTTCATTTTTTGTATACATTCTCTCTTCGTTGTAAAAGATGAAGTCATGTCCTGCTTAACGTTTAATTTTCAATGTTAAGCATTTAATTTTCGCCATGTACATGTTTGTTTGTAATTCGTGATGGGAAGGCATATTTCAATTCCATTTTTAGTTAACTCGGCAGATCATGATAACATCAGATCTGTCAATATACGGTTTAAATATAATATGGCTTCCACTTGCTTAGCAATTTAGACAGTGATACAGAAAAATATTTGCTTTGTCTTTAAATGTTTTTTAAAGTAAATCAGCCTATTGAGAATAAAAACAAAAACAAAAAAGTAAAAACAGATCAGCAAAATAATTCAATACAGAAGCCTATAAAATTTCTCCAATGTTCATTCTGACTAGACTGATCTAACTTAGAGGCCGAGCATTACCTGTAACATTTTATCAGTAAACTACCGTAAGAAAAAGTCTTTATTTTCTCCTTCGAGCCTTACTCTCTTCCCGATACGTTATAAGAAGAATCGGGGAACCTTCAGAGAATTTAGTAAGCCTCACAGAATCCTCCGATCCACCACAAGAAGAAATCGGAGAGTAGTATAAGAGAAACTTCTGCGAGATCCTAACGGTACCAGAGTAACAAATCCGTTGCTGCCACCTAACTAGAACCCCCGTCAACTTCGAACCAACCAAGGCCATAGACGGAGGGGGTTAATATATATATATATATATATATATATATATATATATATATATATATATATATATATCAGGGTGAGTCAAAAGTCTCCATACATAGGCAAAATGGTCACTTTATTATGCAACCACTTGTAAGTCACAAAATATGCTGTATGTGGGCACCATTACACTGAATGCACATACAGATGCGTTCCTCCCAGTCATGGCAAACGCGCGTTAACACGTCTGGTGTTATGCGTGCACACGCATCACGAATGCTTTCCTTTAGGTGGTCCGTGTTTTGTATTTTCACCTGGTACACCATGGCCTTCAAGTGCCCCACAAGTAAATATCAAGGGGGGTGAGGTCTGGGGACCTCGGGGGCCACTCCACAGGACCACGGCGGCCACTCCACAGGACCACGGCGGCTAATCCAGTGACCCGGAAACTGCTGATCCAGCCACTGGCGGACGCAGATACCGTAATGGGGTGTCGCCCCGTCTTGCTGAAAGTACGCTGGAAATCCCCCGGCCTCGTTCAGCAGGGACGGCATGACTGTGTCTTGCAGCATGTTTAGATACATTTCGGCATTCAGAATGGTGTCAATGATAAAAGGGCTAACAATTGTGTTGCCCCATATCCCGCACCACACCATCACTTTTCCAGCGCCTTGCGTCTTTGAGGGACTCATCCAGTGCGGGTTGTCATCACTCTAATAACGTACGTTTTGACGATTAACCTCTCCATGAACATAAAAGTTGGCTTCATCTGAAAACAGGATGCCAGCCGAGAACTCCATGTCTTCGTCCAGTTTTGTTCTTGCCCATTCACAGAATTCCAGCCGCCTGTCCGGGTCGTCTTCGCTAAGATACTGCAACATTTGCATTTGTATGGATGCCATCTGTGCTCTTTCATAATGCGGACGATACTCCTTTGGCTGACACCGCATTCTGCAGACATCCGTCGAGTGCTTTTTTGGGGACTCTTTGCGAACGCTGCCAGCACCATGGTCGCTGTGCCTTCATCGGTGGCTGTTCGTGGACGGCCACTTCTTGGTTGGTCTGCAACACTTCCAGTCTTCTTGAACTTCTCAATGAGTTTGGCAACAGTGTCGTGTGTGATGTGCGTGCCAGGGGCGTGTCTCCTGTTAAAATCCTCGGCAACCTTGCAACAGCTTCCTGATCCTGCCAGAAGAATGATCTCTATACGCTCTTCTTGGGAGAAAGGCATCTCAGCACATCATCTGCAAAAAAATAAAAAATAAATAATCATTTATTTCATGACCACTTTGCCTATGTATGGAGACTTTTGACTCACCCTGTATATATATATATATATATATATATATATATATATATATACGCATAAAAAATGGAAAAATGGAAATACAAGATTTAAGATCAGTTTCTACCACGCTTAAATAAAATAGTAAACTCGCACGTAATCGAATCCACATTTACAGCCTCATTGCTTTGTACTACAAAATAAATGTGATTTAATATTAATTCACCACCCATAGTGTGCGGGGTTCTATATTCAATATAAAGACCTTTCAGCTCGTTTAACCCTATTTTTGTTCCCAGTTGACAATTGGAAGTAAAACGGATATGATCTTTAAATAAGTCTAGAATGCAATCAAAAGCACGCTCAAAGACGTAATTGCTTGCCGTGACATTATCAGCAAAATCGAGTTCATAGACTACTCTTTCCAAGCGCGCACTTATTCTTTTTTCACTAATCTTTTCAACTGTAAATTTTTCACAACTCATAACGATGGTTGGGGAAGTCTTCTAAGTCGTTATGACAGCTATGATATATCTTATATACGGGAATAATTCTTCTGGGTGAACGATGAAGGCGAGTTTATGATATTTCTCTGGGTCTGTAGCTTATAAATATACTTTCAGCTCCAGGCCGTTCTCCCTTTGCTTGGCTCGGCACGCGGTGAAGTCGCCGAGCAGCACAGTGTACGCGTGTTCGAGAACAGTGTCGAAATAACGCATATCAGTGATACGTCCGTCTAAAAAGGGTTTTAGTTTACGGAGAGCGCCAATTTCAAATAGTCTATCGAGAATGAACCGGTTTCGTGTAGGTATAAGAGTACTGTTAATACTATTTCGCCACATCAGCCATATATCGACACAGGGCTGCCGAGTATCGAGGTTCACATACAGTATACAAATAACAGAGTATGAGGGGGTGTCGTTAATTTGTTCTCTTCTTGTGCCCGAGTCTGCCTGTTTACATTTTGTTTCAGCGCGCATAATTAACAGCGCCGCTGTTACGTTTAAACACACGAACTGATTTGAAGACAGAGATATTGTATTCTGCGTTGAGGATGCTGCTTAATGGAAGCTCCATCTCTTATCACCTTTCTAACGAGTCTGCGAGGAGAGAACGTCCAGTTGGGTCAAGCTCTGAGACCGTTGTGAGCCGGACAGTGCGCTGTGTGACTCAGCGTGCCGTGCGTGGCGGAACATATATTGCGTCTGTTACTACGCGACGTCGAATTCCTGTACGGCGTTGTTCCAACATGAAAACATCGACACGTCTAAATCGTATAAATGAATGTTTAAACCCGCGACCCATTATACCGGGTAAATGAATAGAGAAATTTTGCATCTGGGATACATGAAACAACACAGGTTTCAAAGTTTTATCATACTCGTTGCCAGGGATACGTACCAATGACCTTTTTTCATGTTCGGGGATAACCGGGTTCACTATATTTCTTTCACGAGTATGTACACATAAAATGGTAAATGAAATACTTATTGGCACTGGGAGGGGGGGGGCTCTATTTGAGAAAAATACGTGCCCATACTGCTCATCTTTGGGTGATAAATAGTATTCGTCACTAAATCTTATTAAAAACTCGCACAGCTCTTTAGCTATAATTTCACTACCCACCACGTCGTGGTATACGTGGATATAGTGACAGAAATATTTTAAGCTGTCCATGATCACAAGATTTGCGTTTAACATCACATGTGTGTACTCGGTGAGGTGTAGCATAACGTAATAGGCTTTGTCGTACCACTCGTCAATGAGTTTCATGATCCACAATCTCTGTTTTTCTTCAGCAAACGTTGGCTCTTTCACACCACATTGTACATACTTCTTAACACAGCGCAAACTCACAACATACTCCATTACGTCTTTTGCATTATGGAAGTTTGTCAAGTTTGTCATGCTCTTGTCAGAAAATCCATAAAGTATTGGAGCGTCCTGATCGCACAGCTTCAAGCGATTTAGGCTGGTCTTAAATCTCTCAAAAGATGTTTGACTAGAACAGCGGTTCTTAATCTTTTTCATGTCATTTCCCCCTTCGACCAGTTTGCCCTACCCGATTTCCCCCTTCGACCAGTTCGCCCTACCCGATTTACCCCTCCATTAGGATACGGGAAAAAGTAGTCTCTGCTAATAACATTAGCAGACTTATAATGCACACTAATTATATGATCACCAAACAAAATTCTGCCGTAAATCCCCCCTGGGGGAAATTTCCCCCAGGTGGAATGCTGGACTAGAAGATCTTTGAGTGTTCACCACATCTGTAGACTTTGGCTAGTACTATTTCAGGAATGTAGAGCATGCAATATCAGCGGCCGCCATCGTTATTTTTTTCGTCTGCAGGAGAATTATTTAACAGGTAAAAGACACGTCTGAGAGTCAAGGCTTGCTATGGTGAACTGAACATGCCGGGAGGAGATACTCTATCTAGTTTAGTAGCCGGAATCGCGAAACACTTTTTATTGGTGCGCACCACACAGTGGGCGGTGCTTAGATTTTTTCTTACACACACACACACACACACACACACACACACACACACACAAAGGAGAAAATGAAACGCTAGCTGAAACATAATTTATTTAAAACACACGTAATAAATAGAAAAATAAATAAATTATAAAATATCGTCAACAAGTAAATAGACTAAAACAAACCATATATTTATATAACAAATATTCATGCCTCACAGTATCCAAAGGGAAGAGTGTCGTAGGTGCCAGGTAATGATATCTTTTCCTGTGGGCGTTACGACATACCTTTGTCCCCCAAAGTTCTTTCACGCCTCCCAACTTCTGTACCTGGAAGTTATGAGTGCCTACAACAGGTGGGATGGTTGGCCAAGCTCATTTCCATCATCTTCCAAGCTCACTAGCTCTTTGAGCAAATTAAAGTTAACGATCTGACGCTTTGCATGGTTAAGAGTGATGCCTTTAGCTTTCACGATGTATTTGAACTCATCACCAACCCTCACACGTACTCCGTAAGTTTTTGGCCCAGTGGAGACAAAAGGATCGGCGGAAGGCGCTATCTCCATACTCATCCTTGATCTCGTCAGTCAACTCTCCGAGGACTTCGCCAATAGGCGGCATATATTCACCTTCTCCGTGAATATCACGCTATCTGTATCTGCGTACAGAACCCTCCGGCCAAGAGACTGCAACAGACTCCAAAGTTTGATGCGGGCGTAAGCTGTTGTGAAACTTGCTACAGGTATGTTTGTGACACGTGACGTATCCGTAGCCAACTCGGTTCTGTTGTACCTTATTATGTAAGTGTTGCCCACATTCACGATCTCCATGACTTCTAAATCAACGGCATTGACGTAATCCCACACTTCGTTATGACTTTGAGCTAGCTGGACGTTTCCCTTGTCTGTATTCTGTGCAAATTTGCCCCAAAGACTATTTAAACACAACTTTGTACTAAAGCGCTTGTCAGGGTTTCGCACAATTTGGCTCCGATAGCGCTGTATATACGACGACCTTTCGCCTTCGGTCTCAACACCGCAAGGGTATCCTGATGCCTCAACTTTATCTTTCAAAAAAATATTTATATATGGTGTGAAAAGGTTGGGGAGCTTCTGGAACCTCCACACTTCATAAATCTTCAGTATTCAGTACCCGTGACGAATGGCTAGGGACAGCTCAGGTCTTGTATAAACACCTCTGATCTTCTTCTGATTAAGTGTATGGTTACAGTCCCCAGTGTTCTCCTCTGCACAATTCACGCACAGGGGAAACAGGAGTTTATGATCTATAACAACGGGTAAGATTGGCATCCATAAGTCGTGAGGGGAAGCACATCTACGAAAGAAAGACCAAAGTAGTTCTCGTTTAAATTAGCTGAAAACTCTTCGATGGCAGGCAGGGCAGGACCCACGAGTTTTGCAGGTGCGCCTACGGGGGTACGCATTGTTCTTCATCACGTTAGGTATAATGAGCAGAAATCGTAGTAATGAACCTTCACCCCTTCTAGCTGGAAAGTATAGTTTGAAGGGGTTTACGCCCTCCAAACAAACTATCGCCGCATTTGAGGGGGTCCAGCACCATTGTACGTTTGAGAGCTATTTTTTTGCAGTACTGTTCATCGGTCTCCATCTAGGCATCATATACGTATTCCCACAAAACTTTGTGGGAAGATCTTCCATGGATATCTCCTATGATACCACACTCAGGACGTGGGCATCCATGCCACCAGCATCCGTTAAAGGAGTATACCATCTTCTCACTAGTAGTGGGGTCCTTGCTTAGACCATCCACCCAAAAAAACACGACCATTGATCTTGATTGCCACTTCTCCCGTGTTGCGCGCATGTTTTATATATACACCTGTCTGCTGTTGTATGCGTGTGAGCCAGTAAATAGCTTTATACCCATAACTGCGCGGAAAGTTTCGCGGAATGACGGCAAGCGTGTCTTTAGGCATGAAGTTATCCTTGAATACACAAAACACAATGGTGCGATCGTAGTTGCGACTTGGAGCGGATCAAAGTTGAAACGCGTTATGTACATCTTTCTAAAGGCTTGGAAGCATACTCTAAGTACGCGTACGTCATTCATACAATAACGTTCACAAAGACCCTAAGATCCACTAAGGTTAGCCAGAGATTAGGGAGTTAAAAGAAGAGAATAGAGAGTTAAAAGAAGAGAATAAGGGATTAATTAAGTAGCAAAACCTATCATCCGTAGGTTAATATTCATTCAGGAAAAGAGAAAGAAAGACTCACCATCCTCATCCATCGGCTACTGCCGACAAGTTGGAAAAATAGTCGAAGAGAATAGGAAAGGGGTGAAAGATGAAAAGAAGTAAAATAAGAACGCTTACAAACCATGCAAACACAGTCTTCACTCAAAGAAACACTGTCATACCATGCAAACTACAGACATGCAAGTAAAGAGGATGAGAAAAGAAAAAAAAATTATGAAGAGTATAACAAAAAAGTGGGTTAGTTTACGCTACGAGCTCTATCTAAGTTCGTGTTGGCCTAATTTTTTTTAAATATAATTTTATTCCTGGCATATCATACGCTGGCATGTCACAAGCTGGCATTAATCGTCAACAGTCTCAAACCTCGACCATTACCTCAAGAGTGTTGCTAATTGTTTTATTATTTTAAACGACGATAATATTTTTAAAATGCCTATCTAAACGGTTTTTAAACATATTAACGCTGGAAGAGTTCACGACGGGCGCGGGAAGATTATTCCATTTATCAATTACTTTAAACGTAAAAATGTTTTTTAGCGCTGTTAGTAATGAAACGTCTGCCACGTAATTTAAATCCATTATTACGAGTATTGCTATTATCGAAAATGAAAAATTTGTCAACATTTACGTTATCGATTTTATTAACGATTTTGAAAACTTCAATAAGCTCCCCCCTTAATCTCCTAGTTTCGAGTGAATGCAAGTCTAACTCTTTAATTCTATCTTCGTAAGACTTGTTGCGTCGTGACGGAATTAGGGTGCTCTTCCAATATGTGCTCTACCGCGAAACTGTGATCTACCATATTCCAATACGTGCTCTACCGTGAAACTAGCCTTATAAGGCTAACTAACGAAAATATCATGACTTAACCTAACCAATCGTTAGGTCAACTATACGCCCTTGACGATTGGTTAGGTTAAGTCGTGATATTTTCGTTAGTTAGCCTGGAATATGGAATATTAGTTGAAATATGGTAGATCACAGTTTCGCGGTAGAGCACATATTGGAAGAGCACCGGAATTAGTTTCGTGGCGCGTCGCTGAACCCTTTCCAGCTTATCAATATCCTCACGCAAATACGGGCACCAAAACTGAATGGCATATTCTAAGTGAGGCCTGACTAGGGACTTGTAAAGGGGCAATATTATAATCTTCGATTTAAATTCGAAATTACGCGCTATGAAGCCTAACATCCTATTAGCTTTTGCGTAAGACTGCAGGCATTGGTTCCTAACTTTTAAATCCTTAGATACGCGTAAGCCTAAATCTACTTCCTCGTCAACGCTCGCTAACTGTCTATCGTCCATCGTGTACGTGTAATTATTGTTAGAGAACCTATATACAAAACTTTACATTTGTGTACGTTAAACTGCATCTGCCACTTATCCGTCCACTCCATAATCCTATTTACATCGTCCTGGAGCCTCTTTCTATTGTCCACGTTAAGAACTTTATCGCCTATTTTAGTATCTTCTGCGAATTTTGACACGTTACTAGTCAAACCTACATCTATGTTGTTAATGTAGATTACGAATAGCAATGGCCCTAACACTGAACCCTGAGGGACACCGCTACCTACATCCAGCCACCATGATTCTCTACCATTAACAACAACCCTCTGTTTCCCGGCAAGAAGCCATTCCTCTAACCAGTTAGCTCCCTGGCCGCGTATACCATGCGCTTTAACTTTCGCAATTAATCTTCTATGCAGAACTGTATCGAACGCTTTGTTAAAGTCTAAATAAATAACGTCAGCCGCTCAATGCCTATCGTATTCGCGCACTATTTCGTTATAAAACTCTAACAAATTAGTTAAACAAGATTTATGGCGTCGAAACCCATGCTGACTATTATTAATCAAATCGCGACTTTCTAAGTGATCGACGATACGATCCTTATCTACGGATATCAAAAGTTTACTGACAATTGACGTTAAGCTAATAGGCATATAATTGCTAGCTACTGTGCGGTCACCTTTTTTAAAAATGGGCGTAACGTTAGCTAATTTGAAGCCTTCAGGAATAATCTCCGCTTCCAATGCTTATTAAAAACTTTTGTTAAAGGGCCGACAATAACGTCTTTCAAATCTTTCAAATGTCTAGGATAAAGTGCGTCAGGGCCTGGAGTCTTGCTAACTTTTAGCTTATCGATATAATGCGCGATTTCACCCTCGTAAACAGTTATTTCATTCAAAATAGTCTCGCTACTAAATGGAACGATATCGTCCACGTCGGGGACATTATTTACGTCTTCTACGGTAAAACTGTCGCAAAAAAGTTGTTAAAAATACTTGCCTTCGCCTGAGCGTCGGAAGCCAAAGCGCCGTTAGCATCCACTAGAGGCCCTATGTTATCTTTTATCGGCGTATGATTATTGACGTAATCATAAAACTTTTTCTGATTATGTTTACTATCCGCAGCTACAAGTATTTCAAAATTACGCTTAGCTTTCCTAACAGATCTTTTAACCTGACGTGTAAGCTCGATATATCTATTAAAGTTAGCTATCGTACCATTGCGCTTATTAAGTCTATACGCTCTGTTACGCTCGTTTATGAACTACCTATTTCCCTTGTCCACCACTTGGGCCTATCATGATTACTAGCGCGCTTGGGCCTACCCGGAATAAACTCCTTTTCGATATTCAAAAAACTTTCTTTAAACGCCTCCCAATGAAAATTTGCGTCATTACCCATAAACAAATTATCCCAGTCCATTACTCTCATCCTATCCGCAAAACTATCAAAATTAGCCCTACGAAAATCAGGGACTTCTATTACGTTACTATCCTTACTGTTTTCTATCAATAGCTTAAACCTAATAATTTGGTGATCACTACATCCCACACTCTCACCTACTTCCAAACCTTTGACTATATTTTCTTCGTTCGTCATCACCACGTCTAAAATATTGTCACCGGGCGTTGGTTCGGTAACCATCTGTCGTAAAACATTATCTTCCATGAACTCTGTCTCAAACCCTCGTCATTACCAGTAAAAGTCTCGTGATTAACGTAGGAAAGTTAGTCTCCGACAATTATACTATCCCGATTATTAATGAAGTTACTAATAAGTGTGTAGAATCTAGTATCGGTAAAGATTAACTCCCGTATATTGTAAGGATTAGCTTCATTAAACCTGTTGTAGTAGCGCTCAAAGTCTTCACGATCGCCTGCACTCATGCTGTCATAGTTAAAGTAATGTTTGGGGGGTGGTAGTCATACATAATTTAAAGTGTCGTAAGTGAGGAATGTGTAAGGGAAATATCCCTTTGAAACCTCAGCGTCTATACCCATCACCTTGGGTAGCTTAGCTAATTTACAAAGTGTGAATAACTGCCTTTAAACTGAACATTTCCTTTTATCTGCCTCTGTATAAGCTTGTTTCCTCTTTTCAAGGGATCACCCGTGAATATCTCTGAGGACTCGTGCTCAAGAAGCTCCTTATAAAGGAACTGTGTATCAAATTTTGCCGCGTTATGGGCAAGACTATACACAGTAATTTCTTTTAACTGGTCCGCTAGCTTGACACCTTAGTCCACAAAGAGTTTCACAGGGGAATCTCTTATAGTCGTCTTAAAAATGTTTGTCCGTTATCACACTCAACGTTCATACACTCGTCGCAGATGGTCTGGCTTACAAGTAGGTGGGGTATAACCTCTTTGGTTTCAGGGTTTGTGTAAGCCTCTATGTCATAGTATACAGTTATGCACTACTTATTGTTAGGCCTAGCATCTTTCATATAGCAAACATGCTTTACACCATCCGCCTTATGTTTCTCATAACATGTAGAACAATGAATTTTATCACATTTATGCACGAACTCGCCGCTTTCTTTCAACGTATGAAACATGCCGCACTCGCAAATTCTCATTTTCTTGCACGTCCCAGCTTGCACGTCTCAGCTTCAACTAACCGACTTTCGCATCTGGGGCTTTTACGCTGACTGCAAACCATGTGGCAATCCTTACAATGTTTCAACAGATCATTCGTAAACTCGAGACAACCCTAACACAAATCGTGGTGTCTTCGATATTTTTGTCTTTTATCATAACTCGCGTAAAGAGTTCTTATATTGTGAATGGGGAGATATGTTGTCCCCAACAAACCTAAAATAAATAGAGGCTTTGAATGTGCCATGATTACGCAGTTACAATCTCATCAAATAAACTGCAGTATTTAATTAGTAATATTACATAAAATATATCTTCAAAATTTTTTAGCGACATCCGGCGCTGCCTTTATAGTTCTACAGCAAGCAGTGACCTTGAAGTAACGGGTATACAAACAACCGAACGAACGAGACCTTTAAACGTACGAACGAACGAACGAACGAGTGAATTTTAACCCCATAAATTGCTCAAAATGGCTTCCAAAGGTCAGGTGAACTCCCGGAAATCAGAAATGAAGGATCTAGCAAATAAGTATAATTTCCTCTTTGACTTAGTGCACAAAAGTAAGAGTGTAATCAAAGACCTTGAGGCAGTAATAAAAGTTGTACAACATAAGGAAATGTTAAAGAGGGACAATGCAAAACTGGAATATAGAAATATAGCGCTCGAAAAGAGCATTCAGTATGCACACGATGAAATAAAGGATCTTAACTCTAGTCTAAACTCACTTACTGAAAATAATCTAGCATGGAGATGATAAAAAACGAGTACGATTCAATTAGGAATAAATTATACAGCCTAGACGATAATTTACGTGCCAATAAGTTAATCATAATGGGGGTATCTGAAATTAATAGAGAAACAAACGGCGAAACGAAGAAAAAGGTGGAGGACATAATAAAAGAGAGATTGAATTTGGGGAATATTAAGATCAAAAGTGCTTTTAGATTAAAAGAACAAATTCCACCACAAAAAGCAAATTCTAGAGTTAAAGACACGACTGACTCTAAGACGCCCACTTCAGCTATAAAAGTAATATATGAGGATGAAACTCAGAGATTTAATACTAAAAAACAGAAGAAAGCTGAAAGGATAAAAAATCTTCTTCACTGACGACGTATGTGAGGAAACACGTAAAATTCGTAAAGAAAAGCTTCCCAAACTCATAGAAGTGAGGCGACTCGGGAAAGTTGCCTACTTCCTTGGAGCGAAGTTAATTATTAAAGAAAGAGAGACTCCTCCAACGCGGAATACTTCGGTCAAAGGGGTTCACCTTGTTAGTGAAGAAGCATTCGAAGCTATGAGAACTAAGAAAACGCCAGCCGACAGTCGGCACACAGGAGGCCTGCGAATAACTCCGCATACAATCTCAACAGTCGACTTTCCCATTCTCGGCTCAACTGGGCGGTAACACCTTATTCCCGTATTCTGTATTTAGTGAAATTGTTTGAGAACTACTGTCAAATGGCTTTCATTGATAAAGAATTTCATAGTATATGTGCCGATATTAATAATTTCAATTCATTACCAAAAAATTCTGTATCCAGTTTAGAGAATCTAGAACAGGAATCTGGTGTAGGCAATTGCATGGTCTCATCCATAGACGAGTTTAATGCCTTTGTATTACAAAAAGATATTTATAAAAATCTTTCAGTGCTAAATCTAAACATTCGAAGCTTACCTAGGAACTATAACTACTTATTGGCCCTTTTGAAAACTTCAACGGTCAAATTTAAGGTTATAATTCTCACGGAAACCTGGTTAAATAGTAGTGATGTAGCGGATGTCATTTTTTTCACATCCGCGGATGCGGATGCGGATGAGGATGTTTGATTTCAACATTCGCGGATGCGGATGCGGATGTCTACATTTTCGTTATTTTTTAGGATATATTCGAGATTTGTTGTGTTTAACGTATATAATAAGTTATTATATAGAGAGAGCTGTAGCTATAATGTAATATAATTGATTAATTGTACAATAATTGCTGTACTTTTCTCTGAACATATAAAATAATATCAAGCATCTAACTAATATAGAAATCAATTAGTGAATTCGTCTGCAAATAAATTCGTTATTTTGTTGAGTTTCAGCCACAATTAGAAACCATAATTGTGTTACCAGGATGCGGGACGTGAACCCAACTCAAATGCACCCCACCGACCTCTTTCCCCAACCTCCACCCTTATAGAAAGAGATCTTTAATTAGCTTGATAACTATTTATATTAAGTTTAAAGTTTTATTAGGCATATTTATAAATGAGTAATTAAAATAAAGTAAACTAAGATGTTCATCGTTTAATGTTCAAACTTAATTATAGGAAGGTTATGCTTAAGGAACATTAATTTTTCTGCCTTTTCTGCTGCCAGTCTGTTTCTTTTCATCATATATTAATCCAGCACTGCTAAATAATCTCTCGCTTGGTACGTTTGTTGGAGGACAGGCTAAATGTTTCCTTGCAAGTTTACTCAAGTATGGATAGATATTCTGCGTATTTTTCCACCAACTAATAGGATTGTCACGTGCAGCCAGGCGTTTTTCTTGGTGATAGCTCTCGATCATTTTTACTACATCTTTTGACATCGCGTAGGTCTCGTCATTGCTGCTTGACTCAAGAAACTGAGAGACAGATTCTCTGATAGATTTGCTTGTTGAAGGTGTTGGTTCTGTCACTGAAACTTTTATTCTTTTGGTGGGTGGCGAAGCGACAGATTCAAGAGATTGAAGCTCTTCAACTGCTTTGCCAAGTGATGATTTAACTCGTTCTAATGTACTAGGTGAAAATAACTTAGCTTTGTAACGTGGATCTAAGTAGGTTGCAAGAGACTAACTTCATACAAGAACAGCCTCTCGTCTTGTCGCTTGCATCACTTTTGCGCACAATGAACTAGTTCTATTAATATAGTAGAATTTGATAATTTCCGCTTATTAATGACGTTTTATCTCAACGGTCCACATCCGCACGACATCCGCAGTCCAAAGTGCGGATGCGGACGCGAGAAAATGTGCGGATGTTCCGCGGATGCGGATGCGGATGCGGATGTGACCTACATCACTATTAAATAGTAGTATTAAAAACCTGTATAATATACATAATTACGTTGCTTATACTGTAAGAGATGGTCAGATTGGTTGGGGTATCTCTGTGTATGTGCATCAAACTTACGACTCTAACGAAGTATTTTCTCTATGTAATAGTGACAATGAAAACCTGATTGTTAATATAAAAGACAAAAGTAATGTATATTCTGTTCATGCAATATATAGACCACCTAATACTAATATCAATAGCTTTTTAATTCACTTAAATAACATGTTATGCAACTTTCATAAATCGAATGCCATAGTTGGGGGTGACTTCAACATCAATTTGCAATCTGAAGCAATCTCTCATAAATTTTTTAAACTTAATGAATTCTTTCTATCTTAGTCATTTTATTACCAAACCCACTCGAGTCTGCAGCTATGGCAATCGAATAACAGAATCTACGATTGATAATATATTTGTAAATAGCAATGCCCTAGTAAATTCTGGAATTATAACCACAAACATCAGTGATCATTTTCCTACTTACGCTATATTCAATAACATTGTTCAGGTTGCGGACAAAACAACTATTGATTACAGAATATTCTCAGAAGTTAGCAAAAGAAAATTTATTGGGGCTGTAGAAAATACTCGACTTGACTGTGACGAACCTTTAAATGACCCAGACCATATGTTTCAGTTCTTCTATGACACCTTATTCTATATTTTTAATATTTGCTTTCCTTTAATTAAGGAGAAAAACAGTTTCGCCCAAAAGTGTCGCAAATCCATGGATCACTCCAGGAATTATCACTTCAATAAAGAACAGAGATAAATTATTCAAATTGTAATTACAGAGCAAAATTCCTAAAATACAATATACTCAATACAGAAACAAATTAACTAAAATTAAGAAAAATTCAATAGAGAAATTAAATGTTGATAATAAAGAAATTACTGATGATACTACTATTGCAGACTCTTTAAATGCACATTTTACTTCAATAGCGGATAAGCTTCGCTCACAATTAATAGATAATGATCACTCACCTCTAGAATATATGCCACCCAGCCCACTAAATTCATTTTTTGTTCCTGCTACCTCTACTGACGTCCAGAATATTATTGGTAAATTAAAAAATACAAAAAATAACATTCATAACATTCCTGTACCTATATTGAAACTTGTTAAAGATAAGATATCTGTAACTTTGGCTAAAATTATCAATCAAAGTATTTCCAAAGGAATATTCCCATCAATGCTAAAAACTGGTTGTATAACACCCCTTTTTAAAAGGGGTGATCCTAAGTAGTGTAGCCGCAAAACGGGAGAGTGCAGGAATGTTGCAAGAGTGCCAAACCCCCCCTTTGTTGCCAGAGTGCCAAACCCCACCCCCCTTTGTTGCAAGAGTGCCAAACCCCACCCCCTTTTTTGCGAAGCCCCGCCCCCCTTTGTTGCCAGCCCAAATAGGACTGCAAGGGGTATGCAACCTGGAGTTATCCCCCAAGCTGATCCCCCCAAAGGGAAGTGCTAACCTTTGTTGCCAACCCCAAAATGGGATTGCAAGGGGTATGCAACTTGGAGGCGGAGTTCTCCCCGAAGCTGAACCCCCCAAAGGGGCATACCTAACCTAAGAGGCCTCTATGGGTGGGGAAGGGAACGCCTCACCCCCCCAAAGGGCCAGAAAGAGAAAGGATCCAGAGTAGAGATCCTTGCTCGGCTGGAAGCAAAGCGAATATGAAGTCCGTCGGCCGTACGCCGCCTCTTATAGGGTCCCAACAGCCAGTTGGTTGAGTTGCCAGACCACCATTTTTTATTTTAATTGTACAGGTATACATTATTAGGGTGAGTTGCTAAACACCACCATTTACTTTAATTCGTTATCAAAGCAAACGTCCTTTCTCTTTCAAGCGAAATTGACAATAAACAATGTTTATTAATGAAATAAATAAAATTTGTCTTCTGCAAAAAAAAAAATACACACACACACGCACACACACCTTTGTATAAATTATGTGAATGAAAATCAGAAAATGACAAAAGTATATTAATAAAGCAAACGTACTTTCTCTTGAAAACCGAAATTGACAATAAAAAATGTTTATTAATTAAATAAATAAAATTTGCCTTCTACTGCACAAAAATTAATATAATACAAAACGTATAACCAGCAAAATAATAGTTCAGACGAAATACACACACACACACACACACACACACACACACACAAATTGTATTTGTACAACTTTCTCCTCATAATTATTATTCATTAAAAGAAATAAGCACATTAACTGTGTCTATTTAATTTTGTCATTCCTTATATATGTATAAACGGATTTTCTCCTTTTAAGAGAAACAATTATTAAAACCAATATTAACAATATAAGAAACTAATTATTTAAACGCCGTTCTATTTACTTTCTTTCAGTTATTAAAACGAATCCCAATATTAACTCTTAGAATAATGTTTTGTTTTAACATTGTGTTCAGACGACAGCAAGAGGTGGCAATTAATGAGAATATCCATCAGAAGGTCAAGCCCGACGCATTTTAAAACCGCAAACTAACGTGAAAGGAATTTTGGGTCAAAAACTTTCTCTCTGAAAGACATCCGTCTCCTTTCGCTTCATACGATTGTCCTTCCTTTTATATAAAAAAATGTTTTATATTTTATCAACTTAGTTATTTTTATTTATACATAATTTGTATGGTGTCATATTCATAGTTAACATCTCTGTTATTGAATTGGAAGAGTATATTATTATTATAATACATTTTTCAAAATTAACACACACACAAACACACACACACACTATATATATATATATACACACACAGAGAACTACACACACACACAATATATATATATATATATATATATATATATATATATATATATACAGAAAGAACTACACTCACACACACACACACGGAGAACGACACACTATATATATACACATATATACACACACACACACGCACACGCACATTATTGATTTTAAATCACTGTTAAAAATGATAAAATCTTACTACATTATTGTCCCTGTCCCATTCGTCATGCAAAAAAGATATATTTTATTGGTAACCTTCGATTAGCATCCCCCCGAATTGTTCATTTTGACAAAGGTCAAACCTTTTCCTCACCCATAGACCTACAGTTTAACATGGATTCGCTTCAGCGGCTGAAATGTCTTCGCAGGGAACACGAGCAATAAATCTATGGAGATAATATAGCAATCTTGGGAAAAATCCAAGAATAATATGGGCGCAAAACATGGTAATGCACAAATACAATCTAGATTTTATATTTATGTCATAGGATATTACTGTGCTGTCAATGTCAGAGTAATGAAGAGTAGCGGCGCTAATTTTGCTTCCTGCGATACTGAGCTGAGCCATTCTGTTGAATATATTCCTCTAACGAATATATTCTCTCAACTAGTATGGTCGCAAAAAACAATAATGCACATTCTGGAAATCTTTTATAGTGTTGGTTGTTGCGAGGGGTATTGCATAAAGGGGTGGATTGGAGAAAACCATATTGTCGCAAATATTGTCGTGGTAGAGACTGTAAGAGGTAATACGAGCTTTAAATCTACGGAGATAATATAGCAGTCTTGGGAAAAATCAGAGAATAATATGGGCGCAAAATGTTGTGCACAAACTTTTAAATACTTAAGGTGTCCATTTATTTGCCAACCAATGATCCGCGGATTCATCCGCTAATACGATCATGCTTAAAAAACACACAAAGAAGCTTTCGTTAGCTACATCAAATACAATTTTATAATCATTTCCTTTGAAACGATGGTTTATATATATATATATACATATATAATATATATATAATATCTATATTATATATATATTATATATATATATATATATATATATATATATATATATATATAATATATATATATATAAATATATATAATATAATATATATTAATATATATATATATATTAAATATATATATATATATATATATATATATAATATATATATTATAATATATATATATATATATTATATATATATATATATATATATATATATATATAATATATAATATATATATAATATATATATATATATATATATATATATATATATATATATATATATAATATATATATATATATAATTATATATATAATATCTATATATATATTATATATATATATATATATATATATAATATATATATATATATATATATAAAGAAAAACGATTCCAAGGCCTTTCGTGTATTCAGAGCTACACCTCGTCAGGTGACGAGGTGTAGCTCTGAATACACGAAAGGTCTTGGAATCGTTTTTCTTTTTCCTTGTGGGTTTGCAGCATTCATTAATTTCACGTGTTTAATTGTGAAATTCATCCCATATATATATATATATATATATATATATATCGATGAATTTATGCATACATTTTTAATTAGCTATACGTTTCGGACAGGCTTCAACAAAAGAAGTACAGTGTTGCCGGTTTTAAACAGATATTTTTGGAACTTACCCAAAGATATATTGTATAAAATGAAAATAATTATTCCAAGGCTTTTTGTGTTCAGAAATACATCTCGTCAGGGAATGATTGCTCACTATTTCACATCATAATTTCATAGAGATAATTCAAGCTCATATACAGGACCTACATTTTCTATAAGATCTGTGGCGCGTGGAACATGCGGCCTTTAGAAGATGTGAACATCTGCTCTGTGGATCAGTTCAAGAAAATGGATAGGCCGAACCTTGCGATGTGGGATTTTTTCCATGGAACCGTAACCACTGATACATCCTCGGTACGGATTGCAATACTTATTGAGGTACTTCTTGTCCTTGTATCTCTCTCATGTACACCTTCCTCATTGTGTCCGACAACACAGAAACTCTCTACAAAATTGTTGCAAGAATATGCAAAAGTGTAATGACAAAAAAAAAGAACAGCTTCAGAGTTCATTCACACCATGCGTACACTTATCTCATGTACGCAGTGTACACCTTCCACATTGTGTCCGACAACACAGAAGCTCTTTCCAAAATTGTTGTGAAAGATGCAAAAGTGTAGAGACAAAAAAAGAACAGCTTCAGACTTCATTTACACCATGCGTACACTTATCATGTGTACACAGTTAGTGGGAAATAAAACACCAATTAAACTCTAGACTCATTCAAAATATCCTAAAGTAAGCACATAACACCCCTCAATTTCGGCGAACAGATGATGTAGTGACCCGTGGTACGGGTGTCACGTAAAACTGTAGATCCCTGCGAGTTATTTAAACTAAACATGCTTCTTAATTCGACATCGTTGAAACCGTGTAAGAACTTGAAAACCTCGATGAGTTGACCGCGCAGCCACCGAGTTTCCAGCGAAAACACGTGACCCGACAATTCAGCGCAGGACAATTCAGCGCCGACAATTCAACGCCGACAATTCAGCGCAAAGACAATTCAGCGCAAGACAATTCAGCGCGAAAATACCAACAAAGAAGAAGAAAGAACAAATCCAGAGGGAAGAGAGGCTTGCAACTGTTAGGTTAGGTTAGGTTAGGTTAGGTTTCTAGTTTTTGAAATAAAATCTTAATTTTAACAATTCTAACAAATTTTGTTTTTTTAAATAAAATTTTAATAATTATACTCCTTTGAATTTTATCTCCGATTTGTCACTCCTTCGTTATGTCACTCCTTCGTTACGGTATTTATGTCACTCTTTTGTTATGTCACTCCTTTGAAATGGCACTCCTTCGATACAGACCCAATTTAGCATATATATAAATATACAAATTTTTCTCTTTTATTTATTGCGATTTATTTTTATTATTTTTAACTAAACTTTTAACTGTACTGACTTGCGCTGAATTGTCTTTGCGCTGAATTGTCGGCGCTGAATTGTCCTGCGCTGAATTGTCGGTGCTCCGCGAAAACAATAGGATGCCCATTTATCTACCAACCACCCAGACATTTTCGTACATTTCCACAAACTAAACACAATTTATTCACACTCCGGCACACTATTTGAGGGAACCATGTGCCCATATTTTTTTCCTTTTTGCATAGCAAACAATACTAGTCTCTAATTTCTATTAAATACTCACGCAGACCTTTAGCCACAATCTCACTACAATCTTCGTCATGATATATATTAATGTAGTGGTAAAAATACTTGAGATTGTCCATGATGACAAGATTTACATTCTCAGTCGCAGGGTACGGTATGAAGCAAGATATTATAATTCAGCTTGTCGCACCACTCATCAATAAGACTCACTAACCATAGCATTGCTTCTCTTCTGCTCGTGTTGTTTCTTTTACTTCATGGTATATGTAAGCTTTTATAAAGCTTAGTCCTACAACATAATTCAATACATCACTTGTACCACGTGACATATGCATGAGAAATGAAATGCAGTACATTCTACACGTATTACTAAATTTCCTTCCTTCGCACGGTTCAATGTAGCCTTAAAAGCATCAAAGGATGGTAGAATAGGAGTCTTTCACTGTACACCACATCTTCACACTTTACCGAATATCACTTCATAAAACTCGAGTACGCAATATTAAAGGTAGCCATCACTATTTTTCTTCTACGCGAGAGAATACACATCTGAAATCCACGGCTTGCACCGCTCAACTGAGTACGCAGGGGTAGAGATATCCCAGGTAGTAGCAGGAGTCACGTGACCGATCATACAGGGGTCGGAGCTTAGGACAGATAATTCAAATGAATGAATTTATTAATATCTTACAAACTGTTAATTTCTAGTCGAAAGAATAAGCACGAGATATCCCATTATAAAAGTTACGCCAGGAATTCCGGGGTACTGGGGTACAATAGTACCCCGGGTAGAGTTTAAGGGTTAAACTTGCAAAAAACTCGTAATAATTTTGATACTACGATTTCAAGGTTTTACGCACTTCTCTGTTCATAGTTAAACATAGGCGTAAGTTTTCTTCCAAACTGATATTAAGTCAGTTTAAAACTTAAGCTTACATAATGTCTAGTTAACTTTAAACATGCTTTTTGTTATGTATTAAAATCAATTACTTAGTTGAGGTTTGATAGTTCTTACTCTTTCGAACTCTGTTATCTGAAAGCTCTACACTCTGTGGTCCTTATAGTTTTCAGTCCTATTTATTAAGGTTATCTTAAAAGGACAGGACGTAGAAATGAACTCTTACTGTGATAACTTTATTCTCAAATGAAAGGAGTTAAGTTTCTTTAGAGGGGTGTTGAGATGGTGAAGGAGAGAGTAGGTCTACTCTTTACAATCCCTACTTTTATAGTTAGACATTTGAACGAGACGATTTTGTAACACTGAAGTCGATGTGTAACATTAGCGCAACTTCTCCAGATTGATATATAATACTAATAGAAGAAATCAGTTTTAGTATTTTGGTAAATATATTTATATATTTAGACGTTATATTGACGTATTTGGCAACTTTATTGGAAACAGATTCAAACAAACTAAGGCTCTGATTGACTTGAAAGAGCTTGGTAATGACGTCACAACGACATTGTATAAAGGCAGGCGAAACTTTCACTTTAATTCATTACAAGATTGGAAATAGAGGATGGAGTCGTGTTAGTTATCTCTCTGTGCCTTGACCAATTGCTAAGTGGTGAACATGATATCTGACGTTCCAAACGGGTTTGAAGCACGCAAGTTGATAAATATATCGCTCGGTAAAATTGCATCCAGACGTTCCGGAAGAGCTGGGGCATCTTTGCATAAATCATTATTAGTTGCCACTGTGTTACATAAAGCCCGTTTTGTTTACTTAGAAGAAGCACATAATTACCACCACACCATATTTTCCCCGCCACAAGGGCAACCTTGGTTTAAATTCTTCTATTGCTAACAGCAACAGAGATGGTTTTTCAGAAATTGCCGTTGTCAACCATCTCCTGGATCATATTTGTGCACAGAATCGTGCAAATTCTGTTCTTCGAGCAGCCAAAATTTCCTTCATGCAATAAAATTGTGAAAATCTATACAATTCTAAGTCTTCTCGCTCTTTCTGACATCTAGTTAAGAGCCTCGCTATCAACTCTACACAAAGCTGAACTATTCGCTCGAACTTTCACTTCCAACTCAAACCTGAACGAATCCAGTGCTATTCGCCGACATAATTATGTCTGAAACAACCACAATCGCATCATTGTGCTTTACTGTGTTCAAGAACAAATTCATGCCAAAAGACACCTTAGCCGTGGAAAACTCTTTCGTCTTTCAGCTGATACTATTCATTCCTGATCAAAGTTCGCTTTCACTCAGCATGTCCTAAAGAAGGGTGATCACTCTCAACCTTCCAACTATCTTCCATTTGCGTTGTTTTCAGGCCTTTGTAATGCTTTTGAATACATCCTTAATAGGAAAAATCTTAATCACCCCTCTTCTTACAGATCGCCAGTATGGGTCCTACATGGGAACTCTACTGGCGATCTTTCTGCATATCTCTCTAACTCTTGGTCATCCCCTTTATGGGATTTCGGTGAAACCTTTGTTATTGCGATATACATATCAAAAGCTTTTGATAGAGTCTGGTACAAATCTTTAATTTCGAAACTGCAGTCCTTTGGTTTCAATCCTTCTATCTGTGCCTGCCTCTCTATTTTCCTTTCTGGACGATCTATCGACGCGGATGTAGTTGGCCGCGGTTTTTCTCCTAAAGCTAATAACACTAATGTTCCTCAGATTCTGTACTGTCACCCACTTCTAACTTTTATTGATCAATTAAGTCGCACTCTCTGACCAATCCACAAACTTTACCAAAATTACACACTTTTCAATGGAATAAATGAAACATTTAAACATCCCAAGCCTTTATTATATAAAATATATAATTAGTTTATATAATACACGACCTTAAATACAAATTCTTTTATCACGTAGTGAATTACACTGTGCATGTATGAGTACGTACAAGCTACATTAATAAAAAACGTTTTTACTAAGAAGTCACGAGACGAAAACCGTCTGGAGTGAGTCTATAGAAATTCAAGGATTCCAAGTTGATCACGAGAGAAGATATGTGGTCAACTTCCATGCTGCAAAATCTCGTCGTCCGCTGACTGCTCAGAACAACGACAAGAGGTGAGATCGAATCCACA
The DNA here is from genome assembly GCA_023014485.1 of Bathynomus jamesi. NCBI lineage: Eukaryota > Metazoa > Arthropoda > Malacostraca > Isopoda > Cirolanidae > Bathynomus > Bathynomus jamesi. The sequence goes on from JAJOZX010002196.1 coordinate 82,875, forward strand.
TGAGCACAAAATTTTAGGTTCGCAAAAATAACAGCCTGAGCATTGTTCCTGTTCTAAATCAGCTTTTAAACGTTTTGGTAAAATTGAGGAAACTGCTGTCTCTGTTTCCTGATCAGAAACTCTCCGCCTTTTTCTGGTATGGTGCAAGGATTCGTTGCAACCATATTCACTGTTCGAGTCTACTTCACTGTCGCTGTCTTCTAATCTAGATTTACACTCTTCACTAATGCATTCAATGGTTGAATAATCATCTTGGTTGGTATTATTGTCACCACAATCGAGAAGCATCACTGGGGTAACGGACACTTCAGGTAATGGTGTGGTTGCACGAGGTGGGTCGGGGGCAAGCTCCTCAGGTTGCCCTTGTGGCGGGGAAAATATGGTGTGGTGGTAATTATGTGCTTCTTCTAAGTAAACAAAACGGGCTTTATGTAACACAGTGGCAACTAATAATGATTTATGCAAAGATGCCCCAGCTCTTCCGGAACGTCTGGATGCAATTTTACCGAGCGATATATTTATCAACTTGCGTGCTTCAAACCCGTTTGGAACGTCAGATATCATGTTCACCACTTAGCAATTGGTCAAGGCACAGAGAGATAACTAACACGACTCCATCCTCTATTTCCAATCTTGTAATGAATTAAAGTGAAAGTTTCGCCTGCCTTTATACAATGTCGTTGTGACGTCATTACCAAGCTCTTTCAAGTCAATCAGAGCCTTAGTTTGTTTGAATCTGTTTCCAATAAAGTTGCCAAATACGTCAATATAACGTCTAAATATATAAATATATTTACCAAAATACTAAAACTGATTTCTTCTATTAGTATTATATATCAATCTGGAGAAGTTGCGCTAATGTTACACATCGACTTCAGTGTTACAAAATCGTCTCGTTCAAATGTCTAACTATAAAAGTAGGGATTGTAAAGAGTAGACCTACTCTCTCCTTCACCATCTCAACACCCCTCTAAAGAAACTTAACTCCTTTCATTTGAGAATAAAGTTATCACAGTAAGAGTTCATTTCTACGTCCTGTCCTTTTAAGATAACCTTAATAAATAGGACTGAAAACTATAAGGACCACAGAGTGTAGAGCTTTCAGATAACAGAGTTCGAAAGAGTAAGAACTATCAAACCTCAACTAAGTAATTGATTTTAATACATAACAAAAAGCATGTTTAAAGTTAACTAGACATTATGTAAGCTTAAGTTTTAAACTGACTTAATATCAGTTTGGAAGAAAACTTACGCCTATGTTTAACTATGAACAGAGAAGTGCGTAAAACCTTGAAATCGTAGTATCAAAATTATTACGAGTTTTTTGCAAGTTTAACCCTTAAACTCTAGGGGTACTATTGTACCCCAGTACCCCCGGAATTCCTGGCGTAACTTTTATAATGGGATCTCGTGCTTATTCTTTCGACTAGAAATTAACAGTTTGTAAGATATTAATAAATTCATTCATTTGAATTATCTGTCCTACGCTCCGACCCCTGTATGATCGGTCACGTGACTCCTGCTACTACCTGGGGATATCTCTACCCCTGCGTACTCAGTTGAGCGGTGCAAGCCGTGGATTTCAGATGTGTATTCTCTCGCGTAGAAGAAAAATAGTGATGGCTACCTTTAATATTGCGTACTCGAGTTTTATGAAGTGATATTCGGTAAAGTGTGAAGATGTGGTGTACAGTGAAAGACTCCTATTCTACCATCCTTTGATGCTTTTAAGGCTACATTGAACCGTGCGAAGGAAGGAAATTTAGTAATACGTGTAGAATGTACTGCATTTCATTTCTCATGCATATGTCACGTGGTACAAGTGATGTATTGAATTATGTTGTAGGACTAAGCTTTATAAAAGCTTACATATACCATGAAGTAAAAGAAACAACACGAGCAGAGGAGAAGCAATGGCTATGGTTAGTGAGTCTTATTGATGAGTGGTGCGACAAGCTGAATTATAATATCTTGCTTCATACCGTACCCTGCGACTGAGAATGTAAATCTTGTCATCATGGACAATCTCAAGTATTTTTACCACTACATTAATATATATCATGACGAAGATTTTAGTGAGATTGTGGCTAAAGGTCTGCGTGAGTATTTAATAGAAATTAGAGACGAGTATCGTTTCTCTCAAATAGTGTGCCGGAGTGTGAATAAATTATGTTTAGTTTGTGGAAATGTACGAAAATGTCTCGGTGGTTGGTAGATAAATGGGCATCCTATTGTTTTCGCTGGAAACTCGGTGGCTGCGCGGTCAACTCATCGAGATTTTCAAGTTCTTACACGGTTTCAACGATGTCGAATAAAGAAGCATGTTTAGTTTAAATAACTCGCAGGGTTCTACAGTTTTACGTGGCACCCGTACCACGGGTCACTACATCATCTGCTCGCCGAAATTGAGGGGTGTTATGTACTTAGTTTAGGATATTTTGAATGAGTCTAGAGTTTAATTGGTGTTTTATTTCCCACTAACTGTGTACACGTGATAAGTGTACGCATGGTGTAAATGAACTCTGTAGCTGTTCTTTTTTTGTCATTACACTTTTGCATCTTTCACAACAATTTTGGAAAGGGCTTCTGTGTTGTCGGAAACAATGTGGAAGGTGTACACTGTGTACACGAGATAAGTGTACGCATCGTGTGAATGAACTCTGAAGCTGTTCTTTTTTTTTGTCATTACACTTTTGCATCTTCTTGCAACAATTTTGTAAAGAGTTTCTGTGTTGTCGGACACAATGAGGAAGATGTACATGAGAGAGATACAAGGACAAGAAGTACCTCAATAAGTATTGCAATCCGTACCGAGGATGTATCAGCGGTTACGGTTCCACGGACAAAAATCCTACATCGCAAGGTTCGGCCTATCATTTTCTTGAACTGATCCACAGAGCAGATGTTCACATCTTCTGAAGGCCGCATGTTCCACGCGCCACAGATCTAATAGACAATGTAGGTCCTGTATATGAGCTTGAATTATCTCTATGAAATTATGATGTGAAATAGTGAGCAATCATTCCTTGACGAGATGTATTTCTGAACACAAAAAGCCTTGGAATAATTATTTTAATTTTATACAATATATCTTTGGGTAAGTTCCAAAAATATCTGCTCAAAACCGGTAACACTGTACTTCTTTTGTTGAAGCCTGTCAAAACGTATAGCTAATTAAAAATGTATGCATAAATTCATCGATATATATATATATATATATATATATATATATATATATGGGATGAATTTCACAATTAAACACGTGAAATTAATGAATGCTGCAAACCACAAGGAAAAAGAAAAACGATTCCAAGGCCTTTCGTGTATTCAGAGCTACACCTCGTCACCTGACGAGGTGTAGCTCTGAATACACGAAAGGCCTTGGAATCGTTTTTCTTTTTCCTTGTGGGTTTGCAGCATTTATATATATATATATAAACCATCGTTTGAAAAGGAAATGATTATAAAATTGTATTTGATGTAGCTAAGGAAAGCTTCTTTGTGTGTTTTTTAAGCATGATCGTATTGGCGGATGAATCCGCGGATCATTGGTTGGCAAATAAATGGACACCTTAAGTATTTAAAAGTTTGTGCCTATAACATTTTGCGCCCATATTATTCTCGGATTTTTCCCAAGATTGCTATATTATCTCCGTAGATTTAAAGCTCGTATACCTCTTACAGTCTCTACCACGACAATATTTGCGACAATACTTGGTTTTCTCCAATCCACCCCTTTATGCAATACCCCTCGCAACAACCATCACTATAAAAGATTTCCAGAATGTGCATTATTATTTTTTGCAGTATCGCAGGAAGCAAAATTAGCGCCGCTACTCTTCATTACTCTGACATTGACAGCACAGTAATATCCTATGACATAAATATAAAATCTAGATTGTCTTTGTGCATTACCATGTTTTGCGCCCATATTATTCTTGGATTTTTCCCAAGATTGCTATGTTATCTCCATAGATTTATTGCTCGTGTTCCCTGCGAAGACATTTCAGCCGCTGAAGCGAATCCATGTTAAACTGTAGGTTTATGTGTGAGGAAAAGGTTTGACCTTTGTCAAAATGAACAATTCGGGGGGATGTTAATCGAAGGTTACCAATAAAGTAGATCTTTTTTGCATGAAGGATGGGACAGGGACAATAATGTAGTAAGTTTTTATCATTTTTAACAGTGATTTAAAATCAATAATGTGTGTGTGTGTTCTCTCTGTGTGTGTATATATATGTATATATATATATATATATATATATAGTGTGTCGTTCTGTGTGTGTGTGTGTGTGTATATATATAGTGTTTCGTTCTCTGTGTGTGTGTGTGTAGTTCTTTCTGTGTGTATATATATATATATATAGTGTGTGTGTGTGTTAATTTTGAAAAATGTATTATAATAATAATATATCCTTTCAATTCAATAACAGAGATGTTAACTATGAATATGACACCATACAAATTACGTATAAATAAAAATAACTAAGTTGATAAAATATAAAACATTTTTTTATATAAAAGGAAGGACAATCGTATGAAGCGAAAGGAGACGGATATCTTTCAGAGAGAAAGTTTTTGACCCAAAATTCCTTTCACATTAGTTTGCGGTTTTAAAAGGCCTCGGGCTGGACCTTCTGATAGATATTCTCATTAATTGCCACCTCTTGCTGTCGTCTGAACACAATGTTAAAACAAAACATTCTAAGAGTTAATATTGGGATTCGTTTTAATAACTGAAAGAAACTAAATAGAACGGCGTTTAAATAATTAGTTTCTTATATTGTTAATATTGGTTTTAATAATTGTTTCTCTTAAAAGGAGAAAATCCGTTTATACATATATAAGGAATGACAAAATTAAATAGACACAGTTAATATGATTCTTTATATATATATATATATATATATATATATATAGAGAGAGAGAGAGAGAGAGAGAGAGAGAGAGAGAGAGAGGAATGACAAAAGAAAATAGACACAGTTAATGTGCTTATTTCTTTTAATGAATAATTACACCGGTCTGTATGAAAATCGATTTCTTTATTTTGAGTTGTAATTCTGAAGCAGTTCGCTGCGCTGAATTAAAAAATGCTACCAGTTTTTTTTCTATCACCCAGTTTTAAAGTTATTAGCAAAACAATTTTGGGGCGTTTTGTAATTTTTTACCTTTTTATCTTTAATTAATTTCGTTTTTTCATATTTTTCTGATAGATAATTCTAACATTACGTCTTTAAAATTTTAATAATTGCTTCTAGAGAATGTACCCATAGTCCAGACATATTTTGTTATATTTGTGGTCGGTATGTTGTTGTAAAACAAAGGACAAATGTAACGACCTTCATTAAGAGAGCTTATCATGCTTATTTTGGAATTAAATTAGGAGATCAAGACAAAAGTTGGGCTCCACACAAGGTTTGTCTTACGTGTGTTGCGGCACTAAGGAATTGGAGCAAAGGTAAAAAGAAAAGTTTGCCATTTGGGATCCCTATGGTATGGCGCAAGCCTAGAAACCATACCGACGACTGCTACTTCTGTTCTTGCAATGTTAAAGGTTATAATGCAAAGAATAAAGAGAGCCTTCAATACCCAAGTCTTCCATCTGCAATAAGGCCGGTACCCCATGGTCCAGAAGTTCCTATTCCCCGCCCACCAGAGAGTCTGGATCGATACAATTCAGATTCTGATTCAGCTCCAAATCCAGACAATGATGATGTTTATGAACAGCCAACAGCTGACCGAGATCCTAAACCATTAACCCAAGCCGAACTAAATGACTTAATCAGGGATTTGAATCTGCCTAAGGACTCTGCAGAACTTTTGGGGTCTAGATTGCAGCAGAACAATTTATTGGCATCCGACACATACTTCGCAAGTAAAGAAGGTAAATATATTTTGTTTCTTTCAGTTATTTTTTTTATTCTTTCATAAACAAGCAATATGCTTGTCCAAGAGCTCGGAGCTATTTAATTCTGCTTTAATTAGGTTTTACTCTATCACCTAAAGATTTCGTGCTACAAGGGGTGTTGTAATACCTCCTGTCCCCAAATGTTAACCACCCATTGATGGGAGGGGAGAGAGTATTTTGCTGGGAACGGGACTGGTTGTTATATATATTTACCCTACATTATTATGTAAGCGTTACTGTAGTCTATAACAACAAAATTTATGGTTTAGCATGTGCAATCCAATGTTGGTCTCGATAAGATGGTTCACATTTGGGGATAAATGGGGGATTTATGACACACCCTGTAGTAAGAAAACCATACGTGATAGGGAAAAACTAACTATATTTTTGAGATCAGTGTACTCAAATTATATAGAATCACCAACTAGTTTGTAAAAATCGATCGACAAGTTTTCAAATGTGTACTGGTGTTATGAGGAGAAAGTTTTACAAATACAATTGTGTGTGTGTGTGAGTGTGTGTATTTCGTCTGTATTTCGTCTGAACTATTATTTTGGTGGTTATACGTTTAGTATTATATTATTTTTTGTGCAGTAGAAGGCAAATTTTATTTATTTAACTAATAAACATTTTTTATTGTCAATTTCGGTTTTCAAGAGAAAGTACGTTTGCTTTATTAATATACTTTTGTCATTTTTCTGATTTTCATTCACATAATATATACAGAGGTGTGTGTGTGTGTGTGTTAGTTTTTTGTGCAGTAGAAGACAAATTTTATTTATTTCATTAATAAACATTTTTTATTGTCAATTTCGCTTAAAAGAGAAAGGACGTTTGCTTTGGTAACGAATTAAAATAAATGGTGGTGTTTAGGAACTCACCCTAATAATGTATACCTGTACAATTAAAATAAATGGTATCTGGCAACTCAACCAACTGGCTGTTTGGGACCCGTACAATTTATATTGTACGGCCGACGGACTTCATATTCGCTCTGCTTCCAGCCGAGCAAGGATCTCTACTCTGGATCCTTTCTCTTTCTGGCCCTTTGGGCCACCCATAGAGGCCTCTTAGGTTAGGTATGCCCTTTTGGGGGGTTTCAGCTTGGGGGAGAACTCCGCCTCCAAGTTGCATACACCTTGCAATCCCATTTTGGGGTTGGCAACAAAGGTTGGCACTTCCCTTTGGGGGGATCAGCTTGGGGGATAACTCCAGGTTGCATACCCCTTGCAGTCCTACTTCGGGGTTGGCAACAAAGGGGATGCCTTGGCAACGAAGGGGGGCGGGGCTTAGCAAAAACGGGTGTGGGGGTTTGGCATTCTTGCAACAAAGGGGGGTAGGGTTTGGCATTATTGCAACAAAGGGGGGTTTGGCACTCTTGCAACAAAGGGAGGATTTGGCATTCTTGCAACAACTTTGCAACATTGATCATTATATCTTGCAACATTCCTCCACTCTCCTATTTTTCGGCTATACTACTATCCTACACTAGCGACAAATTACAGGCTGGTGTGTTCATTATCTGTGTTCAGCAAAGTTTTTGAAAAAATTGTAAAAAGTAGAATGCAGTGATATTTAGAATCCTACAATTTATTACCTCCAAATCAATATGGCTTCCATAATAATAAAACATCGTAAATAGCTATTTTAAATCTTATGGAAAATGTAAATATAGCTAAGGAGAACAAAGAAATAATGATATCAATATTTATGGATTTGAGTAAGGCGTTTGATGTAATAGACCATAATATTCTACTTAATAAATTATATTGTTACGGCTTTAGAGGAGCAATCAGTGATTGGTTTAAAAGTTATTTGTTCAATAGATATCATTTTGTATCAGTAAATAAGGTTTGCTCAACTAAAGCGCTTGTCAAACATGGTGTGCCACAGGGCTCAGTTCTGGGTCCACTGTTATTTTTATTATATATAAATTACTTTCCACGTTCATCTGATATATTGAACTTCATAATGTTTGCAGATGATACAACTTCTCTTTTTCTTGCAAAGATGTTAATACAGCTAAGAATATATTTCATTCAGAATTCATCAGTGTAATGAAATTGTTGACCACCAATAAACTTCCTAAATACTAGTAAAACAAATTTCATGATTTTTACTAATAAAAGAAATGTATATCTTGATGAACTTAATATTAATGAAATCGCCATAAAGGAGTGTACTGTAACGAAATTTCTTGGTGTAATGCTAGATAAGAATTTGCAATGGAGTGATCATGTAAATTATGATATATCGCGAAAAAGATTTCAAGGAGCGTTGCTATAATGTTCAAACTTAGAAATGTAGTCCCTAAACAAGTTTTATTGACTCTTTATCATACTCTTGTTCTTCCTTATATAACATACTGCACCCTTGTTTGGGGAAACTCCGCTAACAACGCATTAAATGGTATCTTTGTCATCCAAAAATGAGCAATAAGGTTATTATCTGATGCTGATTTCCTTGATCACTCTTGTGCATTATTTAAAGAGCTAAACCTACTAAAGCTCAACGATATAACCAAACTGGCACATTTTATTTTTATTTAGAAGTGTAAGAACAAAATCATTAATTTGCAATGGGTAAATAGATATTTTGTAACACATCAAGAAATCAACTCGTATCAGACCAGAAATAGATCAATGCTTGTTATACCTCAATTTAGATTGTCTTCATCTCAAAAACTACCCATTTTCATTGGATTGAAACTATGGAATGACTTGCATGCAGATATAAAAAATATTGTGAATGTGAATTTGTTTAAAACCAAGTTGAAATCCCGATTAATAACACAGGTCAACAAAACAAATTTTTTGTTTCGTTGCCAAGGAAATTCGTACGAATTTAGGGTATTTTGGGGTTGCTGAATTCCAAAATGAAAGTAGTTTTTCCGATTTGGCTCTAGTTCTTGAGATAATGAATACCCTCAATTAATAGGAAACGTAACCATAACGCGTGCATATGGGAAACTACCGGAATATTCTAGATGGTGAGACACGCGAATATTCTTAGTGTTTACTCCGCGATCATTCTAGAATATTCCCCCTCTGTATATAAATCATCGGCCACCCAACCAGTAAGTAGGCTCCGCCTGAACATTAAATTTTTTGCATTTTTACGTGTTTCAATGGGGTACCAATTATCTCATAAATTAGAGCCAATCTAGCAAAACCGATGTCATATTCGGAATCAGCACCACAAAGTTACCCCAAAATCACTCTAATATGATTGGCAATAAAATGAGTGTTGACCAGTGTAATGGGATACTAACAAAAATCTAGGATTAATGTCCACTAATATTGTTTAATATTGTCCATTATTAATAAGAGCCCAGTAAAGCCTAGAGCTTAAGGTCCAAATTAAGTAAAATAAATAGTCGAGCTTCACAATTATTCACGTCATTGTAAATTGAAAATATTTATTTATTTTATTATTATTAATAAAGGTTATTCTATTCTATTCTATTCTATTCTAATCTCTCACACTGCTTTTAAAAACACAGCACAGTCCTACGACGATCATCCAATCCAAATACAACTACAACTATACGCATACCCATTTCCTGCTCTACCCTTCTCAGCTCTTCAGATCCCATATCACAACAAAATTCGAGCCTGCAGTCTGTGGCTAGTTTAAATGCACGCTGTACAATCGGTGCTGCTTTGAGCCGCCTGCATTATACGCCCCAAAATGTACTTTACATCTACGGCAGCCAGACGTCTGTAGGGTATTACTACCCAAAAATCGTCTCCATCTCCATCATCTGCCCCGAACCCAAGGTACAGCCTCGTCTTGGCTTCACGCCCCTCACTGTTCTGAAGGGCAAACTCCACAGTACGCTCAACTACTCGCCGCAGTTCGTGTTCAACACCATTGTTATACATGGTTCGCAGATCGAACCTGAATACGTAGCGGTTTCTAGTCAGGGTCGGAGTGGACGTGACGCTGCGCACCAGTTCGAATGATAGGCTACAGATTGAAGTGTTGCTATCGAAGTGGAGGGCACAGTGGGAAGCGATATTGAATAGGGATAAGTGGTACAGTTTTATTTGTAGGAGCTAATGTAGGGGTTGTACCGTAAGACGTAGAGGGTTGAGGTTCCATTACATTTTCAGAACTTACTGAGGGTCTAACGGCCGACGCGCTCGTGGAGAGTTTTCCATGCTTTATACCTTTAGTGGAAGGTGTTTCAACAATGGGGCTGTTAGCATCTTCAAGCACCCGCTTTCTATCCGAATTGGAGAGAGTGGGTGCTACGGCTGTCACTGCTGAGGGCTCCGGAACCCTAGTGGGCGTGACGTTGGTGGAGCAGTCTCAAATGTTCTCAAACTCTGTGCATAAAGTTCTATGGTGCTATTCGACGTACCAAGCCGTATTCAACGAATGCCAAAATGATATTTTGTTCCAGAAAGGTGTTTATGATGTTAGTTCTATAAAGAAAGAGCACACAGTTATTGTAATTGACGATCTCATGTTAGAAATGGATAAAACGTTTGCAGAGACATTTACAGTATTCTTCCACCATATTAACATAAGCGTGTTCTTCATCAATCAGAATCTATCCCTCAAAAATAGATAGATGCGCGATGTTTCGCTAAACACACAATATCTAGTCTTATTCGCTCAGCGTCGAGATGTATCACAAATTGAGGTATTAGCCAACCAAATGTTCCCAAATCATCGTAAAGAGTTTTTGGACGTTTATAACGAAGCTACAAGTCAGCGTTACGGATATTTGGTTTGTGACCTTCACCCGGAAAGCACGTTTAGGGTGCTTCTAAGAACGAATATATTCCAAAACGAGACTGAAACGGTGTATATCCCAGAATGACAAAGAGGTTAAAGAAATACTGTGAATTAATAAAAATCTATTATTGACCGCCACGAACTCTCCAGCGCCTGTTTGTTAAAAATATTGACCCCGACTTTTCAAAATGCATCTGCGAAATATCTCTTAACGTTATAAGATGCAATGTAGTACCAATGAAACCCTCTCAGAAGTCTCGCTTACGTCGTTACAAGAAAATACACGCACTCTCTTGTAAAAGACAAACTGTGGAAAAGAAAAAGCGAATTATTGTACAAAGAAGGAGTTCGTTCCTCCCCATCTTATTTTCAGTTTTGGGGCCTTTATTGTCTAGTTTAATATAATAAAGAAAGTAGTCGTGATTCCATACAAGAAGAGTCAAAATGCAGTTCTAGAACCTAGTAGAAACAGGCTCAAAAGAATGGAAAGGCCTCCTGACGAGAAAAGAATCTTATACCAAGAAGCTCTTCAGAAATTTCTTCATAAGTACAAAATTATAAGAAACCGGTGGAGTCCCCCATAGTTGTCAAACATGGGAGCGAATTTATCATGGTGAACGTATAGACGAATAAGCAAAGTTCAACGGGGCGAGTCCGCAACACATCGAGCATGTATTAAAAAATAATCTCCTTCATACATTGAGGAATAAAAGACTAAGTCTTTATAATCTATTGAGTGAGGATCCCATTATACAATGGTCCGATACAGGCGAGGTTGTTGGTGAAGGGTCAAAGGTACAGGGTTCGAACATTATTGATATCGAACATGATTTGGTGAGAAAGTGGGATAGGCCATCGCCAGCAGGCTGGGAACATATTAAAGCGAGACTACAGCAAATAAATATTCCAGAAAGGCTGATAGGCAACCAGAACAGCTTAAAAGCAATGCATCTACCACAGCTGCACGCCTTCGGCTACGGTGGAACATCTCTGAAGAGGAGGAAGAAGAGGCCAGTCACCAACGTACAACCCTACCCGCGCGCCTTTAAAATACGCAAATGGCTAACATATTATGAAAGCACTATTACGATATTTCTAATCCAGCTTCTTAGGGGAGTTAATAGACTGTACAGTATACCCGGAGGCGGATTAAGACACCTCGGAGCAATGAAGAATATAGGAGCCCTTTTCTATAGCTTTTTATTAACAATACATGTACAGTACATACTACATTTACACGAATTATATGTACGGTGCTCAGGCTAATTGAGAAACAAATTTAAAAGAACCTTAACGCAGTGTATTTTGCCGTTTGTCAAAACCAAACAGTATTCAACAAACTTTACTTTAGGGCCTATAAAACATAAAATAAAACAGGGAATTTGTCAGTTTGTGTACTCTGTCACATTTAATCAAAGAAGTTTGCGAATCTCGAATTATATCATCGAAACTCAGTTGATTGGGGGGCCCCTGAATCATTGGAGCCTGAGGCTTCAGCCTCAATAGCCTCAGTGATAATCCCCACTGACTGTACAGAGGGACCTATACTAATGGCATAGAGAAAAAAGATGTCGATAACTTTTTGCGTGAGCAGGACGCTTATACACTTCATAAATCGGTGAGAAGGTTTAAAACTGCCCAGACAGTAGCCGCAGTGATTGATTTTAAAGGGTGTCCCAGAAGTCTTGGAGGGGTTTTATTTGGCTATAACTTTTTTGTTTGGAGATCAAATAAAAAAGTTTGTAAAACTGGAAAATATATTTATTGCGGTTTTAATTACACATTTAATATCTGGTGAAAATCTTCATTTTCATCGTAAATCTAAAATCGCATTAGCGTGCGTTATCCGACCCTGTTGATCTTGTGGTTCAATTTCTTGAGCAATTTGAATTTTGTACGGGTAAAGATTGATATTCTCTCTTAAAATTCAATGTGAGGAACTTCTTGAAATGTTTAATTCCTGGCTGCGTCGTCGGACTGATGAGGATTTTCCTCAACGCTTCCACGAACCATCTCAACCCGAGATGGACTTCGGCTTGTCCGAGGACGCCCAGTCCGTGGTTTGTCTCCCTGACCCTTTCCCATACGAAATTTAGCAACGTACCGTCGAATAGCTCGATCAGAATGAGCAGAACGTGTGTTGATTTTTAATCGAAAAGCTCTTTGAGCGGCAACGATGAAAGAGTTGTTTGTCAAATGAAGTTCCACAATAGCCACTCTTTGTTGCACTGTCCAGGATTCCATTTTCATTAATCGCAGCAAGGGTACTTTAATTGAAAAATAAAAATAAATAAATTAATAAAAAAAAGAAAAAAGTTATAACCAAATAAAACCCCTCCAAGACTTCTGGGACACCCTGTATTTGGCAGGCTGATTTAACTGACATGCAAAGGTATTAGGTGTATAATGACGGCTATCGATACATACTATTTATAATAGATGTATTCTCTAGATACTTGTGGCTAATACCTCTTAAAAATAAATCGCCTGAAACAGTGGCTAAAGCTACAAAAGCAGTGATGCTAAAGGAAAACAGGATCCCCAGTTATTTCTGTACAGGCATGGGGAAAGAATTTATAGGCCGAGCTTTTCAGAACATGTTGGCAGAGTTTAATACCAGTTATTACACATCCAATTCTGATCTTTAGCCGAAAGAGTTCAACGTACCATAAAGGAACCCATGCATTGCTATTTCACACATTAAAGCACATACAGATATATATAGACATTCTGGAACCGCTGGCATCATCCTACAACCGTTCCCACCTTCGTACGATTGGTACCTCACCTAACGAGATTTTAAAAAGAGGTACGCATAGAGTGTCTGAGGTGAGAAAAGATAGTCGCAGAGCATCACCACGCACTGTGCGTTTCAAAATCAATGATTATGTAAGACTGTCGCGTTCGGGGAATAAGTTCGCGAAAGGATTTGAGTAAGAGTGGAATCGTGAGATTTTAAAGTTAGATCTATGAGGGTTAAAGACGAAGTGATAATGTAGTACATTGAAGATTTGGATGGGGAAGAAATTGGAGGTAGCTTTTATGGCGAGGAGTTGCAGAAAGTGACATTTAATTTAGGAAAAAAAGTGTTTAAGATTGAAAAAAACATTTAGGAAGCAAAGGTTCAGGAAAGAGAAAAATGTACGTGGTAAAATGGCTAGGGTACCCGAAAGCTTCAACACCTATATAAAGCTGATGCAATAATGAAGCTTGAATAGTATACAACATGCCACCTAACCACTTCTACGTCACACTCCCGTCCTCTGCCTCTTTGTCTGTACACCCTAACAATACCCTGTCCAACTTTATAATAGAACTACATTGGCCTATCGATTTGGAACGTGAATAATATGAGGTTGGAATATGCGAATTTCAACTGACCACCAAGTTTTTAAGTATTGATAAGAAAGAAACCGTTTTTATGATTCTTAGAAACCGCGATGAATGTGAAAAGGCAGCAGTAACTCCGGACGGTATTACGCGTTCAGCCTGGAGCGGGTAGGTGCAGTACTACAGCACAGTAGTAATACTCGGGCCCGGGCATTATGACACAACCGAGGATATTGTGAGAGACTTAAATGGGAGTTTGAAAAGTTCAAACCTTACGTCTGATTTAGTTTACGAAATCGTAAACAAAGAGAAGCCGGCACATACTTTGTAGCTAAAATCAAAGGCTAGCAGAAATATTAAAGACAAAGAACTGTTCAAAATTATACCTGAGGGTAGATATGGCCTAGCCTTCCAAAGAGATGCTTTTCACGAGTTACAGCATGACTTAATCAGTTTATTGTACCAGTTAAAATTGGAGAAATTGAACGATGGAGACCCTCCCCCGGACGTGCTATATTTACATAGGCTGACCATATTTCCTTGAGACAAAAACGGGACATTGGGATGGCAAAAAAGGGACGGGGTTATGTAATATTCTGTATTCATGAAAAAGTAAGTATATAAACCGGGACAAAATTGACATTTTTATTAAAACGACGGGACGGCCAGGAAATATAAAACAAACGGTACTGTCCCGTTCAAAACGGTACGTATGGTCAGCCTATATTTACAGCAACATCGTGGGGCATCAGTTTGGTGGGATACCCAGGCACGCCTGTTACGTATCGCTCACATTCCCCATCACAGAGGAAAGAGTTTGAACATTATATATGATAAGGCTCATTATGTCAAAGTCGCATCTAACCTACTAACCAGTATCTCAATATATATAAGGACGATTGAGGGGGAAAAAGTTTCAATTCGGTGACGGGGGCTTAGCAGTGAAGCTTCACTTCCGCCGTACTGCGACAGAATGACGCAAAGGCCATTCACCGTCTACCGAGGGGTGAGATATCAACGCGGAAGCGGGATTGGATCCATTTTTTCAACTATACTGCGTACGGCTGTCCCCTTACTGAAGTGTGGTGCCAAATATTTTGGGAGGAAAGCCTTACAATCAGGACTTAACACGATAGAAGACATAATGGCGGGCACTAAGCCTAAAGAAGCTCTCAAAAAACATTTAAGGCGTATACGGGATGAAATTGTCAAAAATGCGAAGAGAAAAATGCGTGGCGGCGGTGTAGTGTTTTATTTATTAAAGGGCCTATTTGGGCGATATATTAAGAGTACAACAGGTGAATGAGTATCTGTCCAACTTTACCAGCCGACTTTTCACTGACACAACCTTAAGGATTAACGAGATAACTTACCGGTTGGAGTATATGTTTATTGAAATAACTAAATTATCTAAGGATATCAAATCTTTAGGGTAAGGGCGAACGTTATTACATAAAACAGCACCGGGAGAGAGAGATTCTGGTAATTTGCGATTAACACTAAACTGAAAAGCTATACTTACAAAATTTCGAGAGCCCCAAAAACCTGTGATCCTGACTGAACAAAATCTAGAATTCAACTCCCCACATGGAGGATCTTATGACACCCTTGTAGAGGATTTTCCCCAACTTCTTTCCCCAAGGGCAGCTCTTATTCCCCATTCCCAACAGAAACACCCACAAAAAATATAACTGAGAAGTTACATTCAACAGACATCTTAAATTTCTTCCCAAAACGATTGAAAAAACATTTAGGAAGCAAAGGTTCAGGAAAGAGAAAAATGTACGTGGTAAAATGGCTAGGGTACCCGAAAGCTTCAACACCTATATAAAGCTGATGCAATAATGAAGCTTGAATAGTATACAACATGCCACCTAACCACTTCTACGTCATTACACTCGCCCCCACCGCAAGAAAATAAGTTTGAGCAACAAACTTATGAAATACGTACAACCATAAAGATAATACAGGGAAAATTTCTGCAAAATTATACCGTTACATGGTTGCTGTAGACAATAATAATAATAATAATAATAATAATAATAATAATAATAATAATCCAGGTACATGAGAACATTTCAGAGCATAAATTTTATAATTTCCAGTCAGAACATTAATCATAATGATAACAACAATCAATAATAATAATAAGAATAATAATAATAATAATTCAGTTTACATGAAGGCATTAGAGAACATAAATTCTACAATATACAATGAAATTCAAAACAAAGCAACTGCATTACATAATTCAGTGTCAGATATATATATATATATATATATATATATATATATATATATGTGTGTGTGTGTGTGTGTGTGTGTGTGTGTGTGCACAGTGCTTACAAGAAGTCTCACGCTTCTGTCTCGTCCCAAGCTAGTCTGTTAGGTATAAAATGGGCGGTCCTTATGGCAGCGGAGGTGTGTTCGGATTGGTGCACGTAACTGCTCTAACACAATCAATGACGTCCATTATTACGTCACTTCTGCTACATTTTAGTGTTTAAAATACAAATGATTAAGAAGCAGAATGGAGCAAGTTTCGGGATGTTGGGATGGTTATGGAGCAATCCTAGTCATCATAATATTACATTATACCGTCTCAATATATACTGTAGACTATAGAGAACGACTAATTCGGCAAATATCCCAAATCATGGCATGATACCTAAGTTATTTTGACGCAGGTCTAAATTATTTGCTCAAATGCAATTATTGATATTAAGTAATTGTTGGGAATTGTTGTCAATATTGTTGTTTGTGATATATATCCTACGTGAAGAATCTAATGACCAAATTCCTCAGTGAACCTCTCAAGCGCTCGCATTTCGAGGAAGTCACGGTCGTCTCACTTATAGATAGTTTATCCATTGTTTTAAGTGGTAACCTATTAAACGAACTATGTTAAACCTATTCCATCTTATGAAAGTCATTAGTCTAAAGCAAGACTGGTGGGCCGTGAATCAGAAATTTGCATTTGATTTGTTCATCGTAATTATTACGTAATATAGTATACTGTATATAGTAGTATATAAGAGTTTATTGGTAGCATATCATATGACAATTCCCATAAACATGTGATGACCTCGATGTTGCCAGTTTTTATTTTTTTCCTGAAACTATTACCTTCTCATAGTTTGTTTCAACAATGCATATATTATCATCTCCACGAGCGTAGACATTGCAAGAAAAGATTCTAACTAAGGATAAGTAAAGTTCTTTCATGGTCACAATATATACTTTTATAGATATCAAACATAAAAATATAATAAAATTCTATATTAACATAAATATATATTCGATACACATTTACGTCATGGTTTTAACATCAGTATTTCGTATAGCTTCCTCCAGCATCAATAATTTCTTGCAATCGTTGCGGCATAGGAGACGCCAGATTGTAGGGAATGTTTGGTGTTCGGCGTAAGCTCTCCCAACTATTCCTCGTGTGAGCTAAAAGTGCTTCAAATGTTCTTTCATTGCGTTGCTCCAATTCGTTAATCATTATTGCCCAACCAAAGGTTTTCAATCGGATTCAAATCAGGAGAACGTGGTGGCCGAATTAGATTAATAATCTCTGGGTGATCTTCGTACCACGCTCTCACAACGTTACTCCTATGAATGGGACTGTTACCTTCCATTAAGTAAAATGGTTCCGGTGCTGGAACCAGATACGCACGAACACTGGGTAGCAGCACCTCTTCCAGTATCTGGCAATATTGCTGTCCAGTAAAGCGTCCATCTACTTGAGTCAATTCTCCGACACCATAGCCAGACATCCAGCCCCACACACCGAGATTGATGTGACCAGTACGTTTGCTCGGGAAAACATTTCCTTCTTCATAGCGTTTTCCGCGCTGCCTCCAACAATGCAGGGAACCATGACTATCTGTTGAAAATGTTTTTTCGTCACAGTACACAACTTTTCTCCAGAATTCTTCCTCCTGCGGCAAGTATTGCAAGGCAAATCCCATCCGCGCCTCTTTATGCTCAATCGTCAATGCAGGTTTTATAGCTGGACGGCGAGAAAAATACCCTGCCTCGTGAAGTCTGTTGTTCACTGTATTTGCGCTACAACGAAGGTTCAGGTGTCTGTAAATATGCGTCGCTGGAACAAACGGATGCTCTCTGGCATGATTAACAATCGCAGCATCTTCCTCTTGAGATGTTGAACGCGGAGGACCAGACCTCGGCAAAGTAGCGATTGAGTTTTCTGCTTCATACCGATGAATCCACCGTTCCACAGTGCTTCGATGAACGTCTAGTCGTCTTGATATTTCTCTTATTGGCACATCATATTCATGCAATGTCACCATTGCTCCCCGCATTGCCTGGGTCGTCTCGTGGAGCACAGACGGCCTTTCCATCTTTGTGTAAATGGCTTATGTGAAGCGTGCTAGGACGATAAAGGAAATGAGGATACCATGCACCCCTTCTGAAAATGATTTCGGTTGTGAAGGGTACCAGCCCTTCGAATGGTAATAATAATCAGCCAATTTCCTATTTTGTTGAACATATGCATGAAAAATTCGTCTTAAAAGCCAACGATCCAAAGATTGTCAGCAATAGTTTATATCCCAACTGAATATAGTCAGCCATCAACAGTATAATCATATTTTATTTCCATAACTACTCATGACTACTCTGTCATAGTAAATAACCTTATTATGACTTAGGTAGTAGTGGTAATTCTCAGTGCTGGGCAGCGCAAACGAAAATTCACTTGCGCAAGCGCAAATGCGCAAACCCAAACCCATACCTTGCGCAAGCGCAAATGCGCAAATTTCTCGAAACTTGCGCTTGCGCAAACGCAAACGCAAACTATTTATATATACAGGGTTTTCTTCTTGAGGTTCCTCATGTAGGTCCGCCTGGAGGGGAGCTTGAAGCTGGGGTTCAGGTACTTGAGGAACCTGGTGAAAGATGGGGACTCCGTGGTTTTGGCGGGCAACATCTCTTCAACCATGAACCTGTGGAGAAGTTGAAAATTAAATTCATTTTGAACATTTTCAATAAATGTATTTTAAAACATAAGTTTAAAAAAGATTAGGTATGATTGTAAGGAAAGTCTTTATCTTATCTTTACAATGAATTTTTATTTTTATATCATATAAATATTTGATATATTTAATAAATTATTTAAATTATTTTATTATTAGTGTATAAATTAAGATTTATAATTATTATTTATTTACCTGTGCAAAAGGTCCTGGGCCTTGCTATTGTTGAAGGCGGCAGATCCAGCAAAGGAGGACTCTATGCTGGCCTGGCGCATTCTCTTGGAGCCAGAGTCCTTGGTGTCGCCAGAGAGGGACCGGCCGCGCTTGGACCCACCAGTGATGGCAGCGAGGAGGTCTTTGCTCTGGTTGGGGTGAACCTTGAAAAAAAATTATAAATTATATTGTAATGACAGTGATATACAACAGAAGTGTTTGAATTGAGACAAAGTATAATTTATTATTTAATATTTAATTATATTTTAATAAATAATAATTTCTAAAGTTAACTACTTATCAAGTTTTTTTAAATTTTAAATTTATAAATAAACTTAAACTGACATGCTGGTAGTGGCTCTTGAGGGTGTACATGCTGATGGTGTTGAAGCTGACCTTGGCCTTGCACCTCTTACAGATGATGCTGCCCCTGTAGACCACCCTGCCCCTCTCAACCACCCTCTTCTTGCTGGTCAAAGGTCCAAAGAAGATGTCCAGGTGGGGCCAGGGGTTGTTGAGGTCCTCTTCCTCCTGGTGAGGCTCTGAGCCATGGCTGGTCACGCTGCTGGCCGGGCTGGGGGCAGAGGTGGGGCTGGACAGAGACTGGTGTCTGAGGCTGTCCATGGTTCACTAGTTATAGACAGTAGTTATGACTTATGAAGTTTCTAGAAGTTACTAGAGTAGTTAGTAGTTTGAACTCTGAAATAAAATTAAAATCAACTAATCAAACAAACGTGTTTCACTAGCGTTGTTGGTATACTGAGTGCTCACTGCTGTCTGGCGGCGCCACCTGTCTGGCAGTCACGTGTTTATGAGCTAAATCCACTATTTTTAATATTTGTTTTTTTTTCACGTTTGCGCACAAGTTTGCGTTTGCGCAAGTACTTGCGCAAACGCAAATGCGCAAGTTTGCGCAAGAATTGGCGCAAACGCAAATGCGCAACCGAAATCACACTTGCGCAATTGCGCAATTTGCGTTTTGCGCAAGTGTTTGCGCAAGTGCCCAGCACTGGTAATTACTAATTCTGAGTGGCGGCCTCTAGCCACATACGTTAAACCTATCAGTGCGTCTAAGACCAGACTTCTGTTTCTGTCAATTCATTGTTAGTTTAAGGTATTTTGCTCCTTGTCTTTCTAGGTCTAGGGCATTAAAATAAATATTTGAGTTTGTGTTTAGCATTTCCTCCTCCCTTCATAATTCCCACCCAACCTCGTTTCCTTCGACATAGCAACGCTTACCTCCATCCTCATTCCACTTCCTTCATTAAACCTATTATCGCTTTTACTATCCCTTCCTTCCATCCTTCAATGACAGCGTTCTTAAACCTAGCACATAAATTATATAATATGGAATCTAACACCTTAGATCTCTACGCATTCATGTTACTTGAAGACGCCTGTGTCTTAGGGGAATCTAAGTGTTGAGAGTGGGCTTGAGGGGTAGTCTATAGATTATTACAGATGACCTTGAACGCTCCAACTATTTAAAAATGATTATTTATTACGCACATCATATGGCATAATACACACATGAATTTAAGTATCTCTTACACTATAGGAATGGAATTGAATCCTACCAGAGTTAAAAAGTCGCAAAATATGATAGATTAGTTTGTATTAAGAGGTCACTAAGAGAAAAGGATTTGGAGTAGAGCGGAAGGCAGAGAGTATATTTTCTCGAGTTTCGGTTATTATTAACGTTATACGGATACATTGCCGATGTCCCTGCTGAAGATCTCTGATGGGATGCGGTGTGATCAGAGAGAGAGAGAGAGAGAGAGAGTTACAAGGAGTTACAAGGAAAAGAAGTACCTCAAAAGGCCTTGCGGCCCATACCGAGGAGGTACCAATGGCAACGGGTGCCACGGAAAATTTTCTACACACTCAAATAGTGTGCAAAATTTGGTCTAACCTTTTCTTGAACTGATCCACAGAGGAACTGTTCACAACTTCCGAAGGTAACCTGTTCCATGTGTCACAGATCTTATACGTAAAGTAATTCCCACACACACTAGTCCTAAACCGTTTCAAATCCAACTTCCAACCATTGTTGCGAGTTGGGTTATCATTTAAACTAAACATACTTCTAAAATCGACATCGTTGAACCCGCGTAAGAGCTTGAAAACCTCGATCAGTTGACCGCGCAGCCTCCGAGTTTCAAGCGAAAACAAGTTCAGGGCGCGTAACCGTCGATTGTAGCCCATATGCCTAACGGAAGGGATTAACTTTGTGGCCCTCGCCTGCACTCGCTCCAGCCTCTCAATATCTTTCCTGAGGGTGGGCGACCAGAACTGCACAGCATACTCCAGGTGCGGCCGAACAAGGGAATTGTACAGTGAAAGCACAATCTCCTTGTTCCGAAACTGAAATTGCCTCCTGATATAACCCAATAGTTTCTGGGCTTTCTTTTCCACCTCTACACACTGTTTCCTAAACTTAAGGTCGCTGCTAATTAGCACACCCAAGTCCTTTTCTAAATCAGTCACCTCGATATTACTACCCAACATCGAGTAGTCCGACTTGGGATTGGCGTAGCCAATGTGTATCACTTTGCATTTACCCAAGTTAAACGGCATTTGCCATTTTTCGGACCACTCTCCTATCCTACCTAGGTCCGCACGCAGTTCCTCGATCGCTTCGGGCGTCCCAACATTGGCCCCAAGCTTGGTGTCATCAGCGAATTTGGCGATCCGACTGACGATGCCACCGTCGATATCATTTATGTAAATGATAAACAACAGTGGCCCCAAAACGGAACCATGAGGAACCCCACTAGTGACCGAGGCCCAACCCGATCTAGCCCCTTTAATTACCACCCTCTGCCGCCTATTCCTCAGCCAGTTTTCAATCCACCTACCTATTTCCCCACCGATACCCAGCGCGCGCACTTTCGCCGTTAGCCGGCGGTGAGGTACCTTATCAAAGGCTTTCTGAAAGTCGAGATAAAGTATATAAATAGCCCTACTCTTATCGTACTCATTCAACATGACGTGGAAAAACTCGAGCAAGTTGGTGAGACACGACCTATGCCGTCTAAACCCATGTTGGGAGTCCCCAAGCAGCTTGTAGGAATCCAGATGGTCAACGATCCTATCAGCTATTATCCCTTCTAATAATTTACCTACAACTGAAGTGAGACTAATGGGACGATAGTTCCCTGGACTTTCGTGATCCCCTTTCTTAAAGATAGGGGTCACGTTGGCTTCCCTCCAGTCACAAGGCACCTGGCCCATCTCCAACGATTTGTTGAAGACTGTAGCCAGGTGGGGAGCCACCTGGTCGCGCACTTCTCGCAACACTCTGGGGAGAAACTGGTCTGGCCCAGGAGCCTTAAACGCGCTCAGTTTGTCTATTCTATCGGCAACGACTGTCGCAGTACATCTAACACTATCCAGGCCAGCACCTTCGTGCCTCACGCCTGGCTCGGGGATGACGCGGGTATCCTCCCTGGTGAACACTCCCGCAAAGTACTCATTAAGCACATTAGCGATGTCCGTGTCGGAGGTCCGCAGAACGCCGCTTCCGTCCTTTAACGGACCTATCATGCTTCTAATGGGCTTTCTACTATTAACATAACTGAAGAATTCCTTAGGGTTCCCCTTGCAGAGGCTTGCCACCCGTAGTTCTTCGTTACGTTTCGCTAGCCTAACCTTCGCCTTCACTTCCCTACACAGGCGGACATACGCTTCAGTGTTCTCATGGGAACGATTGGCCTTCGCCCTCCTATACGCTACTTTCCTATTTCGGATAGCCGAAGCGATGTCACGATTGAACCATTTAGGCTGCGTTGAAGCAGGGGTGACCGGTTTTGAGGGTATGGCAGCAGACTGCAGCACCATAAACTCGTCCCGGAATGCACTCCACACTCCCTCAACATCGCCGCCAACCTCTAACCCCATCTCTCCTACGCTATCCCTGAGGCTAACAAAGTTCGCCCGCCGGAGATCGAGCTTACTGCCTCTCGAGTTACTACGCTTCACCCGAGGGACGCACACACGGAACCTAATAAGACCGTGATCACTCCCGCCCAATGATTCGTCAACGGTGAGGCCAGTGACGAGGTTGTCTTCGGTCGTGAATACTAAGTCTAGAACGCTTTCGCCTCGTGTAGGCTCGTTGACCCACTGAGTGAGGAAGTTCTCATCAGCAAAGTCAACTAGCCTCCTCCCTTCAGCATCGGCAGTCCTGTTTTCCCACTTTATGCCGCGACAGTTGAAGTCTCCTAAAACTACACACACCCTATCCCCTAGCAGGCTACTGAGTTCGGTGTACAGGGCTGTATCCTCCACGAGGAGGAGATGCGGAGGTCTGTACACCAAGATTAACCTATAGTTCGTCCCTCCCACGTTCAGATCGACGCCAAGCAGCTCCCGTTCCGACCGGAACTGGCAGTCAACCGGACTCAACGTGTCTCTGACGTATATTAGTACCCCACCCCCCTCCCCACGGGTGCGGTCTTTGTGAAACATTCTATACCCGGGAATTTCGAACTCCCCAACGTAGTCCCTACGATCAGTATGAATCCAGGACTCGGTGATAGCAACGATATCCTGGTATTCTGATGCTAAGAGTGCCCGTAGCTCGCCAAACTTGTTCCTGATCGACCTAGCATTAAAAAGCATTGCACGGAGGGAGCCTCCCTATTCTGACCGCCCCCTAGCACGACCCGTTTCCCGAACAGCCAGGGCTGTCGGGAGTTGAATAGCCCCTCACTAACGAGGGGACAATCTCCGCAGGAGCTTGAGCCCCCTCCAACGTGGAAGGAGAGTCACTACCTGCTGTTGGAGGGGGACTAACTACTGGGGGAGGGGGACTACTACTGGGGGAGGGGGACTAACTGGGGGAGGGGGACTAACTGCTGGGGGAGGGGGACTAACTGCTGGGGGAGGGGGACTAACTGCTGGGGGAGGGGGACTAACTGCTGGGGGAGGGGGACTAACTGCTGGGGGAGTAGGTTTAACTGTTTGGGGAGCAGGATCAATTGCTGGTTTGGGGGGTCTTAGTTTAAAGAGATTATACAAATTAATGTTCAGTAAATCACCATACTTCTTTTTCCCCTTCTGGTTAAAATGTATCCCGTCCGAACCAAAGTATTCCCCATTTCCGTAGAATGTAGGCCAAAAATCGACAAACTTTAGGCCTTTTTCATCACACATGCGTTTAACTCTTTTATTTATGCTAATGGCTTTACTTAGAGTATAGTCACTAGCACGCATTCGAGGGAGAATTCCTACGACCATACCCATGTCTGTCCTATCCCTAACCTTGTCAGTTAGGTTCTTAAATTTTTATAATGGGCTCTGTCTGCCCTCCTGTCCCTCCCATAAAAACGTCATTGCCACCAACATGGACAATGATAGGGCAACTCTTATTCTTGATATTAATTTTGCCTAATTCCCTATTAATTATCTGGCTTGTGGCACCCGGAAAACATCGGAGCTTTCTCTTGGTCGCCCGTCTTGCTCCGAAAAAGTCCCCTTGATTCCTTACCATAGAATCCCCAATTAAAAAGGTTTCATCCTCCTCATCAGCAAGTAAGTGAAACTTATTTTTGATGGTAATGGGTTCCAAATCCTTATGTTTTGGTTTTGGTTTGGAGGGTCTTTTATTTTTGACCAATTTGAATTCTTGGTCCTCCGTTTTATTTTCCGGAATAGTCACCGTGTTTTCCAAGCGTGCCACGCTTTGCTCTAGATGCTTAATTTTACAGTTTAAATCTGCTTGTGTGTTTTTAGTTTGATCTTGTCTACTGGGATGGATTTCCAGTGCTACGAGCCTAGCTTCAAGCTTTTTTACTAATTCCTTTAGCTCTTTCACTTCCTTTTCGTGGTTGTCTCTAAGTTTACAAAACAAACATATACTAAGGGATGTGATATCGCTGATACTACCTTCTGGGAAGTCAACGCACCAATGATTAACTTTACATTTAAAGCATTCTGCTTTCAATTTAGCTGGCCCTGTCATTTTTTTTTTTTTTTTTTTTTTTTTACGATACGTTAATTTAAATAAATAATACAATATGTTCCTTTTAATTAATACGATACGTTACTTTTAAATAATACAATATGCTACTTTAATTAATATAACGAATGGTGAGAGGGGTAATGGTGAGTTCGGAAGTAAACACGTGTTACAGACCGGAAACTGAGTTGAATACAGAATTGAATGGAACCTGTGGGTTGCCGTTAGTAACAATGCAGTCTGATATTAATTTAAATAATACAATGCTATTTTAATTAGTATATTGGTTAGTGAGGGAGGATTGGTGAATGCCGAAATACGAAATAAACACGCGCAGACGAGTGGCACGTGTTTCAGACCGGAAATGGAATTGAATACGGAACTGAATGGGATCTGTAGGGAGCCGTTTATAACAATGCAGAATGATGTTACTTTAAATAATATAATATGTTATTTTAATTTATACAACGGATCGTGGGAGAGAAGTAGTGAATGCGGGAGATAGACCTGCGAGAGCACGTGTTACAGACCGGAAATGGACCTGCGAGAGCACGTGTAACAGACCGGAAACGGAAATAGACTCGAACATACAAATCTTACTATGTAACTCGTCTGAAAATGCAATCTGTAACTACCGTCTAAAACAATGCAAACTTATTTCACGTTAACTTTCCCAGAGAAATTCAGCCGAAAAAACAGAATTTAAACAATATGAAATTATGTTCGTTAACCGGAAAAGGAATAAATTAAGTATAATTAATAATAAATTGTCTAATTATTAAGCAATAGTGCTTGCCCTAATCTCAATAATAAAGTAAATAAATATTAAACTTATCTAACAAATATACAATCAAACTTTGTCACTTAGTCACTATTAAAAAAAAGATACTGGAGAGACTACACAGCACGTCCGCCTCCGATGAAGTCTAATGAGAGAGAG
Organism: Bathynomus jamesi; assembly: GCA_023014485.1. NCBI lineage: Eukaryota > Metazoa > Arthropoda > Malacostraca > Isopoda > Cirolanidae > Bathynomus > Bathynomus jamesi. The sequence continues at coordinate 108,974 of JAJOZX010002196.1, forward strand.
AGAGAGAGAGAGAGCTTTTAAATCACACCTTTTAAATGGTTTGTGGGTAAGGGCTTCACGTATGTTATTTTAGTCCAGGGTAGTTTATGTGGAGGTGTTAATGTAACTTGCACTTGGGACTGTTAAATTTAGGGTGGATCGATTTTACATTTTGTTCGATTTCCATATTCTAATAGAGACAAAAACTTGCGCATACATGAGAAAATAGCCTCTGCAAAATCTTAGCTTAATAGGTAATCATCTTCTGCCCCCGGCAGAGCGATGAAAATCATATTTTAGTAGTCAGAAACGTATTTTTCTTATAATTTTTAAAATATTTCAATATGCATCAAAATTATTCCTAATAACTATAAAGTCGATGAAAAAGACCTCATATGATCGTTTTTCCAAGCGCGTTGTCCTACGTTAATATCTTTTGCCCCCGGCAACAACGTCAAATGTTGAAAAAATAGGTAATTTATATACATATTTTCAGATCGGCTCTTTGTCTTAAATAATGCATTTATATATTTCCCATAGCATTTATATCGTTGCTTAGGCATGAAATAACACACACGCAAAATTTTATGACTCTAGGCTAGGGTTTAAAGTTCATCTCTGATGAGTGCTGCCAGCAGCAGCTGCCATTGACGCGCCAGTACGCACTGCGCAATTCCCTCAGTTGCCTTTTGACAGCGTCGAAGGCAGGTGTGTATTTTGCAGCTGACTCCTCGAGTCCTCAGTGTGTGTGTGTGTGTGTGGCTCCTCACTCAGAGTCCTCAGTGTGCTCAATCTCTCTGCTCATATCCTTGTTTGTTTTTCTCATAACTCTGTTTTTTTCGATTTTATTGCGTAACAGAACAATACATTATTCTTTAATCTTTACAGGATGGCTACCGCTACAACTAGAAGATCGGTTACGTGTCCAATATTTGGTGCTGGGAAAGATTTGAATTTGCGATGTTTTCCCACATGTGAAGATGTGATGCAATACTACCATCATGTGAGAACTGAGTTGAGATCATCAAAGAAGGAACGGAACCTCCATTCAAAGACATCGCCGCTGTGGTCACGGAGAGACTGGAATACTTGTGGAAATTAGCTTCCATTCCAACAGTTTCGACAGCACGGATAAATCAAATGTTGAAAAGTTATCGTGATAAAATGGCTAACATCATCAAATCACTGAACGCGAAAAAGAAGAACGAATCGTTACAGAAAAATCTTGAGGCCTTCAAGAAATCAACTAAGACCACCTTATTTGACATATCGGCTTGTAAATGCCCTGATTTGACAAAATGCAGCTGCCCTCCTGAACGACGAGTACCACTGAAAGAGCAACAGTTTTTACTCGACCAAAGAAGTGATCGCAAAATGGCAATAGGAACTTTGGATGTTGAAACAACAAATAAAAACGAGATGACTCTTGCAAGAAGATTGGCGATATTGAAACAAGAAGGAATAGCAGAACATCAAGAGCTGTCGACTAGTAAACGACAAGAAACTTCTCAAGAACAACCTTCTTCGTCAGCCTCTAGTGAAACCGAGGATACATCTATAGAATCATCGTCATCGTATGAACTAACACCGAGAGATAAACATGACATGAAGGAAAAAACACGAATGAAACTCCAGGTACTTGCTGAAGCTTGTGATCGTACGGGCGTCTCAGACAGAGCTGCTTCATTTATTGCTTCTTCGTTGTTAGAGGATGTTGGCTGGATACGAGAAGATGATGTCAGTTCAGTGATTGATCGAAATAAGATAAGAAGAGCCAGAAAAAGAGTTCGTTCTGAGCATCAGCAAGATGACAAGATCACGCTACCATTACAGGACATTTTCTTTGACGGACGTAAAGATAAAACAATGACACAAGAAGAAATAGACAATGTGAAGCATAGAAGGACTGTGGTAGAAGAGCATATAGTTTTAGTTCAAGAACCAGAATCCTAGTACATGGGGCATTTCACTCCTGCATCAGGTGTGTGTTATTTCATGCCTAAGCAAAGATATAAATGCTATGGGAAATATATAAATGCATTATTTAAGACAAAGAGCCGATCTGAAAATATGTATATAAATTACCTATTTTTTCAACATTTGACGTTGTTGCCGGGGGCAAAAGATATTAACGTAGGACAACGCGCTTGGAAAAACGATCATATGAGGTCTTTTTCATCGACTTTATAGTTATTAGGAATAATTTTGATGCATATTGAAATATTTTAAAAATTATAAGAAAAATACGTTTTTGACTACTAAAATATGATTTTCATCGCTCTGCCGGGGGCAGAAGATGATTACCTATTAAGCTAAGATTTTGCAGAGGCTATTTTCTCATGCATGCGCAAGTTTTTGTCTCTATTAGAATATGGAAATCGAAAAAATGTAAAATCGATCCACCCTACTGTTAATTGTAAGACAACTACCATAGCTGGGACTGAGACACGTTATCCCCTGCATACTCTATATATATCTATATACAGTATGTCTCTATATATAAATAGATAGAGTGATCAACACAATGATAATGTGGACGTCATTGATAGGGTTAGAGCAATTATGTGCACCAATCCGAACACACCTCCGCTGCCATAAGGACCGCCCATTTTATACCTAACAGACTAGCTTGGGACCAGACAGAGGCGCGAGACTTCTTGTAAACACTGTACATTGTAGTGTACACCTTTTATCATTGTTCTTTCTTCTTTTTACACTCGCTTCACTGTACTTCATAAACACGTGCAGACGGGTAGCCATGGCCGACATTATGATTTTGAACAGCAAAGGAACTTGGATAATTATACACTATTATTTCTATTTACTGACTTTTTATTTATTTACCGAAACAATTGGACAAACGGGGTAAAACGAGTGCGGAATTAGCATTAACATTTTGTAGTGGAGAGAGAGAATTGTAGTAATGTCTAATTGAGAATTAAAATGTTTTGTTTATAAGAATTTAATAATGTTTGTTTAATAAAGAAGATAATAATATTTAATAAGAAATGTAATTGTTTAAATAATACTAGTTGGCAACACCCCAAAATGGTTTAGAGGCTGGGCAGAAATGCCCTTGAGTTATCGGGCGGCTGTTAGCCAAATAAGGTGTTTTTTTGGTATTAAGATGTTTTTGTAAATTTAGAATATTCTTTTGTCTCTCTCTCCCGCTAAAATGTTAATGTTAATCCCCCCCTCGCATTACCCCGTTTATCTAAGAGTTTTTCGGTATAAATAAAAGTCAGTAAAGTGTCATTAAGTGTATAATTGATCCCCGTCTCTCTCGCCTGGTTCGAATTATAATGGTGCCCACGGCCACGTCTACCCGTATTTATAAAGTACAGCGAAGCCAGTGTAAAGAGAATGATAAAAGATAAAGAGAAATTGAATGAAGTAACGTAACTAATAAAAAATTGCAAAAGAGGTTGAGTAAAATGGGGTTTTAAGAATTAATCATTATACAATTAAATATTTCGGAAACACAATTACATACTAATATGAAAACCGCCTAACTAGGACACATCCCCTCCGAAATGAATTGCCAAAATTGGGCATTTTCACTCAGCCTCCAGCTTCGGCACATTTCGGTATTACCAATTAGTATTTTATATTTTTTATTTCAAACAAAACATTATTAAATTCCTATAAACAAAACATTAAGCCAAACATCTAAACAATGGGACCAAGACTGTTTGAAAATACCACTAGACCAAATTCGCTCGAAAATGTCCTGCACTCAAATCTTCAAATCACAGCGCAATCGGTTTCTTTTTTCTCTCTCTCTCTCTCGTCGGTGATCGATCACCTTGCTCGGTACAGTTGACCTAACCGGGCATTCAATTAACTGAATGCCCAGTTAGGTCAACTGAATGCCCGGTTAGGTCAACTGAAGCCCTTGATGATTGGTTAGGTTAAGTTGTGATATTTTCGTTAGTTTAAACGAAAATGACGAGAGCAAAAATACATAATAAACAGTTTGGTAGTCCCGATAATACATAAGTACCTTTTTTCTGATATTTCTTAATAAATTCCGCTTCGGAGACTTTAAAATAAATATGAAATAGTTATCTGATACAGAAAATTTTAAATTAAAAAAATAAAAATAAAAAATTAATATTTGAAAACTTCACTTTTTAAGTTCTAACCTAAAGTGTATTGTTAAAATGTATCTCAAAAGAGGGACAATGGACGTTAATGGGTCAATTAAGGAAAACCCTATGAAATTATTGATGTTGAATCAAATAAAACTTTGTAAAATAAATGTCTTAGAAAATATTTATAATAAATTAAAAAGTACTATAATTGGAGCAAGTGTAGTTTTCATCCCCCTGACGCAAAAGGGGACACAAACTACACTAGGTCAAAGTTGGGGAACGTAAACTACACTATTTAACTAAGACTTAACTTAACCAATCGTCAATATATATATATATATATATATATATATATATATATATATATATATATTGACGATTGGTTAGGTTAAATCGTAATATTTTCGTTAGTTTTAACGTTTTATTTGATTAGGTATACGCCGACAAAGTTGGGGAACGCAAACTACACTAGGATAATGTAGGGGAACGTAAACTACACTAGGCACCACAGGAGGACGTAAATTACACTTGCTCCCTATAATTTAATACCCAATACACATATAAAAATAACTTGATAGTGGTATACAATAATACAATAGTGATAAACAATATTCGAATAATATTTTATGATAGGCCTACAGGAAGAATTTGTAAGATAGCTACTGTGTTGTACTAATCTACTGCGGAAGCCTTTTTTTTAATGTTTAAGGAATTTAAAACATGTACTCTGCAAAAAGAATTGAGAAATAATTCAGTACTAAAATAAAATTACAAAATTATAGGTGCTACTGTAGTATGCGGTCTACCGACGATTGGTTAGGTTTAGTCATGATATTTTCGTTAAAACTAACGAAAATATCATGACTAAACCTAACCAATCGTCAAGGGCGATTGACAATGGGATGTAAACAAACAATTAGTAAACAAGATAAGAAGCTATAATTAAAAGGTAGACCGCTGAATCGTAGGTAGACCGCATACTACAGTAGCACCAAATTATATAACATTAAAGTAAAAATTTTCATTCTGATAGTAATGCATGCGTTATTATATGAAAATATCCTAAAGAATCAGAAACTTCATAAAATATGCACGGTTATGAAGGTATGTATCTCATTTATAATATGCCTATAATTTATAATATGCCTATAATAGAACTATGAATGTAATGAATAACAAGGAAATTGCGGAGCTATTGAAGAATAGGGACCCCAGCCTTCTTTAGTTAGGCTTATAAGGCTAACTAACGAAAATATCACGACCTAACCTAACCAATCGTTAGGTTAACTGTACGCCCTTGACGATTGGTTAGGTTAGGTTATGATATTTTCGTTAGTTAGCCTTATAAAGCTAACTAAAGAAGGCTGGGGTCCCTATTCTTCAATAGCTCCGAAATTGCGTGTTCTAGGATGAACCATCCCAAAACACAGGAGTTGAATTCTAAATACTGTATGCATGATTCGAGAAACTGAATATAGGCCTTCAAGTTTGAAAGACAGCTAGACAGGCTAGTCAATTCGAGAAATCGCGCACTATACTCTTTCTCCTAATTAAAACATGTACAAATTACTCGTTTTTAAGGATGAAGAAAGCATTCCATATTGGGTTGTGTCAGTTAGAGAATTCGGCATTTCAAAATAATCGAACAATCGTTTTGCTCTGTCATTTATTTAATGTTGAAGACCTTAATATAAAGGCTATTTCCTCCTTGTGATTAGTTATCGCCTCCTTAAATTATACGCGTGAGTTTTTTTCGTTTGGTTTTGTAATGGCAGATTGGCTGTCAGTCGAATTCGGCGGATTGGATCTATTTAACATAGAAACCTGTTCATCATTAAAATTTGAGTCTTCGGGTACGACCATCGGGTAGCCTTCTCTTGAAAACGCTCTCTTTATCTTGTTGGCATGCGTCAAAATAGCTTTTTTCTTATTTGAAAATATTTCTCTAATAACAAAGTTATCGTTGAACCTGTCAATAATTCGATACGACCCAACATATTTAACTGGCCACTTTAACTTGTCTAATTGAGATGCTGTTCCCTCGTTCCTTTTCTAAACGATGCCTCCAACTTGTAAGTTAATTTTGCTTGTTTTTATCGTATAACTCTTTATTTGCCTCGTGACGTTTCTCAGTTTTCTTTTACGGATGTAAAGGCTTTATTTAATCTGAGCAACATTTCCACCGCATAATTTTCACCCAAAGAGTAATTTAATCACTGTTTTCCTAAATAGCTCGCAAATGGGAGTTCGGGATCTCGGCCGTGAAACAGAAAAAATGGGATGTTTTTAATACTTGTCTGATAGGACGTGTTCAACGCTAAACAAACAAATGGTAGCTGCTTATCCCAAGTTAAAGAATCGTCCCCCGCTAAATGAGAAAGACATTATTTTATATTCCCGTTTTGTCTTTGAACGTAAGGAGTTACCGGTCGGCTTAAATGGGACAGTAAATTTTAATTTAATTTGCAAGTTTGCGCATACTTCCATAAAAAGAGCGTTTTTGAATTCAGTACCGTTGTCTAAAGTACATTCAGTAAAACAGGCATTACTGCAAATAAAATTCGTAAAAGCCTCAGTTACCGTATTAGCAGATTTATTTGGCATAGCAGTCGCCCAAACATATCGAGCAAAGTTATTAACAAAAGTTAATGAATATTCATTCCCATCATAAGATTTTGGCAATTGGATTAAGTCAATGGAAAGACGTTGCATAGGCCTATCAATCGGAGGGAAAGTTCCAAATTCTGCAGTTTGTTGGCCGTGTGATCAGCGCAGTTGACATGGTACACACGTTTTTGTGTACTCTTTAATGTCTTTGATCATATTTGGCCAATAAAAATTTGATCTCGTTCTTTCTAAGGTCCTCAAGAAACCCTGATAACACGTTACAAGAAAGTCGTGAGTTAACTGTAGGACAGATATGACTAAAGATTAAGGTACGACAAGTTGATTTCTAGTATGCGCTGTGTTCTTATGAATTTCCGGGACCCTATATATTTAACAACGGTGGCCAAACCCCGGCTCGCGAGCCGCATGCGGCTCTCGAGGTTGTTAACTGCGGCTCGCGAGACAATTTTGGTTTTTATTGTATTTATCATAAAAAACAAAATTCATAATACAAATATAATTTTTTTTTCACATAATAAAAAGAATATGAAAAAAACAAGGAAAAATTGAATTCACAATAAAATGCGTCATGCGTACGACAATTTCTTTTGCGTGACAGGCACTAAGCGGGATAATTATGTAATTAACACCAATCGCCACTCACCAGTGTCCAGTACCCCTCGAGCTACCCTGCGGGCTGCGTGTAGTAACGAGTGAATGTGTTTTAAAATTGGCTTCTTAGATCAAATAGTGGCTATTTTTCTCAGCTGTACAAGTGAAAGTTATACAACCCCTTAGTTGATTAAAATAACTGAGCAGACAAAATGTAAGAAACGGAAATATGAAGAAGAAAATAGAGTTTTTAAACAGTAGTGGGAGGAGAGCTTTGCCTTTACTGTTAAGGGTGGAAAACCTGTGTCTTGTCTGCCACGTGGCACTCAATCACTTTAAAGCCAGTAACTTAAAGCGTCATCATGAAACTAACCATAAAAATTTTATTACGGAGTTTTCTCCCAAATCAGAATTGCGGAAGACTAAGTTAACAATGTTGAAATCTAGCCTAGTTGCCCAACAAACTGTACTTTCATCATTGTGTAAGACAGCTGACTTAACTACTGAAGCTAGTTTTGCTATGGCATGGAATATTGCTCGTGTTCAACTTCCCTATAGTAGTGGAGAATTTGTGAAGAAGAATATTGCCGATGTTACTTCAATTCTCGCTCCAGATAACACAAAGCTTCGAGAACAAATAGCAAGTATTACATTACAGAGAGACGTATTTCCCAGATCAGTGCTGAAATTACATGCTCGTTGCAGAGTGATTTGAAGAATTCTGTTGCATTCAGTTTGGCCCTCGATGAATCCACAGATATTAAAGATAACCCTCAACTGGCGATATTTGTTCGTTATTTTACTGGCGATGGAAATGTGAAAGAAGAACTCTTGGACTTAATGACCCTAAGAGAAACCACCAGAGGGGTTGACATAAAGAACGCACTTGACGAGGCATTATCAAATGCTCAAGTACCATTGAATAAACTTGTCAGTGTTGCAACAGATGGAGCACCAGCTATGGTAGGACAAAATGTAGGCCTAGTTGCGCTCTTCACACGCGATCCCAAGTATCCTGTGTCTCTTTATTCACTGTATCATTCACCGTGGTCATTTGGTAAGCAAGTACTTTAGGTATGACAGTGTTATGAAATGTGTTCTAGAAATTGTGAATTTCATTCGTTCAAATGCAAAAACGCACCGAGCGTTTAGAAATTTTATCGAGGAGCTGGATCTTCAAGATAAGCCAGATGACCTTTCATTCTACTGTATTGTAAGGTGGTTATCAACTAGTAATCTCCTGAATAGGTTTGTTGCACTGTTGGAGCCTATCATTGATTTCTTGAAAGAAAAGGGAAAGTCATACCTACAACTAGAAGATCACGAATGGGTGCAGGATCTGATGTTGTTTGCTGATGTAATACAACACCTTCAAAATCTAAATTTGGCACTTCAGGGAAAGGATAAGGTAATTTCTGACCTTACACAGACAGTTTTCAGTTTCCAGAGTAAAATAAAGCTCTTCCAAAAAGATCTAGTAACAAAAAAATTTGACCACTTTCCCCATCTGAAAAACCGAGCAAACACTTTTCCTGATATTGAAATAAAAGATAGTAAATTGGAGGAATACAAAGGTAAATTAGAAGTACTAATTGATGATTTTCAGTTCAGATTTGATGAACTAAAGAAGCTAAAACCATGCTTCGAATTTCTTGTAAATCCTTTCCTGATTGATGTCGTCAACGATGGCTGTCCTGTTACTACACTTTTTGTTACGGAAGCTGCTTCAATACAAACAGAACTTTTGGAGCTACAGGAGGACGTGGGTTTAAAATTGATACATAAAAGCTTATCTGCAGTTGAGTTTTGGAAGCAAGTACCAGAGACAAAGTATCTTCACCTTAGGAAAACCAGTTTCCGACTTATCTCAGTTTTTGGGCAACTTATTGCTGTGAAGCACTCTTCTCGGTAATGAAGTTTGTAAAGTCAAAACATCGTGCTGCCCTCACTAACGAACACCTGACTGAGCTTCTTCATACCGCCTTAACATCACATCAGCCAAACTTTAAAGCATTAACAGCCAAAATGAAGACCCAAACTAAGCCTTCTACAAGCAGTAATTAAACAATTTAATGATGTGAGTATAACTATATGTATATGTTTTTAATAATTAAATTCTTTTTAAAATATTTTGCGGCTCTCGTACATCTGAAAAACGTCGTATGTGGCTCTTAGGTCCAGGAAACTTGGCCACCCCTGCCTGAGTATATAATATGCCTTCGTCTAAATAGTATAAATGGCTTTCACTCGGTTTCCGAAGAGGTGCATTACAATCGCCGTTCAAATGCTGTAATAATGGGTTTCGAAAACTTATCCTCTGACTGCTCTTTCTGTACGGTTTCTAAATCTAAATGAAAAACCGATTGAACACATTCGTCTGAGCCTACCGCGTTAATATTCGAAACTGGGCCTACTGGAAGCGTGTCTTTTTCTGTTGTACGTGAGAGGTAGTCGGATAAAATATTTGCTCTACCGGGTAAGTAATGAAATTCGAAGTCAAAAGTACTTAACTGTAGTGCCCATCTACACAATTTTGGATTTTTATTGTCCTTATTAAATATGTATGCTAACGGCCGGTGGTCAGAATGACTATGAAGTTTTACGCCCATCACATAATGCGCGAATTTATTAACTCCCTCAATTACAGCCATTGCTTCCTTCTCTATTGTCGATTTCGAGACTTCAGAATCTTTAAGTTTCCGAGAAAAATAAGCACTGGGCATAGGGATTTCTGTCTCAGTTAGAGAGTTATCTAATATCTGCGTTAAAACTGCACCGAGTCCTTTATTTGACGCGTCTGTGGATAAGTGAAGTGATTTGGTAAAATCTGGACTTTGTAAAATGGGAGCCTCGGTTAATTTCTGTTTTAATGTGTCAAATGCGAGTTGTTGTGATCTTTCCCATTTAAATTTATTGTTCTGTCGCGTTAATTTGGTCAAAGCTCCTACAATAACCGAAAAATCCTTAATGAAATGACGATAAAAGTCTATTAACCCTAAAAATTTGTCTAACTTTTCGTATTGTGGTAGGTGGTGAGACCTCTTGAATACAAGGCAATTTCTCAGGTGATGTGATGATGTCATGTCAGAAATTTCATGGCCAAGAAATTTTACCATATTCTTTGCAAAACTACATTTTGACGAACTCAGTTTTAAATTGTAAGTTTCAAGCTGCGTTAATACTTTATTTAAATTGTTCAAATGATGTTCTAAGTTTTGTCCTGTAACGATAATGTCATCAATAAGCGAATGACATATTTTATCCTGAATTTGTTTTTGTAAATTCCGATTGAGAGTTCATGAAAATATAGCCGGACCATTGGTCGCTCTGTTTGGTAATTTTCTATATTGAAATAGACCATTAGGGACCATAAATGCAGTCTTTTGACGATCTTCCGGATTAAGGGTTATTTGATAGTAACCATGCTTCAAATCTAAGGTGGAAAACACCTTTAGGCTATCAAATATGTCGTCGGATCTATTAATTAAATAAGCATCTTTCTTCGTAACTGCGTTAAGTTTACGAAGATCAACAACTAATCTCGTCCCCCCGCCATTTTGTTTTTTCACTATGAGAATCGGTGATCGCCAGGCACTTTCGGATGATTGAACAATCCCCATTTTTAGTGTATTTTGAACGTGCTGTTCCACTAGAGCGCGCGACGAGTACGGTAATCTGTACAGTGGAGAGACGATAGGCCCGCTATTACCAGTCTCTATTGAACAACGAACGTCTGGCACTTCACCTAGGTCGAATTCATTTAAGGAAATGGCGTTCCTATGGTTACGTAAAAGGTTTAGTAACTTAGATTTTTTAGTCTCATCCAAATGAGACAATTCCAATTGTTGGAACTGTGTTTCGAATTCTGTATCAGGGGTTACCGACGTAACAGAAACTGAATGAAAAGGAACTTCAGTCTGAGGTTGCATTTCCTCTTGTACAATATGTACTTGGCCTATTACTGAATGAAACGGAATTTTGAAATTTTTACTCGAATAATTATAAATTGCTAAAGGAACTCTTCCCTTTTTTACGTAGGCCAAAGTTGGGGGAAATTCGATGTCGGACGGTAACTTATGGGAGTCTATTAAAACACAGGTGTCATCGGGAATAATATGGATTTTAACAAAATATCGCACCGACGTGAATACACGAATATCAAAATCCTTTGGAGCCGCCTTTGCAAAATGCATTTAGGGAGGTTTTGAAATTTTAATCGATGGGATTTCGTGGGACAATGATAGGAAATTTTTTATAATTTGATAGACTGAATATCTGAATTTGCTTATATTTTATAATCACACTGGCTCGTTTTAATAATCTGATCCAAAAAGTAACGCACCCGGAAATAAAACATCGTTAACGATAACAAAATCATGATAGTAAATTTTGTCATCTTTCAAATTAATTGGCAGTCGAATACTTCCTTCTGTTCGAATGCATTTTCCGTTCGCAGCTCTCGGGATTTTATTACATGAATGGATCTTGAAACCCTGATTTACAAAATTAGAGACAACCGAACTTTTAATTAGCGAAATATCACTACCAGAATCTATAAGAGTACTATAAACATTATGATGCATTTGAACGCGAATCATGGGGCATGCATTTTTCGCAGGTAGAGTATGCTTTGCATTAAGTATAGGGCCGAGTGGTTGAGCAGATTTATTGATGTTATTTGTTGGTGAAATGCAGTGGCGGCTCGTGGTCTGAGAGGGTGGGGAGGCCCACCAATAATTAATTATTACTATGTTTTATTACATAGTGCGAGGATAGTTATATATGGCATATGCCCATAAATAAATTACTTAAATTAAGATGGCTTAATCTGTACAAAATTATTCATAATATAGATACTACCGCTAAGTTACTAACCGTTATTATAAATTAACTAAACAACATGGAGTAAAGTTATTAAAATATCAGAAAATAAAACGAAAAATCATCAATTGGTTTTACTAACGTCTTCTACTTGAAAAGAAAATCAATTCTCCTTTCTTTTCCAGCAGCAAACCTATTTATATTTTCATACCAGCAAGGTTGATTCGATAGCTTTTGCATTGTACTCATTTTTCGTTTCTTCGCGTGTTCATTTAGCTGTTCAAAAATGCTGAACGCCTGTTTAGATAACTGTTTAACACAAATATCATTTTGAATGTGCTCTTTCGAAGTGGAATGTCTCTCCAAGCTCCTTGCCAAGTTCTCCCAATCACAAAACCCTTCGTCACTCCATACATTTTTTTTCACACCAACTAAAAGACAAGACCAGCAAAACAAACCGTTTTTTTGCAAACCAATTTTTTGTCATACCAATTAGATTTAAAACTTCTGTTTTTGCTCTTATTTATTTGAACACAAGATATGTTTGGAGTTGATCTACCTTTATTTAAAATGTATCTTTTATTTTCTTCGCTTCTTCTAACAAAAGAAATGTCCAATAGTGAAACGATTATGTCAGTAACTTCTTTCATTTTGAAGGGTTAAGTTCACACAAAGAATATAAACTCTGATATATTACTTTCAAAAACTTACAAATAACATAACACTACCATAACGTAGCCTTTAAAAACGTACAAATAACAAGTTAACAACTTAATACTGACATACCTACGTTGGGTACACTAAATCACATATAAATAACACTAAATTCACTGATAAAGAGTTGAATGACAACGTAACAGGTTCGTGTAAACAAAATATAATAACTAAATAAAAATTCAATTCCACGTGGTATTTAGCAATAATTTTGACTCCGAAGATCTGGTTGCTAGGCAACAGCCATTTAACTCCGCCCACTGGCTAGCCATGATAAAGCTCGCGGAAGATTTGTGATTTTGGGCCTCCGTTTCACGAATTCATGCCTTTTGACAGGGCGGAATATAACAAGAATATAACAACCAAGAAGCTGAAGGGAGGCTTTCCTGAATACTTCTTCCTTTCGATTTCTCGTGCTGAATTTGCCCATTATAGCTAAAGGTTACAGTTATATTCAAGGGGGGAGGGTAATTCTATTGAAAATTAATCTTTTAACAACTATATTCGAAGGGGGAGGGTGATTCCATTGCTAATTAAATTTTTTAACTTAAATTATATTAAATTTTTTAAATTTTGCAATTTAGGAAAAAAAAATTTATAGCCTGTTGAAACCGAGGAGGCACAGCCTCCCATGCCTCCCCTGTAAAGCCGCCACTGGTGAAATGTGAAATGTCGCAGTATGTCGTTGTTTCTTAATAGCCTTGGGAGTGCCTATTACGTTCGTTGCCTCTTTGCAGGGGGTCCATTTCCTAAAAAAGTAAGGTACATACTACGCGTATGCCCCGGCATGTTGCAATGAAAGCAAGTGCCTCTCGGTGAGTTGCGAATACATTCTGTTAAAGAATGACCCTGAATGCCACAAAATGGGCAGTATTTTCGTTGAAGATTGTTATTTATTTATTTGTTGGGTTCAAAATCCCAGCTGAGCCGTGAACGGCCAAGTTCTAAAGGGCCAGTTCAACCTACAGCCCAAGTTAAGCTAAAATTAAAACTTACGGACTTGAGGTCCTATTAGGTCCTACCTCAGGGTTGCTGACTCGATGTGGGCCTACCTTAGGCCTCAGTTGCATGAATTTAAGATAAAAACAAAAGGGGCACTATTTATGGTCTTCTTTCTCAACCTTGCAACAACAACACAACCTGGACTATTGCACGATGCAACAATCTTGTATCTAAACAACCAAACTGAATTGCAAGAGAGCTCTCTATAAGACCACACCCTGTAAGTACGGCATTCCACAAACGAGTAGAAAGGACGCGCAGCGCCCCAAAATGATGCCACCAGAGTGCCCAAACAATGATGCCACAAGAGCCCAAAAATGCTAGCTCTAAATTAATCTTACAATTATGAGATGGATATATATACACCTTAACTTAATATATACAAGCAATGCTGCATCAATCAGCTTAGTCATCATATCGCCTTGGGACAACAATGGTTCTTCCTCTTCTAGATTTTCTAACACTCCCCACCGAAGAGGCATTGTTGTCATTAGTCATTACCTTCTGCAAGGTTAGCCAAGCCTTCTCCATGAGGCTGTAACTCAAATGTTTCATCTTGACTATCTGTGTTTTTGCTGATTTCTAAAGCATAGAGTTTTTGTATAGGTCTCTTTAACTTTCCTCCTGAAGTCTTTACCAGTGCAGACCTAACTAAATTGTCTTTGCCAACAAACAACTCTTCAATTATGCCAAGCTTCCAGCATTGCCTTGGTCTTTCATCCCCAATCATTACCACTTCTCCCACCTTGATACAATTTGCATTGGAGCCCTTTACCTTGCCTGATGGGTAATAATTGAGTTCTAGCAAGTATTCCATCTGCCACCTCTTCCATAACTGATCTTGTAGCTCTTCAAGGTACCTGAACCGTCTGGTTAACTCTCCTTGAGTGCTCTGGATAGGCTGCAAGTATTCTGGCACACTGGGGCTTGATGTTGTAGTGCCTTGCACCACAAGATTATTCTTTATTAGTGAAAACTGCCACAAATTGGCATGAGTGAAATATTTAAATATAAATAAATAAATAAATAAATACAAGTTAAATATGTCCAGTGATCAAATTTAATTCTTAAGAATTCAGTGTGGTGTGACTAGACATGAATGGGCTTTTAAGGATTATTTTGGCTGGTTGGTAAAATTATTAAGTAAAAACAAACTTGTGTGCAACGACAACACAAAGGACGCCAAAAAAACATTATTCGAATCACCCCGCCAGCAAGCAAAGTTCCTTTTTGGTATGTTTTGTATTTATTATAATTATTCTTTACTATTTCATATCTGTATGCAATACCGCATACTGCAGATACTAACGCCTTATACCATTTGCAATTAGTACTAAGATTCATACTACAAATAGTAATGTAAGATTCATATAATAAATTACTTAGGCTAAGTTAGGTCTAGGCTAAAGCCAAATTGTAACTAGCCTAACTGAGGCCTACCATAGTCTTTGTTTTAGATTAACCTCAGCTCAATATGTTGAAGAGGCAAAGGCCTGCCTATTAAATTTCATAGTATATTTTACTTTATAAGCCTATTATGTTTCACGTTATTTTCTTAGCAGATGGCCTACTAATCATTTGTAGCCTACATATTTCCTTTAGTCTTCCCATTCAACTTAACACAATCCCATAACCAGAATTAACTGTAATTTATCATCCACAGGTTACTGGGGCCTATATAACCTATATGTATTTTAATTATTGCCATTTTTATTATTCTTTTTCTCTGAAATATCACTTACAGTATTCTTGTCTGTCTCTTTGCAGACAAGGTTGTCATTGTGGCTATTATCTTTGTTATTATTATCTTTTAGTTATTATTGATATTATCTTTGTTATTATTATCTTTTAGTTATTATTGTTATTATTGCTATTATTATTATTAGTATTATTGCATATTCCTTATTATAATCAGTATTATTTGCAGACTGTTATATATTAGCCAAACGGACCATTATTTAATCTCACCATTATAAGTCCATCAAAGTTGTTACGGGTAAAAATCCCCTTTGCATATACTTATTAATTGTTGTTAATAAAATATAAAAATTCAAAAAAAAAAAAGCTGGCATTTAGTTAACTATCTACGTAAACTTGTAAAGGTCTAAATAAATAAAACTGGACTCTTACAATTGGTGACCTCCCGGAGTGACCAAACACCGTAATTTATGCAAAAAAAAATTTCTAAAAGTTTTTTCTCAATTTTTGTCAATATATTCAGTCTGCATCTATAATTTTATTAAATTCACTAGTACAAAGCACTCACCTGTACTAGAAGTATATTCTATTGCAAAATATATTCCTTTTATTTTGCCTTTTTATAAATTCAGCATTTTCTAAAGTTTTTTTTATGCAAAATAACAGCCTATACGCAGACTATTTTTCTGCTAATATTGGGCTACATCATAAAAAAGTTTTTTACTTATTTTGCAAACAGCCTATACGCAGACTATTTTTCTGCTAATATTGGGCTACATCATAAAAAAATTTTTTACTTATATTTGTAAATAGCCTATACGCAGACTATTTTTCTGCTAATATTGGGCTACATCATAAAAAAAAAAAAAAAAAAAAAATTTTACGTAACTTTTTGTTATTGGCATTCATAACTCAAATTGAGTCTCATACTCAACCAAGCTTACCTGAAGCCATTATTTACATTCAACAACATTTGTTGAAATCTTGTCAGTTTGTGACACATTTTAAATTTTTTTTAGTACCTTGTAACAAATAATAGCCACAATGACCAATAACAACCTAGGGTCATCCAATGGTGGTACTCCAAATTCACCACCTATAACGGACTTTCTCACAATGTATCAGCCTACCACTCCACAATTCACCGCTGAAGAGCCTGGAATCTTTGTGAGTCAACTGCGGGATTATTTGAGATAAAAGGAGTTACGGACCCACGAACCAAGTTCCTTGTCACAAAGAACCTCCTGCCTACACAAGTATACAAAGTAGTGCGGGATGTAACTCTATTGCCTCCGTCTGACCAAGCTTTTGAGAGCCTCCTCAGCGAGTTAGTCAGGAGACTCGGCCAATCAGAAGAAGAGCGACTCAATGCTCTACTCAAGGACCAAGTTCTTGGGGATCAAACGCCAACAGCCTTCCTGAGACATCTGCAAGACCTGGCTGGACAGACCAATGAAGACGATAAAAACTCACCCTTAATGCGACGCCGCTTCCTCAATGGTCTCCCTACTGCCCTACGGCCAATGCTCCGTTGTATGCCAGATGATACAGACCTCCTCACAATGGCCAAAACAGCTGATAAGATGATGATTGAAATCCACCTTGGCCAAGTAGATAACCACACCCATCACCCCCAAATCTGTGCCACGCAGGACGACAATCTGAGTCCGGCTGCACAAGGTCTTAAAGTATCCAATGAAATTCTACGAACACTTAAAGAAGAATTTAAAGCTCTCCGAATAGAGCTAGCTAACAACAGGGAACGAGAGAGAAGTTCTTCAAGACGAGGACGACCCTCTGGTCCAATTAGAGCCTCCCAATATGAACCTGGACAACGCCTCGTTCTCCTACAACCACAGCCACCGCAAACAGGTCAGTTGGTTGCTCCTAATCCAAATCTATTAGCCTTACCTCATCCTCAATCCTCAATCCCCACTACTCAGCCCCATTCTCAACCTATTTCCTTACCACAGTCTACTGTTCATACCCCTCCTTGCTGGTATCATGAAAAGTTTAAAGATCGTGCAACGCGCTGTCTCACACCTTGCCCATGGACTCCTAACCCTCCTTTAAACTAACCAGGCTGGTGTCACAGGCGTCTGACGCTACAGCCTCTCAAGCCTCTCCTCCTATCCTTACTTCAACTAACCCTACCACTACCTCATTTAACACTGTCAAACCAACACCTACGTACGCAAGTAAAGTTAAAGAATCGCAACCTACTTATTCAACCACAGCTAATTTAATACCCCCAACTAATTCTCCAAATACAACACAAACTCCTTCCCACAGCAATACTAACCTTCTTCCACAAAAATTTAATGATTCACAACTACTGCACCACCTGGTCCAACATTCACCTTGCATGATCCACTTTCAGGCTATGCATTCCTTATTGACACTGGAGCTCAATACAGTGTTATTCCTGCAACAGCCGCAGACCGTGCAAACGGACCTTCTCCTTTCATTTTACGTGCAGCTAATTCTTCATCTATTCACACTTATGGACATCGTTCTATTTCAGTTTCTCTTGGACTTAGACGTGTTTTCCGCTGGATATTTCTTGTCGCGGATGTATATACTCCAATGTTAGGCTCTGATTTTCTTTCTGCTAATGATTTATTAGTTGATGTTCGTAGAGCACAATTAATTGATAATGTCACACATCTTTCAGTAATTGGTTCTCCTACCGTGCACCCCTCTTCATTATTGGCAAGTTCTCTGCCACAGTGCTCACCTGCTATAGAGCAGCTCCTAAATGAATTTTCTTCCTTACTCAACCCTGTTCTAAGGATACCCCTATTAAACACTCTGTTGTCCACCGTATTGATACGGTAGGCTCACCTGTTTTCACCCGCCCACGTCGCTTAGCTCCAGATCGTCTTGCAATTGTGAGACGAGAGTTTGAACACATGCTTGAACTCGGTATTATACGGCCTTCAAGTAGCCCGTATGCCTCTGCTTTACACATGGTCCCAAAACCTACACCTGGAGACTGGCGTCCATGTGGAGATTATCGTGCTTTGAATGACAACACGATTCCAGATCGCTATCCCCTTCCTCACTTACACGATTTTACTTCTGCTCTCCATGGCACCACAGTATTTTCACGCCTTGACTTGGTGCGAGCCTTTCATCAAATTCCTGTACACCCTGATGATGTACATAAAACTGCTATAACAACCCCTTTTGGGTTATTTGAAATGACAAAAATGCCATACGGACTGCGTAATGCGGCCCAAACTTTTCAACGCTTCATTGATGAAGTGTTGAGAGGTCTCTCCTTCACTTTCACATATGTCGATGACATTCTCATCGCAAGTTCTTCTCCCTCAGAACATATTCAACATTTACGCTTAGTTTTTTCTCGGTTGGCAGAATATGGTGTATTGCTAAACCCTGAAAAATGTGTCTTTGCTGTAGATGAACTCACCTTCTTAGGACACAAAGTTACTTCGAAGGGCATTTCTCCTCTCGAAAATAAAGTATCTGTCATAAGGTCTTTCCCACAACCGCAAACTCAAAAGCAACTTCGCCGCTTTTTAGGGATGGTAAACTTCTACCATCGCTTCATTCCTCAGTGTGCAAACATTCTTGCACCCATAACCTCTCTTCTTCGCCAATCAAAAAGGGGCAGATCCACTGCAGTTCTGTGGAACCCCGAAGCTACCAACGCTTTTTCACAAGCAAAAGAGGCTATAGCACGAGCTACATGCCTTGTTCACCCTCAACCAGACGCTCCTCTGAACTTAGCCACTGATGCCTCTGACGTTGCCGTGTCAGGAGTGCTCCAGCAGCTTGTTTCAGGCGTTTGGGAACCTCTCGCATTCTTTTCACGCAAGCTCTCACCTTCACAAATGAGGTACAGCACTTTCGGTCGAGAGTTGCTGGCGATATACCTCTCCATCCGTCATTTCAGGTCATTCCTGGAAGGACGTGACTTTAGCATTTTTACGGATCATCGTCCGTTAATATTTGCTCTCCATTCTCAATCAGACTCTCATGCTCCTAATGAGCGAAGATACCTTGATTTTATTCTTCAATTTACTTCAGACATTCGACACATTTCAGGTTCTTTGAATGTTGTGCCGGATGCGCTGTCTCGCATCTCAGCAATTTCTGACCCTGGACACTCTCACATCAACCTTTCAGAGATGGCTAAGGCTCAGTCCACGGATACAGACCTCCAAACTCTTATTAATTCACCCACTTCATTGCAAGTCCGCTCTTTACCAGTTGAACCCAAGTCAGACTTACTAATTTTATGTGACGTCTCGACTGAGCATATTCGACCGTTGGTCCCACAAGGGCTGCGAAGAGCTGTTTTTGCTAAACTCCATTCCCTTTCTCACCCGGGAATTAAGGCCACCCAAAAATTAATTGCAGCTAGGTTTGTATGGCCAAGTATGCACAAAGATATCCGCA
This sequence comes from Bathynomus jamesi, assembly GCA_023014485.1. Lineage (NCBI taxonomy): Eukaryota > Metazoa > Arthropoda > Malacostraca > Isopoda > Cirolanidae > Bathynomus > Bathynomus jamesi. The sequence goes on from JAJOZX010002196.1 coordinate 128,926, forward strand.
ATTGGACTCGATCTTGCCTTCAATGTCAGCGTGCCAAAGTTCACCGACACACAAAGTCAGAAATTGGTACCTTTCCTTTGCCAAAGGCTCGTTTTGAGGCCATACACCTAGACATAGTCGGCCCCCTCTATTCTTCTCGAGGTTATACCTATCTTCTCACTGTCATTGATAGGTTCACAAGATGGCCAGAAGCTGTTCCTTTGACTTCTTGTACTGCTTCTGCAGTAGCTCACGCCTTTGTTTCATGTTGGGTTTCCCGTTTTGGAATACCTGCAACCATTTGCACAGACAGAGGTGCCCAGTTTGAATCGGCCTTATGGAAGGAACTCATGCTCCTTCTTGGGACTGAGCGCATCAGAACAACAAGCTATCACCCGCAATCCAATGGGGTGATAGAACGCTTCCATCGTCAACTTAAAAGTTCCTTGCGAGCCACTGATCCATCTACTACATGGGTGGACAGGCTACCCCTAATCCTACTCGGAATTCGTACTGCTCTGAAGACTGATCTTGCATGCTCTGCAGCAGAATTAGTTTACGGTACCACACTCCGGTTACCCGGAGAATTTTTCACACCTACACCCATTAACCCCGCATGTGATCCTGCTTCGTATGTTAAGACATTACGCTCTGTTATGAAGCAAATTCGTCCCACAGCACCTAGAACTTCCACTTCACAAACTACCTTCGTTTCCCCTGATTTACAAACTTGCACACATGTTTTCTTGAGACATGATGCTCACCGCTACCCTCTTCACTGCCCCTATGATGGTCCCTTCCTTGTGCTAGACCGTAAACCCAAAACTTTCATCATTGACAAGGTGGGCAAGCGTGAAACTGTTTCTGTGGACCGCTTGAAACCAGCATACCTTGATTTTTCTCCAACAAAAGATCCTATCCTCCCTCAATCTTCTGTACCTCCACCTCAAATACAGGTACAGCAACCTATCCCTCCTCAATCTTCTGTACCTTCATCTCATATACAGGTACAGCAATCTACCCTTCCTAAATCCTATGTACCACCACCTCATCCGAGGGTACAACAATCTATCATCCCTCTTCCAATTCTCCTTCATTATCGCAACCAACTGTCTTTGAACCAGCCAGTGGCTCCATCGCACAGGCACCAAGAATCCCCTTCCCCCAATGTCCCTACTGCACCTGTAGCACCATCCATGCCTTCAGAACCAGTGCTGCAGGATATTGCCATCCAAAAGCAAACAACGACTCGTTCTGGAAGAGTCATTCGTAAGCCAGTGCGTTTTGACATTTAAGTGTTTTTTTTTACCCCTGACAACCATGTTTTTGGGGGGCAGTACTTGTAGTGCCTTGCACCACAAGATTATTCTTTATTAGTGAAAACTGCCACAAATTGGCATGAGTGAAATATTTAAATAAAATAAATAAATAAATAAATACAAGTTAAATATGTCCAGTGATCAAATTTAATTCTTAAGAATTCAGTGTGGTGTGACTAGACATGAATGGGCTTTTAAGGATTATTTTGGCTGGTTGGTAAAATTATTAAGTAAAAACAAACTTGTGTGCAACGACAACACAAAGGACGCCAAAAAAAACATTATTCGAAATCACCCCGCCAGCAAGCAAAGTTCCTTTTGTGGTATGTTTTGTATTTATATATTATTCTTTACTATTTCATATCTGTATGCAATACCGCATACTGCAGATACTAACGCCTTATACCATTTGCAATTAGTACTAAGATTCATACTACAAATAGTAATGTAAGATTCATATAATAAATTACTTAGGCTAAGTTAGGTCTAGGCTAAAGCCAAATTGTAACTAGCCTAACTGAGGCCTACCATAGTCTTTGTTTTAGATTAACCTCAGCTCAATATGTTGAAGAGGCAAAGGCCTGCCTATTAAATTTCATAGTATATTTTACTTTATAAGCCTATTATGTTTCACGTTATTTTCTTAGCAGATGGCCTACTAATCATTTGTAGCCTACATATTTCCTTTAGTCTTCCCATTCAACTTAACACAATCCCATAACCAGAATTAACTGTAATTTATCATCCACAGGTTACTGGGGCCTATATAACCTATATGTATTATTAATTATTGCCATTTTTATTATTCTTTTTCTCTGAAATATCACTTACAGTATTCTTGTCTGTCTCTTTGCAGACAAGGTTGTCATTGTGGCTATTATCTTTGTTATATTATCTTTTAGTTATTATTATATTATTCTATATTATTATTAGTATTATTGCATATTCTTATTATAATCAGTATTATTTGCAGACTGTTATATATTAGCCAAACGGACCATTATTTAATCTCACCATTATAAGTCCATCAAAGTTGTTACGGGTAAAAATCCCCTTTGCATATACTTATTAATTGTTGTTAATAAAATATAAAAATTCATATTGATTTAATAATCAGTCCTTCCCTTCATTTATTAAAATTAACTTTGCGCCGCAGTGCCGGATGCCAATCTAGTACTTGGGCGCTGGTGACCCTGGCATTTAGTTAACTATCTACGTAAACTTGTAAAGGTCTAAATAAATAAAACTGGACTCTTACAATGTTAATCGTTTACCACAACGAAAATGATTTGGTGTCAATGGCTCTGCATCCTGCATACTGTTATAAACAAAAGTGATAGGCCTACTGTTCACCATTGCTTCTACTTCACATAAAACAGTGCAGAATTCTTCTTTGCTCAAATGAGCATTAGCTTAAAGTTTCTTTAATGGACACTTTACACTTCTCACTAGCCTTTCCCAAAATCCTCCCCACCATGGTGCTCTCTCAACAATAAACTCCCACTGTACCCCTTGGTGTGAAAAGTAGGATTGGAATCCTTCCTCTTTTAGCAAGGACCAAATTTCTTGGAGTTCCTTTGCAGCCTTTTTGAAGGTTTTTGCATTATCCGATATGATTTTATTTGGGAAACCCTTCTGTTCACAAACCTTTTAAAGGCCAAAGAAATACATCACTACTTAAGTTGCTTACCAACTCCAAATGGATTGCTCTGGTGGTAGCACATGTGAAAAGACATATATAACATTTGTTAGACTCCCCTTGCTCATACACATAGACTGGACCTGCAAAGTCTACTCCCACTACATCAAATGGGGCAGTATAGACACACCGTTCTCTTGGAAGTGGAGCCACCTTTTCATAATAAGGTTTTGCACTCCAACGCTTGCAAACCACACATTTATGCAAGACCTTTTTTACTACTTGTCTAATTTTTGGAATCCAAAACTGTTGTCTGATCTCTATTATCACTTCTCTAACTCCAGCATGTAACAGCTTATGATGAGTATCCAGGATCAAAAGGTCCACAAGGTGCCCCCCAGAAGGTAACAAAATTGGATGTCTTTTCTCCTCTGGAAGCCCAGAAAACTGTAGTCTACCTCCTACTCTCAATAAATCCTGATCCAAAAACACATCCAAACCTTTGAGAGCAGAATGTGTTGGTAGAACCTGTAATGGATGGCTGGTGAGCAATTCCCTCTCTTCACCAAATTTTTCCTTCTGCACATATACCACCCAGTATTTCCTGGCTTGCTGAATCTCGTTACTGTTCAGAATTCCTTCCGATTCTTTTTTCTCCCTCAATATTGTTGGTAAATCTATATCATGCTGTCACTCTTAACAACCTTTTCAGACTGCTAATTTCCTCAAGCCTCAATATGGGGTCCTACTGCATAACTTGACAACTGTTCACAGTGCATTTTCTCACTTCACTCACCCATGCTTCTTTAGCCTGGCATTCTCCTACAATAGGCTGATAAGAAGGCCAGTTTTCACTTCCAAGTTTTAGCCACTCTGGCCCATTCCACCATAAACTTGACTGTGCAAGATCTTTCACTGAAATTCCTCGTGTTGGTAAATCAGCGGGGTTTTGGGTGCCTGGACAATGCTTCCATTGCTTGGGATCTGTGTGCGCTTGAATTTCCTCCACCCTATTGGCAACAAATGGTTTCCATTTCCTTGCCTGGCTTCTTAACCAGTGCCAAACTATAGTGGAGTCTGTCAATAATAGCTTGGAATTTCATAGAGGGCCAAAGACTTTTGTACTGTAACTGCAAGCCGACTAGCAATAACTGCACCCATGAATTCCAACCTTGGAACAGAAAGCCTTTTCAAAGGTGCTACTCTGCTCTTTGCAGCAACCAACCTGCAACTTACTTCCTCTTGCAATACGCCTCTTATATAAATACAAGTTGCATAGGCTTCGTCACTTGCATCACAAAAGATGTCCAGCTCCAAATTGTCTGGACTATTGTTCAACTCTCCAAAGTACCATCTTGGGATTTCAATGTCTTCAAGATGTGCCAATTCTTTGAACCAATATTTCCACCTTACCACCATATGATCAGGTAACTCTTGGTCCCAACCAAGTCCAATTTCCCAGAGGCTCTGAAACCAAATTTTTTACTTTATCACAAATGGAGCCAGGAATCCAAGAGGATCAAAGACCTTTGAAGCCAAACTAAGAGCTGTACGTTTTGTCCACCTTGTCTCATTCTCAGCCAGCTCTACTAAAGATTTCCCATTGAAGGTAAACAAATCATCTCTTTGCTCCCAAACAATGCCTAGCACTTTTGCGTCTATTGCCCACAACTCCTTAATACCAGAATCCTCAATACTTTCTGCTGCATCAGGTACTACAGAGGACTGACTCATAAACTCTTGTAATTGAGAATGATTGGTCTGCCATTTTCTAAGCTCCATGCCAGCTTCCCTCATTATAGCTCTAGCCTCCATGAATATCTGTTTAGCCATCTCTGTATTATCCACGGAACACAGCAAATCATCAACATAAAAATTTTTCCTTATGTGTTCAATAGTGTTAGGATAGACTTCAGAATATTTCTTAAAATGGTACTGCATAGTAGCTGCCAACAGAAATGGACTAGAGCTGAGGCCAAACAACACTGACTTCATTCTATATGCTTGAACCTTAGGTTCATTTTCCAACAAGTCTTTCGTATCCACCCACAGATACCTTACTGCATCTCTGTCCTCTGGTTTTAACTTTATCCGCAAAAAGGCTTGCTTCACATCTGCAGTCAATGCTACTCTACCAAACCTGAATCTCAGTAACAAGGGAAATAAATCTGCATTTAAATTTGGTCCAGCATCCAAACAGTCATTCAAGGACACACCACCTTTGTCCTTGGCTGAGCCATCAAAAACTACCCGCAGTTTGGTGGTAGTTTTGTCTCGCCGTACCACTGCATGGTGTGTCAGATAATGTGCCTCCTGGCTCACCAGCTCACCTTGCACCCTTTCAGCATAGCCCTCCCTTACATAGCTTAGGATGGCCTCATTGTATTCAATTAACAAATCCTCATTTTTTCTTAGCCTGTACAATGAAGTCTCCAACCTCCGATTAGCTAGCTGAAGGTTTGAACCGGGTTTGCAAGAATCCTTTCACGGGAGGCCAACTTCATGGCAACCATCTCTAAACCCAATCCCTTTTTCAAATTGCTCTAAAACATCATTGTTCACTGTACTTGCCTGTTTGTCCTTTATGCCAATGGATTCAAGTTCCCAAAACGCTTTCAAATGCCTTTCCAAACCATGGCTGTTCTCCTCAATCTTAACAAAAAGAGCCTTAATTTCCATTTCATTGCAATAGCTACCATGTAGCATCCAGCCTAGCTTACTTTCAATAGCTACTAGGCCTTGAGATGTGCGGACAATATTACCAGTGATGAAGTCCCAATAATAGTCAGCTCCAATCAAAAGACTAATATCTTCTGTTCCTTCAAATTTATTATTGCCCAAATTAATTCCTTTAACTTGCAATTCTTGGACACATGCCATATCTAAACAAGTAGTGACTGGAGCACAAAGTTCCTCAATCTCTACAGCTTGGACCTTGATAGTGGGACTTTGCAGTAACAACCCCTTAACCAGAACTTCTACCTTCTTAAATTTGGTTCGGTTTTGAACGGAACCCCCAAACCCAGAAATTCTTAAATTTTCCCTCTTAAGTTCTTTAAACTTCAATTTTCTGGAAATTCTGGTCTTAATAAAGCTACACTGGCTACCACTATCAAACAACACTCTTACAGTAGCTTCTCCATCATTCCCAATTAATAAGGCTGCAGTTGTTTGCAATAATCCCCCTTTACTTTTACTCCCTTTCATAGCAGTGGCATGTGCCACTGATGTCTCTACTGCTGGGGTATGCCTACTAGGAGTGTTTTCACACAATAATGGCTGATGCCTGCCATGACATTTTTTGCACAAAATTTTAAACTTACAAAACCTTGCTCTGTGACCTTTCAAAAAACATTTAAAACATGCTGTGGACTTAGTTACCCTGTCCTTTCTCTCCTCAAAAGGTAAAGCCTCAGCCACCTCACATTTATATGACTTGTGGTTACCTTCGCAAAATATGCATTCCTTGATTCCCTTTAATTTATTCTCAGAGGATGCATGTAGAGCTGACACTGTACCTGGGCTATTCCTTTTTGTAGAAACTTTGGTGCTGTGCCTGCCCGTGTCCCCTTGTTTAACATCCCACTGTGCAAACTGAATTCCCTCTCGTCTTGCTAATTCTGTACCTAAAAGACTTAACATCTGCTGAAGGGGGATGTACACATGTTCTGTAGAGTGTCCCCTACTTAATTCAAGCAAAATTGAGCTAGGCAATTTAGACTCCAGTATAGTAACCAGTGTTGGGCACTAAAGCGTTGATCCGATAACAGTTAATTAAGGAAGTTAACTTTTTTTAACGGACTATTAACGGAAGTTAATTTCCATTTATCGTTATCGGACCAGTTAACTTCCGATAACTCGATATTTAGTCTGTTAAAGTCCGTTAACACGTTAACTGCGAGGAGTCATTCACGGAAGATCACCGCTCCGCGAATGAATTCAAACCGCCATAACTTCAGTCTGCTTCCAGATCTCGCAATGGGAGGTTGGGGAGGCCCAAGAGGTCAAGACTGGCAGTTGGGCTTAACTTTGAAAAGTTGGTCTTTCTGAAGGGCAACCAGCACATTGTGTCAGTCTTTAATAAATGTGCCTAAAATTTAATTTTACCTTTCAGTTCCCGCCATAATAATTCTCTGGTAAATTAAAATTTATTTAATGGTTAGTGGTTACAAGGGTTTCAAAACATGTAATCATTACATTTTTTATTAAAAATATAAAAAAAAGTTATTAAGCAAAAAAGTTGCAAAACTTGATAAAAATACAGTTAAATACCTATTTGTTGTTGGATTTTGCATAAATAAACATTTTCTATGGGTTTTAAAGCTTTTTTCCTTGATTTTTTTAAATGTTAGTAAAGAAATAGTTATCGTTAACGGATTATCGTTAACTTCCGTTAACTTTGTAGTAAAATTATCGGATTATCGTTATCGGAGTTAAAAATTGGGGTTAACGGATTATCGTTATCGAAGTTAACTTTTTGGTTAACGGTGCCCACCACTGATAGTAACCAACATTATACCATACCTTTCCATTCCTACACCCAAGTTGTCCAGGGACCTAGTTCTAACTTCAACTTCATCATATAACTGCCGTAACTCCTTGACACTATTAGGATTATTAACAGGAGGTATAGCTAAAAGTTCACGGAGGTGGCTTTTAATTAAGATCTCTGGCTTACCAAACCGTTTCTTAAATATATCCCAAGCCACATTATAATTAGCCTCTGTTAATGCTAATCCTGCTAGTGTCTTTGCTGCCTCCCCTTCCAAGAGGGACTGCAAATAATTAAACTTCTCCACCGCACTTAACACTTGACTAGAATGAACTGCTGATTGAAAACTGTCTGCCCATCCTTGCCCATTCCTGAATACTCCCAGAAAATGTTTTGAGTACAAGCCTCGGTAATTGAACTGTAGATCTGTTAACCTTAACTTCACAAACATCATTTGTTGAGGGTTGTGTTTCATTATTAGACCTGGTCTCTAACTGTAATGAGCTGCTAAACTCTTTTGCTCTGTGGCATACTTTAATTATATCATCAATAATCTCTTTAAAGTAAATTATGTTATTTTCTATTTCATCCTCTTCTATAAGAGCCTCAATTTTAACATTTACTTCACTTAGAGCAACCTTTTTAGTTTCTAATATGGAAAGCCGCGCAGTCACTAATCTTAAATCCTCTTGCTCTATGGCATAATCTATAGTGGCAATGACCTTTGTAATTAGACCTTTGTAGGCGCTTCTCCTTTTTTTAAACTTGTTCAATTCAGATGCACTCATTTTCAATGCAAACAACAATTGGGCTCAATGCCAAATGAGCTGAATTGGCAGAAATACTTAACCAAACTGATCAAACGCAAATTTTGCTTTTTTCAAATAAACTGAATTGCTGGGTGGGGTACTAACCAACCACCAGTATGGAATACCAATTTTTCCACCCAAGTAACTGGCGCACCGAAGTCTGCAACCTTCGCCTACGAATATTAAACCAAAATTAACCAAGTTTCGCAATTGGGCGACCAAACTTTCTACCCTGGGACCTTAATTCAATAATAAACCAAAATTAACCAAACCGGTAAAATGTAGGCCAAAAACAACGACAGACGAGTGGCCAAGTTTCGCAATTGGGCGACCAAACTTTCTACCCTGGGACCTTAATTCAATAATAAACCAAAATTAACCAAACCGGTAAAAATGTAGGCCAAAAACAACGACAGACGAGTGGCCAAGTTTCGCAATTGGGCGACCAAACTTTCTACCCTGGGACCTTAATTCAATAATGCTCAACCCGTCTAGGCCTAACTTGGGCTACAATTTGCACAATCAGAACTTTGTCGAAAAATAGTCACTGACTCAGTCTTGGGCTAGAATCCGGTTCTGAAGGACCATGTTATTTATTTATTTGTTGGGTTCAAAATCCCAGCTGAGCCATGAACGGCCAAGTTCTAAAGGGCCAGTTCAACCTACAGCCCAAGTTAAGCTAAAATTAAAACTTACGGACTTGAGGTCCTATTAGGTCCTACCTCAGGGTTGCTGACTCGATGTGGGCCTACCTTAGGCCTCAGTTGCATGAATTTAAGATAAAAACAAAAGGGGCACTATTTATGGTCTTCTTTCTCAACCTTGCAACAACAACACAACCTGGACTATTGCACGATGCAACAATCTTGTATCTAAACAACCAAACTGAATTGCAAGAGAGCTCTCTATAAGACCACACCCTGTAAGTACGGCATTCCACAAACGAATAGAAAGGACGCGCAGCGCCCCAAAATGATGCCACCAGAGTGCCCAAACAATGATGCCACAAGAGCCCAAAAATGCTAGCTCTAAATTAACCTTACAATTATGAGATGGATATATATACAAGAACCATTGTTGTCCCAAGGCGATATGATGACTAAGCTGATTGATGCAGCATTGCTTGTATATATTAAGTTAAGGTGTATAATTATTATACACCTTAACTTAATATATACAAGCAATGCTGCATCAATCAGCTTAGTCATCATATCGCCTTGGGACAACAATGGTTCTTCCTCTTCTAGATTTTCTAACAAAGATCTATCGTAGGCGACTGTGACGCGTTGGGCGGGGGCAAAGCGTTAGGGAGAATCGGTTGCTGGGAGGATAATGGTAGTAGTTAGGGGGAGGGGATATTCGGTGGTGGCATTGGTGATAAGGGGAAAGACGCTTTATTTTTCGTCAGACGGAACGGATTACACCAATTCACTATTTCATCAGGATCTAATTCGTATTCAGATAGGTCAATTTTTTTTGCTTGGGTATCGACATCGTTCGGGTGGAATGTTGACGGTAACGCCTTCAGGACATTTCATTTAACAGCCAAGCTGGTTATTATCAAAGCTACTTCGTCTATCGAAAACTTTCTGCTTTTGTCAAACGCTCCGCGGATTTTTTTTCTTTACGATAGTAGAATATTCAGGGAATGGCATGTGAGGAGTAATTTGAAGGTTTCCTATAGAATTGAATAACAAAAGAAATCTTTGTTCGGTGTGTCTTCACGATAAGGCATTCCATAATTCCTCTATCGTGCAAGACTCCGGGTCTGGAAGTGTATTTATCACCTTGTACAGTTGCGACCCTTCCAACTTATTGAGAATGATCGTTACCTTATCTCGCGCGCTAATTTTCTTTATATTTGCTTTCCAGGTAAACGTTTGGAAATACATGTCGATATCATCTTTATCTAAATTAAGGAGGGGTGTACCTTTCTCAAACTCTAAAATGACTTGCGGAGACACAGTTAAAAGGTTATTAGTGCGAGGCTGACCATTTCCATTACGCCTATCAGCCGTTTTAAAAGAACTATATGTACTCGTATGTAACTCCCGAAAGGAGAATCTTTAAAAATTAAAACCGAACGAGACGAACAAGAATTGAAGACATCGTATCCAAAGAAGGGCCCTTTAAAGTTTACAAGGGGGAGATGGGGAGATGGAATATAGTTGGGATGGGGAATCGAGGGACGGAGGGAGGCCCTGAGGTAACCACTCGAGAGGTTTAAGGTCAAACAAAAAAGAGTTAGAAGCTACACAATTTGAGCGTGATTTTTTTTAGTTCAAAGCCTACTCCCTAGAAAACATATATATAAATATTTATAAGGGTACCAGAATTTTCTATATAACAATGTTAACCAAATTAGATCGAAAGAGAAAGCTGTAACATTAATCAGAAGAACACAAACACAAATTTTCCTATTCTATTCATAAGACACCAAATAATGCAAAGACCTACTTTAATAACGGAGTGCGTGGGTTCGTATTATTAAAATGATAACAATTTAATAAGATTATCTGCCACCAGAAATGTAGTGTTTTATTTATTAAAGGGCCTATTTGGGCGATGTATTAAGAGTACAACAGGTGAATGAGTATCTGTCCAGCTTTACCAGCCGACTTTTCACTGACACAACCTTAAGGATTGACGAAATAACTTACCGGTTGGAGTTTTTGTTTATTGAACTAACTAAATTATCTAAAGACATCAAGCCTTTAGGGTAAGGGCGAACGTTATTACATAAAACAGCACCGAGAGAGAGAGAGAGAGATTCTGGTAATTTGCGATTAACATTAAACTGACAAGCTATACTTACAAAATTTCGAGAGCCCCAAAAACCTGTGATCCTGACTGAATAAAATCTAGAATTCAACTCCCCGTATGTAGGATCTTATGGCACCCTTGTAGAGGGTTTCCCCAACTTCCTCCCCCAAGGCCAGCTCTAATCCTCCATTCCCAACAGAAACACCCAAAAAAAATATAAAAACTGTTACATTCTCTGAGAAGTTACATTCAACAGACATCTTAAATTTCTTTCGAAAATGACCATATAAAAATCGCTACATTAACAATGTTCATTACAAACATTTCTCTCAGTGCCATTTATTAAATTTATTACAAATCATTTCAGCGGAAATAAAACTGGGAAGAAAAAGCGCACTATACGTAAGAAGAAGAAGAAGAAAGGTGTACCAACTCGAGGTGTTAAACGTAAAAGGACTTAAAAAAAAATATTCTAAACGCATGAAGCCTATGGGAAACTGATACGTGTGGGGAATTGGGAGGTAGGGAAAATGGTCCACTGAGTAGGTAGGTAGTTAACCTAACAATTATTAAACTCCTTTTTTGTCAATAACTGGGTGGATGAAACCAATTGGTTGCTCAACAGAGTTATTCTTTTCCACACTAGTATTTATATACTGTGTGATAGAGCGTGCTCGGTAGTAGACATACACTACCGATCAACCAACAAACAAAAAGGACACTGGTGGAAAAAGCCGGGGAACAAAGGACATGCATCAAGAACGGCATGGCGAACGAAGGGGCTTAAAAATAGTAAAAAAATCCCCACCAGCAAGTACGCTCTCAAAAATTAAGCAACTAGAAAACTCCAAGAAGAAATCGGGACTTATTTAATAACACTCAGTAAGTGAACAATTGTATTTCTAAACCCCAGTTTAATGATAACATATAAACTAGGTCCAGTTAAATTAGGCCTACATTGTGGTCTAAGACCTAGCATCAACTCATAGCTTAAAAAAGGCTAAAGTAAATTACCGTACCTAATTTGGTGAGGAATCCTACTGTGGACCTCAATTTACTCTGCCCGCTCTGGACCATTTCCGGCACCTCTAGTCTGACCCCTACAAAGCTAGGCTTAACCTACTTTACACTTTACAGTTAGACTGGAGAAATGAGGGGTGGGTTAATTGGGGACCAATTCATACAGAGCATTTTACACAAAGCCAATAGTAGACCACGTTTTTAACTGATTTAAGCTAAGTCTGCTGCACTCGGGTCTCATTGACGGATTACTATTTGATGAGAGAGATAACACTATTTCTACCATGTCATGGCGCGTTTCATCCATCCGAGTTGTTCACAATGCTGTAAATCTGAGCTAGCCCTTTTTGATATTCCTCCTACACAGACGTCTATAGAGGATATTGACTTTATTACAATTAACCCACTAAACACTATTAGCTCTCTGAGTGCTCCTATAGAATTCGTGATCCTAAGCGCAGGTCATTATTTTTTTGACCAAAGCAATGTATACATATACATTAAACTGCAAAGAGCGCATTCAGATGGGTCAGATTGCGAAAACGACTACGTCGTATATCCGGAAACGAACTCCCTACACACCATATTCAGCCAGTGTGATGTATATTTAAATCAGACAAACATCTCGTCAGGGTCTGGATATTACCACGTACGCTCCTATCTGGAAAATGTACTCATCTTTTCAAAAGATGCGAACGACACCTTTTTAACTGCCGAAGGTTATTATCAGCCTAAAGATGAAAATAATATAGAGTAAATTTTAAAAAATCTAAAAAGAAAATTTACTATTGCTATGGACGGTTGCACACACATTTCTCGTTCCAGGAGAAGCTGCTTGTGAATGGGGTCGATATGAAATTAAAACTCACCCGTACGAGCCCTGAGCTTTGTTTAAATCTGGATGCTGCCCAAGAAGAGAGCGCGAAGCCTGTGGTGATTCATATTATGGAAACATATCTCCGCGTACGCCGTGTGGAATTAAGCTCTGCTAAAATTTAAGATGGAAATTGAGAAAAATTTACTGCGTGCCACAGTCAAATACCCAATTAATAGAGTCCAAATGAAGGTGTTTATAGTCCCTTCAGGTTTAACATCCAAGCAAATAGAAAATGTTGCGCTCGAGATTCTGCCTAAAAGGATATTAATTGGAATGCAGGAACATGCTTATGTGAATGGAAAATATAAAAATCTACATTTAAATTAAAAAATTTTGGCCTTAAAAATAACTCTGTCTGTCAATTGGAAACGAACTATTCTACAGATGACGAGTTTCACTTTGCACGAGAGCATATAACAACCTGGCGCATAGCGTCGGTGGATATGACGGGTTAGGGACAGGGGTAACCCAGAACGATTCGTCGAGAGGGCTAGCCTGTGCCCTTTTGATCTCTCTCCCGACTTCAGCGGGAGTATAAACACACACTTAAGTCCACAGCAGAGAGGAAACATCCCACTTGGACTTGAATTCGACAACCCGTTAGTCGCTCCTATTAGCATAGTAGTTTATCTTGAGTCTCAGCCCCTAATCGAAGTTGATCGATTTAGGGGAGTCATGACGGGCTTTTAAAAATGAACATGGTTACACCCCAGAGGGTGATGAAGAATGATCATTTCACGCGTGGCAAATTTATCAGAGGGTTTGCGAAGAATGAAACGGTAAAACTTCCAATCACGAGAGACTGCGGCGCATTTATCGTGAACACAGACGTGAGCAGTGAAGAAGGGCTCCATTGGATAGCCGTTTATTTTAAAAATAGGGAACAACTGTACTACTTTAATTCACTGGGCGAATCTCCGTGGAATGATGCCATTATTGTAAAATAATGGCATATAGACTTGCAGTAATCATAATGGAACCTTATTACTGTATAAGACTTGTAAACTACATGGAGTTCAACGCTGTTCACAATCATATTAATTGGTTTATCTTTATGAACACAGACATTCCATTATAATTACTGCATATCAATGACTGCACATTCAATTGTCCTTTAGATATATATGTCTGTGTTATATGTTGTTGGACTCGGTTGTACCCCCTGCACCCCAGCTTCCCCCAGTTGGGGTACCATGACTATCACTGCGGCGTTGCCACATGTAAGAATCGCCTGTGAGGCGAGTAACATTACATATGCGGGCAACTGTACCATACTAGATTTTAATTAGAACAAAGAAAATATTTACAAACATTCCGACTATATTATATATTATAATATATATATATTATATATATATATATGTAAAGAACGACGCTTGTGTAGAAGAGCGTCCCCCACAAAAGAGGAGAAAGAACGAACAAATGAAAATGAGGCACCTCCCCTCATTTTTCATTTGTTCGTTCTTTTTCCTCTTCTTGTGCGGACACCTTTCTACACAAGCGTCGTTCTTTACATTAATTATACAGTAAACTGCGTGTTGTTTGCAGTTAAAAAAAAATATATATAAGCATTTCTATGTTTGAATGTATGATCGAGATTACATCCCTGACTTATACTTGTAATTACGTTTCTCAGGATTAAAATAAAAGCTGTGGTACAGATTGTCACACCATCTTAGACCTACAGCTTAAATTACGATTCACAGGAAAATAAACTACTGAATAGACTGTCACATTAACCTAGACCTGCAGTTTTAATATGGTACTAAACATTATGCTGACACGACTTCTCGAATATTATAGAACTCTTTTCTAAAATTCACCTTCCTCAAAATAATAATTAGTTCTGTAATTTAGCGGACAGTTGCATAATAAAATAAAGAGATGATACGGGGAAAAAAATCGTCGGAATAAATAAAATGAACTGGTAAAAGATTAGTTACTGATTTGATACTGCACCAGGCTAATTATAAACTATGCGAGTGCTCTATAATTGCATAAGAGAAATAGTTAAAAAATAGCTAAAAAATAGCTAAAAAATAATTCCCGCCTCTTTCAAGTAGCTAAATCTGCAATATATATATATATATATAATATATATATTATATATATATATATATATATAATGCATTTGTACATACAGATCAAACGAAAACAGAATTTGTAATTTAAGCTCGGGTTGGAATGTGAACATATAGTTTTTTCACTTACAATTCGCGTGTAGAACAATATGGTGCATTCCTAGCGTCCAACGGATCCGACGATTATCCTAGATGTAGGGTTCTACAAATGTGGTCAATCTCTTCGGACGAAAAAAGCGAACGATTGTCTACAGCATGAAATAATACAATCCCCGATCCTGCGCGGGAGAACGGTAAAAACACTTCTCAGTATACATGCGTAATATATATATATATATATATATATATATGATGCAAACCCACAAGGAAAAAGAAAAATGATTCGAAGGCCTTTCGTGAATAGAAGTACACCTCGTCAGGGAATGAAGGGTGGATGCAAGATGGCCAAAAATATATACAACGGGACAGAAAAACAAAAAGATTAACACAAGAGTAACAAGAGTTGATTAGAGGCAAAAGGTATTTTAACAAGATATTGTCAATTTTATACATTCCCGTACTGTTATTGAAATTATTTTTAAAATGGATAAATGCTTATTCTAGAATGTTCCTTTCGATTATATCTGTATTTTTAACGAGAGCTTTAGAACTATCCCACTTAATACTATGATTACATCTATACATATGGTTAAACAATGCATTAGAATTATTTGCTGTTCTACACGCATATTTATGCTGTTTTACCCTAATATCTAAGGTTTTACCCGTTTGGCCTATATATACTAAGTCACATTGTGTACATCCGATCGAATACACACAACCAACCAGATAATCCGGGCTATTCTTTATTAAGCGTGATTTTACACTATTATTATACTTAAAGACTACATTGATACCAGTTGCTTTTAGTAAAGTCGGAAGCTATTGAAAATTAACATGGTAAGGTAGGCTAAGGATATTTTTACGCTCAAATTCCTTTACAGTTACACTATTATAATACCTATTCTTGGCTTTCCTAAGGCAATTATCTAAAAATGAAATAGGGTAACATAATTTAGTACCAATATTCATGATATTGCATAACTCGGAATCTAAAAATTCAGGACTGACAACTCTCAATGCTCTAAGAAACATAGCAGAGAAAATAAAAGATTTAATCGCGGGATGATGGTCGGAAGAAAAATGCACATAAGAGTTATTATTAGTAGGCTTACGATACACTTCAAATTTGAACTGATTAAAGCATCTCCGAATTTTTAGATCCAGAAAAGATAAGCTTCCGTCATTTTCTTTTTCAACCGTGAATTTAATAGATGGGACTAAACTATTGAGCCTACCAAGAAATAAGTCAACATCCAAATTATTAGGTCAAAGGCATAAAATATCGTCCATATACCTGTACCAAACAAGGTTAAAATTAACAATAGTAGGCAAAATTCTGCTTTCAAAAAATTCCATATATAAGTTAGCCAATACCGGTGAAAGGGGCTTTCCCATTGCCAATCCAAACGACATAGCATGAAACTTATTTTCAAACTAAAATCTACAATCTTTGACGCAAAGCTTAATTAACTCAATAAGGGTGTTGTGTTGCACAGGGAAAAAATATTGAGATCTTATCTTTTAAAAAATCGAGTAGGTCATCAACCGGGACTTTTGTAAATAACAAGCATTCAGGGCCGGATTAAGCATTGTTAGGGCAGGGGGCAATGAATATTTTCCGGCCGGTTTCACTAGAAAAACACTAGAAAAAAACAATTCTTTACCTGATACATCATACATGAATGATGTGATCAGCTGACTGGGATCGATCAACAGAAAACGAAACAAAAACAAAGATGTGATTACAGAAAATGTATACTTTGTTCACATAAATGGGGTACTAAACTAGGTTTTGTAGAAGCGGAATCTAGAATTTTTTTCTTCCTCACGGTCAACCAATTATTTCAACGGTAGATTATAGCGTTTACATAGTTTCTTGGGGTCGGTCAGCATCTTGGGGCCGGTCAGCATCTGGGGCCGGGGGAAAATGTCCCCTTTGCCCCCATTATAATCCGCTACTGCGAGCATACATCAAAACCTACCAGTTTGAAATTGGGGTCATTCGGAAACTTCAGTTTGTCAATAAGATCCATGTTATTTACAATATGTGATTTGGAAATAGAGCCAACTAACGGCGTTAATAAACTAACTAATCCCATGAGGCCTATTGTTAGCTCAGTAGGCTCCGTAACCTATAAGCTATCTAAATGGTTAGTTAGCCAATATATATGCATCTTAATTTCTATTATAATAAGATTGTATTTGTATGTTCGGTTAAATGGCTACGCTGGTCTTATTTTTGTACTTGTATGTTAGGTTAAGTGGCTATGTTGGCCTTATTTTTGTATTAAGTTCAGTGTATAATACGTAAGGTTGTACTTGTATATAGGTTAAGTGGCTATGGATTGTGAATAATCCGCAATAAAGATGTTTTGTTTGTTTTTTGTACCGCCTCCGCGGTTTCTTCACACCCACTCAGTTGCTGTCTCTGTACAGGGGTCTTGTTCGCACTTGTATGGAGTATGCTTCTCATGTGTAGGGTGGCTCAACCTACACAGCCGTACTTGACCGGCTGTACAGAGACAGCAACTGAGTGCGGATGAAGAAACCACGGAGGTGGTACAGCACACCTAACCTCTTAGAAGCTGTTTTAGAAAGAGAGTATATGTGAACTTTCTAGGAAAGATCACGAGAAAAGGAAACTCCAAGAATGTTAAGAGAAGAGGAAGGATTGAGTTGCGTGTTGTTAGTCGTGTGGAAGATTGTGAAGAGGAGACATGGAGGAACTGAGTTTTTGAGGCACTGAAAGCCACAAGGTTTTCTCTGCCCCAATCAGATATAGCAGAAAGATAAGAGGTCAGGTGTCCCATAGCCGTCTTACGCGAATCATGGAGTGACTGTTGAGAGGGACGCATTGGGAAGCGGGTGGAGGAGTGAAGAGTGGAATCATCGGCATAGGAGGGAATAGGACAGGAAGTGCGAATTAAAAAAATCATTAATAAATAAAAGGAAAAGAGTGGGTGACAAGACAGAACCCTGAGGAACACCACTGTTAATAGCTTTAGGAGAAGAACAGTGGCCATCTACAACTGCAGCTATAGATCGGCCAGAAAGGAAATTAGGGATGAAGGCACAAATAGAAGGATTGGAACCGAAGCAGGGCAATTTCGAAATTAAAGATTTAAGGTCCGGTGCTAGTGTCTCCGAGCAACTAATACAATGAACAAACCAAAGATTTGTGCCAGACTCTATCAGAAGCTTTTGATATGTCTAGCGCAATAGCAAAAGTTTCACCGAAATCCTGAAAGGAGGATGACCAAGAATAAGAGAGATATATGCAAGAAGATAGCCAGTAGAGCGTCCCTTCTAGAATCCGTACTGACAATCTGAAAGAAGATTGTGAAAAGAAAGGTGTTTAAGAATCTTCATATTAAGGATCGATTTAAAACCTTTGGAAATGCAATAAATCAAAGCAATTGGATGATAGTTGGAGGGTTGAGAGCAGTCACCCTTCTTTGGAATAGGCTGAATGAAAGCGAACTTCCAGCAGGAAGGAAAAGTACCAGATGAGAGACAAAGCCGAAAGAGTTTGCATAGGCAGGATGTCAGCACAGAAGCACAGTTCTTAAGCACAATAGGAGGAACACCATCAGGACCATACGCCTTCCTCGAGTTGAGCCCAGATAGGGCTGAAAAAACGTCTTCAGAAGAGATTCTACTTTGAGGCGTAATAAAGTCAGAGGGGAAAGGAGATGGAGGAACAGCACCAGAATCGTCCAGGGTTGAATTGTAAGCGAAAGTTTGAGCGAAGAGTTCAGCTTTGACAGGAGAAGAGACGGCAACTGTGGCGTCGGAATGGAAAAGAGGAGGGAAAGAAGATGAAGTAAATTTGTTGAAGAGGTTCTTAGCTAGATGCCAGAAAGAGCGAGAAAAATTAGAATTGGATAGATTTTCACATTTTTGTCAGATGAAGGAGTTTTTGGCGAGTCGAAGAACAGATTTTGCACGATTCCGGACAGAAATATAAGCTGAGTGAGAGTCAGGAGTTGGATGGCGACGGTACCTTCTGAAAGCCTCCTCTCTGTTGCGGATAGCATTAGAACAAATAAAGTTAAAACAAGGTTTGTTTGCATTAGTAGTAGGAATAGAATATATGATAGAATGTACGCCTCCATGCCCGAGAGAATCACCTCTGTGATTCGCTCAGCACACCCAGAAGGGCCCAGGTCACGGAAGCAGTAATCATTCCATGGGAAATCAAGAAGTACTGCCTAAGTGCCTCCCAATCAGCAGCGCCGAAATGCTAAAGGCGCCTACTCTTGGGAGGATCCAAAGGCAGAATTGGAGCGATAGGAGAGGAAACAGATATAAGATTGTGATCGGAGGAGCCCAACGGAGAGAAAAGTTTCACAGAGTAAGAAAAAGGATGAGAGGTAAGAAATAAATCCAGAATGTTGGGCCTATCTCCAAGGCAATCGGGGGATACGAGTAGAGTGCTGTACAATCTGCTCTAGGTCATTTACGATAGAAAAGTTGTAAGCTAGTTAGTTCACCAGGGATGTCAGTGAAATGGGAGGAAAGCCAAAGGTGGTGGTGGTGAACATTAAAATCTCCTAAAATGGAGATTTTAGCAAAGGGAGAGCGGGAAAGAATGTATTCCACTTTGGAAGCGAGGCAGCCAGAAAATTTTGGATAGTCTGTAGAATTAGGAAAAAGATAAACAGAGCAGATGTATGATATTTAGTTTGGGACTGGCATTTAAGCGAAGCCATAGGGTATAGAATTCGAGAGATTCGTGTTCGGGAATACGAGAACAAGTTAGGTCATTGCGTACACATGCGCAACATTCACCTTTGGAATGAAATTGATTATAGAGAAAGTAAGAGTGTACAGAAAAGGGGTTGCTCGTCCCAGACACCTGAGTTTTAGTGAGGAAAAGAAGATGAGGTTTAGAGGAGGAGAGGTGGTGTTCAACAGATTGAAAATTTGAGCAAAGGCCACGAATGTTGCAGAAGTTTATGAAAAGTGAATCAGACAGAGGTCCAGAACATCTCGAATGGGCGGTAGCAGATCCAGCCCCACTGACCTGGTCTGGGGGGGGCCAGAAGTGGGGACATTTGTGGTCTCCTCCCCAGGGGACTCCGAGGCTCTTGAAGTTGATGCCATTTTTTTTTTTTTAAATTTTGAAAAGATTATGTAGTGTGTAAGATGCATATAAATGTAGTAAGAAGTGTGTGTTTGAGAGCATGCTGGGCTGCTCATAAGGTAGATGAGACAGGAAGACAGCAGTGGCGGCTTTTCAGAGGAGGCATGGGAGGCCGGGCCTCCTCTGTTTTTATCACTAAAAACTATGAACGAGGATTTTATTGATAGTAATAATTTTATACGATCGTGACATGCAGAAAATAGAGCATCTAACGCTTTGTAATCTATTGTATGGTATTTATATGGCATATAGACAATTGTGGGCCACGAGCCGCCACTGGAAGACAGTGACAGGAGAAACGGGAGTTCCAGCACTCCCTATCTTCTGTCTAACGTCCCCCCGCCGGAGTACTTCCCTGGTCGATTGGTGTCTATAATATCCTCATATATAGGGTGGCCCAAAAAAACGAGACCAATTTTTTATCACGAATATTTCGGTGGCCGTTGTAGCTAGAGACCTGAAATAAAAATCAAAATAAAATTTAATCAATTCCCCTTCAAATATGTCTTTAGCATGATAGAGTCTAGCTGGCCCCTAAATGGCTAAAATCGCCTTTGAAAAAAATTTACTTTCAAAAAATGTTGCGTACTCAATCATTTTACATTAATCAACGTTTTTCTTTTTCAGATTTAGAACAATGGGTTTGATAGAAAGCGACAAGTACATCATCAAATCTTTACGGGAAGAAAAGCGAATGTCCTTGACACAAATTCTAAAAGAGTTTCCAGATCGCAACTGGAAAAAACCCACTGTTGCAGCATTTTTGAAAAAACTCCGTGAAACTGGCAGTATCCAACGTCGTGCTGGGAGTGGCCGGCCAAAGTCTACTAGAACTGCAGAAAACATTGAAATTGTAAGTGAACTTGTTTTAAGTCAGGATGACCAGCCAGGAACGAGTAAAAGTGAGCGCGAAATTACGAAGATGACTGGTATTTCGCGCTCTTCAGTCCAACGGATAATCAAAAAAGATCTTCATTTAAAAACATTTAAGAGAGTGACTGTTACAGCTCTATCCAATTTAGTGAGAAGAAAACGAATGGACAGATGCAAAAAACTGTTGCGGAGATTTCGATCGAATGCAGTAGTGGAAAAAATCTGGTTCTCGGATGAGAAAAAATTCACGGTTGAAACGCCTAGAAACACACAAAATGATCGTGTTCGTTCGCGAAGTCCAAGAAAAAAGGACATTGAACCATCTCGACTCTTGCGCGAGAAAACTCATTTTTCTGAGTCTGTAATGGTCTCTCTTTATGCATCATCTAAGAAAAAAACATCAATAATTTTTATCATGCGTGGTGTGAAAATTAACGCAAAATACTATCGTGATGCTATTTTGTCTCCAATGCTATCCGAAATCAAAGAGAACACAAATGACTTTGTCTTTATGCAAGATGGAGCCCCTTCCCACACTGCCCAAGAAACAGTCACATACCTCAGGGCTCATTCCCCCAGCTTTATCGAACCGGAGAACTGGCCGCCCAGCAGTCCTGATCTAAATCCCATTGACTACTTTGTGTCGTCAGCATTAGAAGAAAAAGTCTACCGTGGTCAGAAAATTAGAAACGCGCTTCATCTTCGAGAACGAATTCTTGCTGCTTGTTAAAGTCTTACAGAGGAGTCGATTGCAAAGGCTATTTCTAAATGGAGAGCAAGATTGCAAGCTGTCGTTGATCGTGACGGAGGCCACATCGAGTCTTTTATCAAAAACTGAACGGGATAGGGTTTGTTTATCTATTGAAAATCTCATATTAAAATTTAAATGAATCATTGAATTATTTTCCGCAACATTTTTTGAAAGTAAATTTTTTTCAAAGGCGATTTTAGCCATTTAGGGGCCAGCTAGACTATCATGTTAAAAACATATTTGAAAGGGAAGTGATTAAATTTTATTTTGATTTTTATTTCAAGTCTCTAGCTACAACGGCCACCGAAATATTCGTGATAAAAAATTGGTCTCGTTTTTTTTGGGCCACCCTCTTTATACGAGTTTGAACGACGGTTCAGGATCGACCTGCGGTCAACCCCTCTGCAGCATCCCGCCTCATTTTCGGGATTTGGTGAAGGAGGGAATTGCTGTCTCATCTCC
The DNA here is from genome assembly GCA_023014485.1 of Bathynomus jamesi. Taxonomy (NCBI): domain Eukaryota; kingdom Metazoa; phylum Arthropoda; class Malacostraca; order Isopoda; family Cirolanidae; genus Bathynomus; species Bathynomus jamesi. The sequence continues at coordinate 151,239 of JAJOZX010002196.1, forward strand.
TGCCGTCGTAGCCAGCCACACATGGCTGGTCAGGGACTTTGCTCAGGAATCTGTGTAGCTGGTTCTTGAAGTTATTCAGATCGGTGTGTTGGAGGTTCCTCACGTCTTTTGGTAGGACATTAAAAAGCTTTGGGCCTCGTATTCTGAGGGTATTTTCCATCATAGTTTTCATGGCCCCCTGTCCCACCGCAGCTGGGACAGTACAAAATCTGCCTCTTCTCTCATTCCAGTTTGTTTCCATTTCATTTCTAAGTTTAGGAACAAAACTCTCAAGTATTTTCCATGTGTATATATAGGGTGGGGCACGGGAATCAAGTGTTTTTTGAATAGCTAGTAATCGGCCATTAGGAATGGGAGGGGCGTGCGGTAGGTAGCATTCCATTCCTGGGTTCATAGCATTTAACTTTAACTAACACTCACCTTTATCTTTCAGGTGCCATCATGGAGCAGTGGACGTTAGAACACCGCATGTTCGCGTATGATCATTTTGTTAGGAGTGGCGAGTCAGTGACAGCAGTTCAGCGTGCGTTTCGCCGCAGATTCAACATTCATCGAAATGACTCTGTTCCCGCTCGTGACACAATCTTACGTTGGGTTAACAATCTTCGAACAGGAGGCTCAATAATGAAAACAAAACCGAAGGGGCCGCAACGCACTGTGCGTACTCCAGAGAACGTTGAAAGGGTCAGACAAGCGATGTTGCAAAGCCCAGGCCGCTCTGCTCGGAGACATTCAGCTGCATCGGAATCAGCAATCGTACTGTTAGACGGATTTTGCATGAAGAATTACATTTTCACCCATACAAGTTAGCGATGGTGCAGGAATTGAATGTAAACGATTGCCCCCAACGACTGAATTTTGCACAGGAAATGCTTGCACTTTATGAGCAGAATGAAAACATGATGGTGGTAATGAGTGATGAAGCCCATTTCCACCTTAATGGGGCCGTCAACAATCAAAACTGTCGGTATTGGGCTGCTGAAAATCCGCGACAACTCCATGAAAAACCGCTGCATAGCCCTAAGGTTACAGTTTGGTGCGCGGTGGGAAAGTTTGGCGTCATCGGTCCCTATTTCTTCGAACAAAATGGGGTTACCGTTACCATAACATCTGGGCGTTACATTGAGATGGTGAACACCTTTTTCATCCCTGAGTTACGAAGAAGGCGTATTGCTCGTCGACATTTGTGGTTTCAGCAAGATGGGGCCACGCCACACACCGCCAGAGCGTCAATGGCTGTTCTTCGCCCCCTGTTTCCCAACCATCTCATTTCGAGATTTGGTGACATTGCATGGCCCCCTCGGTCCCCTGACTTGTCCACATGTGACTTCTTTCTATGGGGGTACCTCAAGTCACGTGTCTACGAGGACAAGCCCCGTACATTAGATGCATTGAAGGAAGCGATCCGTCAACAAATCATCCAAATCAACAGAGACCTGCTGGGAAGAGTGGAGGCCAATTTTCGTAAACGCCTTCAACAATGCGTCGACGGCCAAGGACATCATATGCCAGATATAATTTTCGGTACATGATTATTATGACATGAAATGCTATGTTCTTACGAATGTTGTTCTACCAATATATTTTCTTTACAAAAATAAATATCATTTTCCTGATTATTCCAAAAACACTTGGTTCCCGTGCCCCACCCTGTAGTCGAGACCAGTAGTCTGTGGTAGTCTATAGTAGTATATCTATATATATATATATATATATATATATATATATATATATATATATATATATATATATATGAAGCTATAGGATCTCTACAAACCGACATGAACAGAATCTACAAGTGGACGGAAGACATCAATATGAAGTTTAACACTGAGAAATTTCAGCTGTTACGGTACGGAAAATGGACAGGAAATTCAGAGAAATTCTAGAGCAAACGATTTAGGGGTTGTAATGACTGATGATGCGAAATTTGAAAAACAAAATAAGATAGCAGTAAACAGAGCAAAGAGAATAACTGGGCAGATACTGAGAACCTTTAAACGAAGAAATAGGAATATAATGATTCCTCTACTGAAAACACCGATCATACCCAAATTGGAATACTGCTCGGTCCTAACATCCCCATATAAAAAAAAGACATTAGACAGCAAGAAGGGATTCAGAGAAGCTTCACAGCCAAGATCAATGGGTACAAAGAACTAAATTACTGGGAAAGGTTACACGAATTAAACCTATATTCACTGGAAAGGAGAAGAGAAAGATACACCATTATTTATACTTGGAAAATAATGGAGAAACTAGTCCCTGATCTCTCTCTAAACCCTGTAACTCCCCAAACAACAGTGGAAAGTAGAAAAGGAAGACTGTGTCGTGTTCCCAAATTAAAGGCAGACAGGAACATCCTTAACCCTGAAAGAAACTAGTTTTGTTGTGAGAGTACCAAAACTGTTTAATCAGCTGCCCAAAGGCCTAAGGAACACGAGTGGTGTGGTGTTGCGGTGGTCATCTTCAAAAGAAGATTAGAAGTCTGGCTCAGAACAATCCCCGATGAGCCGGGCATGCCTGGCTATGTGAGGTGGAGAGTACAAGAAACCAACTTACTACTTCACCAGGCCAACTCGAGAGGAGGGACGACAAGCTTGACCTTGGTAAAATGAGGAATCATCGCATGGAACATTTGAAAGGTTGAGAGGTATATATATATATATATATATATATATATATATATATATGATACACACAGACCGTGCATGGAACAAGGAACTCTTCTGGGATAATTAACTCCACTATAGTGGCTAGGCTGCTTTAAACCCTAGATCCATGTCCCAAAGCTGGATCCTGTCTGCTTTGCAGATAGCTGGTGAGGGAAGCTATATTTATGGGACCTCTTTGCGAGAGACCCGTTGCCCACGTCGGGCTTGCATCATGAAAAAGAAAAACTAAGGTATTTGTCATTTACCATTACTTATTCGGACTGTAGTGGATTTAATTATCCCAGAAGAGTTCCTTGTTCCATGCACGGTCTGTGTGTATCATAAAAAACTCAGGGAACCATTCTGAGTTCATTCCATATATATATATATATATATGATGCAAACCCACACGTGTTTAAGTGTGAAATTCATCTCATATATATATATATATATATATGAACATTCCGCGCAAGATGAGGAGGGAGAACGAACAAATGAGGTAACCACCCGGGAATCGAACCAGGGATCTTCCGATTGCTGGTCAGATATGATAACCACTACACCATGGGCCTCACTCGATCAGAAGTCGTAATTCTCCTACATACGCGCAGAAACCAATGCCCCGAGGGGGCACCCCTCGCATGCCGCACATATACTGTATATACATTTCAACTGCAAACAACACACAGTATAATTAACGTAATAGAGAATTTTCCAGTATGTAACGAATCTGGAAATTCCATATATACCGATGAATTCCGATCCTGAGATTGCAATTTTTCGAATCTCGGGATCCCGATACCAGTTTTACTGTAGACATATAAATGGGCCTATCACATAAAATTTTTGATGATCTAATGCTAAATAAAGGCTATTATTGTCATTGTTATTTTTATTATTATTATTATTATTATTATTATTATACAATATAGCTTAAAGGCATTTAAAGGACCCATCTAATTAAATGATAACCGTGAATTCCGCTGAAATTTTAATAAATAATACCACACTGTTATGTTCGTTCGTAGCATCAAATTGCATTCTAACACGATGGTAGGCATTTACAATGGGGAAGGGTTAATGGGGGTTACCAAATGATGTCAAGCAAGTGAGGTTTTATGTTACCGGACATTTTTTTAATACCAGACTAATTCCGGTATTAAAAAAATACCGGTCTGCTATAACAGAGTCCGGTATTAAGCGAATTCCGGTATAGAGAAGTCCGGTATAGAGGGGTAATACTGTGTATATATATATATATATATATTATATTATGTATACACAAACTCAGAATGGTTCCCTGAGAACAATATATGTTAAACACAGACCGTGCATGGCACAAGGAACTCTTCTGGGAAAATTAAATCCACTATAGTCCGAATAAGTAATGATAAATGACAAATACCATAGTTTTTTTCCTTTTTCATGATTTTAGCCCGACGTGGGCAACGGGTCTCTCGCAAAGAGATCCATAAATATAGCTTCCCTCACCAGCTATCTGCAAAGCAGACAGGATCCAGCTTTGGGACGTGGATCTAGGGTTTAAAGCAAACCTAGATCCCTACACTCAGAACCTCTATATAAGTAAAAGACTCGTTGCATTCACGTCGTGTTGAGTAAATCAAAGAAAAAGGGGGTAACTATTGTATTTTTAGCCAAAAAAACCAAAACTTAAACCTCAACCGGGACATTGAGCGTCCACTTTTCAAGGCACGAAACACGTCCGTTTAGTATACACAAACTCAGAATGGTTCCCTGAGAACAATATATGTTAAACACAGACCGTGCATGGCACAAGGAACTCTTCTGGGAAAATTAAATCCACTATAGTCCGAATAAGTAATGATAAATGACAAATACCATAGTTTTTTTCCTTTTTCATGATTTTAGCCCGACGTGGGCAACGGGTCTCTCGCAAAGAGATCCCATAAATATAGCTTCCCTCACCAGCTATCTGCAAAGCAGACAGGATCCAGCTTTGGGACGTGGATCTAGGGTTTAAAGCAAACCTAGATCCCTACACTCAGAACCTCTATATAAGTAAAAGACTCGTTGCATTCACGTCGTGTTGAGTAAATCAAAGAAAAAGGGGGTAACTATTGTATTTTTAGCCAAAAAAAACAAAACTTAAACCTCAACCGGGACATTGAGCGTCCACTTTTCAAGGCACGAAACACGTCCGTTTAGTATACACAAACTCAGAATGGTTCCCTGAGAACAATATATGTTAAACACAGACCGTGCATGGCACAAGGAACTCTTCTGGGAAAATTAAATCCACTATAGTTTTGTTTTTTTTGGCTAAAAATACAATAGTTACCCCCTTTTTCTTTGATTTACTCAACACGACGTGAATGCAACGAGTCTTTTACTTATATAGAGGTTCTGAGTGTAGGGATCTAGGTTTGCTTTAAACCCTAGATCCACGTCCCAAAGCTGGATCCTGTCTGCTTTGCAGATAGCTGGTGAGGGAAGCTATATTTATGGGATCTCTTTGCGAGAGACCCGTTGCCCACGTCGGGCTAAAATCATGAAAAAGGAAAAAAACTATGGTATTTGTCATTTATCATTACTTATTCGGACTATAGTGGATTTAATTTTCCCAGAAGAGTTCCTTGTGCCATGCACGGTCTGTGTTTAACATATATATGTATGTGTATATATATATACCTTACCTTACAACCTTACAAAGGTTCCGCGCGATGATTTCTCATTTCGCGAAGGTCAAGCTTGTCGCCCCTCCTCTCGAGTTGGCCTGGTGAAGTAGTGAGTTGGATTCTTGCGCTCTCCACCTCACATAGCCAGGTACGCCCGGCTCATCGGGGATTGTTCTGAGCCAGGCGTCTAGTCTTCTTTTGAAGATTTCCACTGCAACTCCCTTCGTGTTTTTAGGTCTTTGGGCAACTGATTAAACAGTTTTGGTCCTCTCACTACAAAACTATTTTCTTTTAGGGTTAAGGATGTTCCCTGTCTCGCCTTCAATTTGGGAATACGACACAGTCTACCGCTTCTACTTTCCATCGTTGTTTGGGGAGTTATGGGATTCAGAGTAAGATTAGGGACTAGTTTCTCCATTATTTTCCAAGTGTAAATAATGGTGTATCTCTCTCTTCTCCTTTCCAGTGAATATAGGTCTAGTTCTCGTAACCTTTCCCAGTAATTTAGTTCTTTGCACCCATTGATCTTGGCTGTGAAGCTTCTTTGATCCCCTCCTGCTGTCTAATGTCTTCTTTTTTATATGGGGAAGTTAGGACCGAGCAGTATTCTAATTTGGGTATGATCAGGGTTTTCAGTGGAGGAATCATTACATTCCTATCCCTTCGTTTAAAGGTTCTCAATATCTGACCCGTTATTCTCTTTGCTCTGTTTACTGCTATCTTATTTTGTGTTTCAAATTTCGCATCATCTGTCATTACAACCCTAAATCTTTTGCTCTGGAATTTCTCTGAATTTCCTGTCCATTTGGGTATAATATTCCATGCACTTTAGGTCTTCTCTTTTTTCGTACCGTAATAGCTGAAATTTCTCGGTGTTAAACTTCATATTGTTGTCTTCGGTCCACTTGTAGATTTTGTTTATGTCGGTTTGTAGAGATCCTATGTCTTCTGGGTTTCTTATTTTTCTACTGATCTTTGTGTCATCCGCAATGGATGTTACTGTGCTGTCTCTGGTAACGTCCTCATCTATGTCAGTTAGCATGATTATGAAGAGTAGTGGAGCTAATACTGTTCCTTGTGGTACTGAGCTGAGGACCTCTGATTCTGATGAAGATACTCCTTGTACTGTAACGACTTGCCTCCGCTCACTAAGGAAATTATATATCCATTTCCCTACTTTTCCTGTTATTCCCATATATTTCAGTTTATGTATTATGATTCCGTGGTCACACTTGTCGAACGCTTTAGCAAAGTCTGTGTATAGTACATCATAGTTTTCATTACTTTCAAGTGAATCAATAATGTAGTGTTCCATAAGTTGTGATAGGCATGATCTGCCTGATCGAAACCCGTGTTGGTTATCATTGAATTTTTTCTGAGTTTCCAAAAAGTCATAGATTTTCTGTTTAACTATTCTTTCAATATTTTAGTGAGATGAGATGTAAGCGACACTGGCCTATAGTTTTTGGCCTGGGATCGATCTCCTCCTTTATATATTGGGACTATGTTCGCGCTCTTCAGGATGCCCGGTATTTCTCCCGTGTCTAATGATCGTCTCCATATCCAATAAGGGGCTCAGCGATTGCATTCTTGCAGTTTTTGATCAGTGTGGCATTCCATTTATCCGGTCCTGACGCTGAGTGTGTTTTTAGTTTCCCTATGGCTTGTGTAATATCATCCGTCGTAAAGTCGAAATCCGTTATACTTTCCCCTTGTGGTTCTTCTTCAAAGAACGCGTTTCTATCGCAAATCAATTTGTCAGTTTTTGGGATACTGAAAGATGATTCATACTGAGCTTTTAATATTTCAGATACTTCTGTTAGATCATCAGATAAATCACTGTTCTCATTTTTTAAAGGTCCGATAGTCGCTTGGTTTTTCGACTTTCTTTTTGCGAAATTATAGAAGTACTTTGAGTTAACCTTTATTGCTTCTATAGCGTCATCTTCTTTTTCTGTATGCTTCTCGATTTGTTCCTGTATGACGACATCGATACTTTGTAGTTTATCATTTAATATTTTTCTGATGTTGTTATCTTTACAATTACTTAATTTTGCAGTCACTCTTTTTCTCTTTCGGAACAATGCCCTCTTTTGTCTTTCGAACCTGCTTCTCTTTCCTCTTTGTTGTATCTTTGGGACATGTTTTTCCACAATTTCTAACGTCTTCTCCTCTAACGTCATTAGCATCTCTTCCGTTGTCTTGGCCTTGAAAATGGTTTTCCAATCTATTACTTCCATGCTGGATGTCACATCTTCCCAGTTTATAGCTTTGGAGTGAAAATTAAAAATTTCGAATTTGCTTCGTTCTGTTGTGCGTGTTCTTTCCTTTCCTGTTGCCTTTATATTAGTTGTTATTTCAATGATATTGTGGTCTGATATCATAGTTGGGGAGATTTCTACATTATCAATAAGATTACTGTTGTTTGTGAATACCAAATCTAGGCAGTTGTTTTTTTCTTGTTTTCTGTTATTTCTTTCGTTAACATAAATTCATCAGCTAAAGCTAGTAGCATTTTTACCTGCTCCTGGTATATATATATATATATATATATATATATATATATATATATATATATATATATATATATATATATGGGAATGAACTCATAATAGTTCCCTGAGTTTTTTATGATACACACAGACCGTGCATGGAACAAGGAACTCTTCTGGGATAATTAAATCCACTATAGTCCGAATAAGTAATGGTAAATGACACATACCATAGTTTTGCGAGAGACCCGTTGCCCACGTCGGGCTTGCATCATGAAAAAGAAAAACTATGGTATTTGTCATTTACCATTACTTATTCGGACTATAGTGGATTTAATTATCCCAGAAGAGTTCCTTGTTCCATGCACGGTCTGTGTGTATCATAAAAAACTCAGGGAACCATTCTGAGTTCATTCCTATCATGAAACGGACATGTTATGTGCCTTGAAAAGTGGACGCTCAATTCTGCCAGTTGAGGTTTAAGTTTTGGTTTTGGCTAAAAATATAATAGTTACCCCTTTTTCTTTGATTTATTCAATCCGACGTGAATGCAACGAGTCTTTTACTTATATTGAGGTTCTAAATGTAGTGGGGCTAGGCTGCTTTAAACCCTAGATCCATGTCCCAAAGCTGGATCCTGTCTGCTTTGCAGATAGCTGGTGAGAGAAGCTATATTTATGGGACCTCTTTGCGAGAGACCCGTTGCCCACGTCGGGCTTGCATCATGAAAAAGAAAAACTAAGGTATTTGTCATTTACCATTACTTATTCGGACTATAGTGGATTTAATTATCCCAGAAGAGTTCCTTGTTCCATGCACGGTCTGTGTGTATCATATATATATATATATATATATATACACAGGGTGTTTCATAACATGTGGGACGCACTTTCAGGATGGATTCAGGACCTGAAAACAATGAAAAATGTTTGTATAAACATATGCTCGAAATCGCTTTGTTTCCGAGTTACAGCCCGTTATGTGTTCCAGCAAGTATCTGCCTTACCTTTAAAGGAAGTGCTCAAAATGACCGCCTTGCGCTTGAATACAAGACTGAACACGCCTCGTCATAGACTGCCTGGCGCGTTCAGACATTCCAGCTATTGCTCGGATTTTCTGGCATCCTTGTTCTACAGGTTGGCGAAGCACTTCAACGTTGTCGATGGGTGTCACGTAAACGATGGATTTCAGATGACCCCACAGGTAAAAATCGAGTGGATTCAGGTCCGGGGAGCGAGCAGGCCACGCAATGGGTCATCCACGGCCTATCCATTTAGCAGGGAAATAGTCATCCAAATAGTCTCTGGCTACTCTACTAAAATGAGGCGGAGCGCCGTCATGCATAAACCACATACGACGTCGGACACCAAGAGGAACTTCATCTAGTAAATCGCTTAAATCATTCCTTACAAAATTGGAATAGGATTCTCCTGTTAATCTTCCAGGCAAAACAAAAGGACCGATTAAGTTGTCGGCAATAAGTCCTGCCCATACATTGATACTAAATTGTTGTTGGCGCGTTGACTGAATGATTACATGCGGATTCTCTTTAGCCCAATGATGAGTGTTGTGAAAACTGATCACGTCATTTTTTGTGAAGGCAGCCTCATCAGAAAACAACACAGAGGATAGAAAAAAGGATCGCGAGCACACTGTTGAAGGGACCAAGTACAAAAAGCCTCTCTTGGTGGGAAATCAGCTTCAGTAAGGCCTTGTACTCTCTGAATGTGATATGGGTAAAGCTGTTGTTCCCGTAAAATTCTCCACACAGTTGGGTATCTTACACCCTCTGCTGCTGCTATCTTTCGGGTACTGACACCAGGATGTTCCTCCACGTAATGCAGGACCCGCTCCTCCAACTCATCAGTTCTGGCACAGATTGGTTGGTCTACCACTATCTGAAACTCGCTTGTTGAATGAGCCTTATCAGTCGTATGACCGCAAAATGGGATAGTGCAATTGCATTGCAATGTTACGTAATGAGTGCCAACCCCCACCCTCTTTGTTACAAGAGTGCCAACTCCCCACCACCCTTGGTGTCAACCCCCACCCCACTTGGTGCCAACCCCCACCCCCCTTTGTTGCAAAGCCTCTTTGGGGGAGAAGGTGGGACGGCCTCACCCCCAAAGGGGCATACCTAACCTAAGGGGCCTCTTTGGGGGAGAAGTTGGGACGGCCTCACCCCCCAAAGGGGCAGAAAGATTAAGAGAGAGAGGAAGGTGGAGAGAGGAGGAAGGGAGGAGGTGTTCATCCGACAACTGTCAGACGCATATGGGGTCTTCACCCGCCCGCCGCTCTCTTATAGTGTCCTTAATCAGCCAGTTGGCTTAATCAGCCAGTGCCTCGGCACCATCAGCCAGTGCCTCAGGGCATCACCAGCCAGTGCCTCTGGGATCAACCATATAATAATCATCCAGTTAGCTTAGAAGCCCGATTTGACAAATAACAATTAATTAATTATTCTGAAATCCGAAACCAAGCAATTATATAATTGTGTACAAGCAACAACTAAAACGCCAATACATCATTCTGTTTATGAATTAGTGGATATACAACGGGGCACACACACATATATATATATATATATATATATATATATATATATATGGCCAAATAATAGATTTGAAATTATATGATCATTCAAAACGATGCATTATTGCAAAGCGCAAAACTCGCACGTAATAGAGCCAGGTGTCACAGTGTACGTGCGCTAAAAGGGGATAGGGTCGCACCCCAGACAGGGATTGTTACTCAGGATGCCATAATGCTCTCCCCGTGCGTCTAAAGCTGACGTAAAACACATGAATTCAAAAAGACATTATTTTTATAACATCTAGATCGCGTCATTAGGCTACCCCACAAAATAGTTGTCAATACCCCAGTGATTAATTTTCCGCTAAGTAAGCGTGAAATTATTATTATTATTATTACCACTACTAATGATATATATATATATAACATCCTATTCTGAACAACTCAATAAATTTGTAACATCATTCTGTTTATGAATTAATGGATATACAACGGGGCACATATATATATATATATATATATATATATATATATGGTCAAATAATTGATTTAAAATTATATAATCATTCAAAACGGTGCATTATTGCAACTAAAAGGAGCCGGGTTCGCATCCCCGTCTGGAATCGGCCATGTTGCTGAGAGCCCTGCACCTCACCCAAGTATCACAACGCGCTAAAAGGAGCTGGGTTCGCATCCCGTCTGGACTCGGCCTTGTTGCTGAGAGCCCTGCACCTCACCCAAGTATCACAGGGCGCTAAAAGGAGCCGGGTTCGCATCCCGTCTGGACTCGGCCCTGTTGCTGAGAGCCCTGCACCTCATCCAAGTATCACAGTGCGCTAAAAGGAGCCGGGTGCGAGCCCGGTCTGGACACACATATATATATATATTATATATATATATATATATATATATATATATAGAGACAGAAATCATATACAGTATTAAAATTATTTTGTGTAATTAAATTCGTGTCTCGCAGATAAACTCATCGTATCAATCCTTGAATAATAAAAATATAAATTTAAATTTAATAAGCAAACTTTGAAATATTTTAAAATATATTGTCTTGCCTTGCTTCATATATATATATATATATATATATATATATATATATATATATATATGGGACACAGACACTAATTAAAATATAATTTTCAAAACGCCTTTATTGCAGTGTGGTAACTTAAAAACCTACGGCTATGCTGAATTATTGTGAAAATAATCTTAAAGCTCCATTACGAGTTTGATTGCGGATAAAAGTATTGGCCACCATATATAGAGTATATATATATATATATATATATATATATATATATATATATATATACTGTATATATGGTGGCCAATACTTTTATCTGCAATCAAACTCGTAATGGAGCTTTAAGAGGGGTGTAAACTAAGCTCAGAGCTTAACCCTAGCTCTATATATATATAAAACTGACGCGTGCAAAGCCCCAATAGCGAAATATCAGTATCTCTCAGCGCAAACAAATCTCATTTATTTATTAGCATTGAATAACACTATTTTTCCCGTTAAAACAACGCAGATGTTAGGGCACAAAACGAGTTACCCGCATCCAATTTCATGACATTTATTTTACTTGCAGGAGCGATTCCGAGTTAGGGCGTGTTATAGCAACTTTTGACGAAATGGGGGCACCATCCCCCATCCATCCCCGTGATCCAGATGTCGTGGTATTGGGACGGGTCTACGAGCGTCAGAACATAGAGGAGGAGGTGTTGTAAGTATTTTTAGATTATATAGTACGTTTTTACTTTTCTTGTGGATGCTTAAACGCTAAGTTATAGTCAAATTGAAATAATCGCGCTTTCAAATTTAATTTTCATTCTCTGATATATATATATATTATATATATATATATATATCGTAAACACTGATGAGATGTCATATTAACTGCTTTGAAAATTAATTTGTATTGCTTCTCGTTTATAATTATAATGCGGCAGTACAGTAGGATTTTATCAAATTGCAATAAAAGTGCTTTGAAAAACGTGCTTCATCATGACCCATATATATATATATATATATATGGTAGCCAACACTTTTAACTGCATCCAATTCCATGACATTTATTTTAATTACAGAACCGGGACGGAGTTAGACCATGTTATAAACACTTTTGACGAAAGGAGAATGAATGAAGTGATAGCCGCAGGCTGTAGAGGAAATAATGTAAGTGCTTTGAAGCTATATAGTATGTTTTTACATTTCTTTTGGAATTTAAGATAATGCAGCACACAGTAGGTTTATTTAAATTACAGGGCTCTCGATAATTTAAAGATGAATTTTTCTCATTTATAATATAACCTGACATTCATTCAGTATTAATTAGCTTATAAGTGCCACAACAAACGCGTTTTGAAAGCAGTTTGTGTTTTATTCTCGGTATATATATATATATATATATATATATATATATATATATATAACGTTTCAATCGGAATTAACTTATAAAAGGCCACAATAATTGCAAAACATTTTCAATTATTCTCTACATCCATCGTCGTTATTTCCGTATATATATATATATATATATATATGGCGTGTTTATATTTGTACATTTCTTGCACAGTTAGGTTTTTAGAAATATTAAAACTTTTAAGTGCCTTCGTTTTGAAAAATAATTTTCTCTTTATTTTTACCTAATCTTATAGGACCAAGACGGAGATAGATCATATTATAAACAGTTTTGACGAAAGGGTGATAAATGAAGTGGTAGAAACACCACTTGGCGAATCAGAAGTCGTGGTATTGACACACATCCGGTCAAGCGAGTGCGTGCTCATCGAGGAGATTATGTATTTTTTGAGGTTAAGAACAAAACACAATATATTTTCATTTTATTAATCAGTAGAAAAACATGTACAAAAGGGGGCAGTGCCCAATTCTTAATTGCTACAAATGTGTATATATATATATATATAAGTTTACACAATATAGATCTTACACATTACAGGGGGTAGTAACATATGGGAACCTTTTTTTTATCTGTCTGCGCACATATTTATCATTCAACTCTGTGTCGCACAAATCGAATAATTTTAAAAAATTCATAAATCCCTTCCCACGTGATATGTGCATGAGAAACAAAATACAATACAATCCACATGTTTCAGTATAATATCCTTGAAGGCGATAAGGATTCCAAATAATCTCAGGCACATGTAATCGCGCGATAAACTGTACAATTGTCGCGTCATGCCATGGTGGGAAACCAAGTGAATCGAAAGAGTACATTTTTTCCTTAGTTTTAAAATAGATCGCAAACCAATGAATACTCTCACACCCCACAATGTCGGTGTTAACAATTCCCCCGTACCAGTTTCTTGAAGTATCCAGCTTCAATATTTCATTCTTTGCAAAAGCCCCGATAAATTTGGAACGCGCGAAACAGTCACTCTTCATCACTCTCTGGAGTGTATTTGCATCCATTTTAAAAATCTGTCGTGACGTTCCTAAATCTATCTACTTTTATTAGGGCCTGTGATTCTAGATACACGAGTGTACTTAAAGGCGTGTCTCTAGCTTTAGCAAACTCCAATCTCAGTGAGAGGGTACCAGTCTGCTGGGCGTTTAAATGCGTATTTACGCCAGAAGTTAAGTCAGGCGTAAGGTCGAATGAGTAAATATTAAACTGTTCCACAAATTCTTTCTGAGTTATCCCGAAACCGAGCTCATCACAAGCACCTGTATTATGAGCTAAACTACTATAAGCTCTCGCGCAGAGTGGGAATACCCAGTTGTTGAGTAATCCACAGCCATTACCCCACCCAGAGCGATACCATTTACGAATAGAGTAATAATTTTAAGCTCGAAATTCTCGAATTTTAAGGCACTCTTTTTATAATTTCCATTCGTCGAGGCGTAGTTTTGCAGTCCAATTAAAATCCTTTTAGGTAGGACTCCAAGAGCAATGTTTTCTGTCTGTTTGGATACCAGCCATGCGGGGACCGTGCACAGTTTGATCTGTACCCTGTTAATTGGATATTTTACTGTGGCGTGTACCAGGTCTTTCTCGATTTCTATATGTTTCGGGGAACTTAATTTCACTCGCCATATACGCAAATACGTTTCCATGATGTGTATCACTACGGGTTTCGCGCCTTTTTCTTGATCAGCCCCCAGATTTATGCAGATCTCAGGGCTCGTGCAGGTAAGCTTCAATTTCATATCTACCCCATTCATAAGCAACTTCTCCTGGAAAGTAAAGTCTGTATGCAGGCGTCCAAAACATTCGTATATCTTTTTTTTAGAATTTTTAAATTTATCCTTTATTCCATCTTCATCTTTAGTGTGGTAATAACCCTCGGCGGTTAAAGAGGTGTCCTTCGCTTCTTTTGAAAAGTTGAGGACATTTTCCAGATACAATCGTAGGTGGTAGTACTCCGTGCCTGCCGAGATGTTAGTCTGATTTAAATATACGTCACACTGACTGAATATGGAGTGCAGAAAGTTGGTTTCGGGGTATGCAGCATAACTATAATTGCAATCCGTTCCGTCAGAATGGGAAGTGCGTAGTTTAGCATACATGTGCATGCAACTCGGATCAAAAATGTAAGGGCCTGAGCTGGGTATCACGAATTCTATAGGGGCACTGGGTCAAGTAATTGTGTTTAACGGGTTAATTGTAATAAAGTTGCTATTTTCAATTGAGACCTGTGTAGGGGACATATCAAAGAGGGAGAGTTCCGATTTACAACATTGTGAATAGGGTTTCTTTACCGGGATCCCGGTAGATTTTTAGCTAATTTAAATTTCCCGGGAAATTCTCCCTGTCCCGGGAAATCCCGGGATATTGCAATCACTCTTTCTGAAGAAATTCAAACTGAAGATGACGAACATAATGACAACAAAGATGAAGATGGAGAAGATTTCAATCATAGTATTGATTTTGAAAGTGTTTTGTGTGAGCGCTTTGATGAGGATCCGTTCGAGATAGATATTTCATTTGGATCGCACGACACTGTAGGTAAAGAAATCAACGTGTCTCAAATCATCAATAAAGTCAGAAAAATAGCAAAAAAAATTCGCAAATCACCTTTAAAGAATAACATCTTACAAGGATATGTTCAACAGGAACAAGGAAAAAGTTTGCATCTATTGCTGGATTCCAAAACCAGATGGAATAGTCTTTTAGCCATGCTGGAGCGATTTATCAAAATAAGGTCATCCGTATCGAAAGCTCTCATCGACTGCAATAAAGATATGGACAATTTTGACCTTGACAAACAAGAAGTTGCTGTAATTCGTGACATTGTGGCATCGCTGGAGCCATTAAAAGTTGGAGCAGAAAAGCTGGGCAACAGAGAATCGACTTTACTTTCATCAGAAGGTGTTTTTTTCTTTCATTTTGAACGAACTAAATCAACTAAACACACCTTTTTCAAAAAAACTAAAGGAGTCGTTCATTCGACGCATAACAGAGAGAAGAAATGAGAACTTGACTGGCCTCATACAATACCTCAATAGTGGAAAGAATTATAAAAAGGTCGCAACTTTCGCAAGTGACAGAAGTTTGCCAGCCTTACCAACCAAGTCTATGTTAATTTCATCAACAAAGCAGATGTTAGATCGCCTTTTTGGAGTACCTGCTGATTCTACCTCTAGTGAGACAGATGAAGATAATGATGTGCAAGAATCAGCTGTCCCTCAGTCATCTTTGATGACTCTGGCTGAAAGGCTTGATGCAGCTATTAAAGCAGCCGAGGTAGAGAAATCAAGAACACTAGACAGCAAAGCAAGCGCTGCAAAGCACCTTAAAAAGGAACTAGAGATCTTCGAGGCTACGGGCGAAAAAACGCAGAACATCTCTCTTCTCTTGAATGCATTAAAGACGATTCCACCCACGTCAATAGAATCGGAAAGGGCATTCTCAGCAGCAGGACTTTTCGTGACTAAAATGAGAACAAGATTGAGTGATCGAAGTATTGACCATCTTTGTTTTTTGAAATCGTACTATAAAAATTCACAGTGATAATTTTTTGGTTGAATTCATTGAAGTTCTTTGCAATTTGAAGGTAATTTTTATTTTTTCTTTAAATTTTCTAAGCAATTCAAAGGCAATTTTTTTTTCGTTGTATTCATTAAGTTTTCAATGAAACGGAGCAATTTTTTTATTTGTGAAAATTTTCTATGTAATTCAAAAGTATTTTTTTTAATACATATTTTTCACAGCAATATTATTTTATTTTGCCCATCATGGAGATTGCAGAACTTATTAAATGACTATAAAAAAAAATAAAAAATAATTATACCCCCCTCTTTTCTAGGTTAATTTATTTTATAATATATTTTAAATATAATTAATTGTATCCCGGGAAGGGAATAATTTTTATCCCGGAATCCCGGGATAAGCAAAAGGTCGGGAAATGAGAAACCCTAATTGTGAACTACACGGATGAATGAAACCTGCCATGACGAGTCAGAAATAATGCCACGTTCCCTCGACGAGTATTAGTAAATCTATGATTCATGAGAGTAGCGTCCTCAGCTTATATCAGTTAAAAAAATGATCAGCCATAGGTTTCATACGCTTTGAACACTTCTTTTTTGTTTCCCTTTTACGTTTAACGCCACGTGATGGTAGCCCCTTCTTCCTAACAGTTCTCTTCTTCTTTCCACCACGTGTTGGTAATCTCTTCTTCCTAACAGTTCTCTTCTTTCCACCACCACGCATTTTTCTCTTCGCGTCTTTGATGATTTCATCCCGCGTACGCCTTAAATGATTTTTTAGAGCTTCTTTAGGCATAGTTCCACCCAATATGTCCTCTGCCGCGTTAAAACCCGTTAGTAACGCCTTCCTTCCTAGGTACTTGGTACCCCTCTTCAACAGTGGGTCAGCGGTGCGTAGTATGGATTAAAAAATGGATCCAAGTCCACTACCACGCTGGTATCTCACCCCTCGGTATACCGTGAAAGGCTTTCTGTCCATTATAACTCAGTGCGTCGAAAGTGTAGCTTCACAGTTAAGCTCCCGTCACCGAATGGGAAATTTTTGCCCTCAATCGTTCTTATATATATTGAGATAGTTATTAGATTAGTTGCGACATTCACATAATGGGGCATGTCATATGTAATACTCAAGCTCCTTCCTCTATGGTTGGGTATGTGTGCTATGCGCAGCAGGTGTGCCTGGGTATCCCCAATAAACTGGTGTTCCGCTATATTGCTGTAAATATAGCACATGTCTGGAGGCTGAGAGCTTACATCCAGTTTCTCCATCCTCAAGTGATACATTAAGTTGGACAAGTCATGCGGTGCCTCGTGAAAGGTGTCTCTTTGGAAGGCTGCCCGATAACGCCCCTCGGTTATAATTTTGAACACTTCCGTCCTTAAGATTTCTGTTAACCTTTGATTTTAGGACGAGAGTATGTGTATGGTTTCCTCTGTTTACGATTTCATATAATAAATCATTCGTAAGATTTGAGCTTTTAAAACTTACGTTTAAGTCTCTCACAACATCCTCAGCCGAACCATAACGCCCCGGTCCTAGTGTCACTGTTGTACTGTAGAGCCATGCATCCTTTGTCCGGGCGATACGTATAGTAGCATCCCGAGTTAACCCGGCTTTTTCACACTCATCAATGTCTCTAAGAACCGTAAATACGGTAACTTTATAATCAATATTAAAGAAGAGGGTGTCCAGCTGAAATTCACATATCCCCACCTCATACGAATCACGACCCAATTCAATGGGCCCATGGAGTTCTGTTACAAAGTTGTCTAGTGTGTTGTTAGGGTGTAAAGCCAGGGATGAAGATGACGGGAGTGTGACGTAGAAATGGTTGGGTGTCATGCTGCATACTAATTAAGCTTCATTACTGCATCGGCTTTTATATGGGTATTGAAGCTTTCTGGGTAACCTAGCCACTTCACAAGGTACATTTTCCTCTTTCCTGTACCTTTGTTTCCTAAAATTTAATTTTCTCAATTTTAAATACATTTTTTCCTAAATTAAATGCCACTTAAAAACCTCCTGAGATCTTTTCTCCATTCAAATCTTCAACGTAATACATCATTATCTCACCTTTAGGCTTCATAGCTCTAACTTTAAAAATCTCGCGTGTCCATCCTTGCTCAAAACCCTTCGCGAATTTATTTCCCGAACGTGACAGCCTTACATAGTCATTGATTTTGAAACGCTCAGAAGGTGGTGGTGGTAGCGGCACTCCATCTCTTCTCGGGCGCTTGCCTCTTTCGAAAACATCGTTAGGCGTTGTACCGATCGTACGATGGTGTGAGCGGTTGTAGGATGAAGCCAATGAATCGAGAACGTTTATACTGTATATCTGTATGTGTTTTTATGTGTAAAATTTCGGTGCATGCGTTCCTTTATGGTACGTTGAACTCTTTCAGCTAAAGAAGCCTTATGTATAGAATTGGAAGTGTAATAGCTGATATTAAACTCTGACAGCATGTTCTGAAAAGCTCGTCCTATAAATTATTTTCCCATATCTGTACAAAAATAGCCAGGAATCCTGTTTTCTTTCAACATCAGCGTTTAGGCTGCTTTAGCGATTTATTTTTCAGGGGAATTAGCCACAGGTATCTAGAGAATACATCTATTATGAATAGGATGTAACGGTAGCCATCGTTGTACACTGAATATCTTTGCATGTCTGTTAAATCTGCCTGCCAAATAGAGTCAATCGAGGCGACTGTTGTCTTGGCTGTTTTAAAGCTTTTTCTCATCGGTTTATGAAGTGTATAAGCGTCCTGGCCGCGTAAAAATCTCTCAACATCTTTTTTCCTTACACCATAAACACCTCTGTACAATCTATTAACGCCACCATAGGATGCTGGGTTAGAAATGTCATAATAGTGCTTACTTAATACGTTAGCCATTTGCGTATTTTAGAGGCACGTGGATAAGGTTGGCCGGCTATTCTCTTCTTTCTCCTCTTCAGAGACACTGCAGCTGCTGGGGGCGAAGGTGTACTCAGTTGTGACACGTGCGGTGCATGTTCCAAGTCTTTTAACCTATTCAGATTACCTATCAATGTTTTGGGGACATTTATTTGTTGTAGTCTTGCTTTAATATGCCTCCATCCTGTTGGTGAGGGCCTATCCCACTTTCTCACCAGATCATGAACAATATCAACGATATTGGATCCTTGTACCCTTGTTCCTTCAACAATGACCTCGCCTGTATCGGCCCACTGTATGATGGGATCCTCACTCAATAGATTATAAAGACTTAAGCCTTTATTCATCAATGCATGTGGGAGGCTGTTTTTTAGCACATGTTCGATGTGTTGTGTTCCGTTGTTCTTTGGTTGGTCATCTCTAACGTCGGGGCCAGGTCCTGTGTCGCCTTGCTCAGCACTACTCGCGCTGTGCCTAATAACCACGGGGAGCTCTGTAGGATGCTTATGATCCTCGTACTCATGAAGAAATTTCTGAAAAACCTCTTGGTACAAGATCCTTTTCTCGTCAGGTGACTTTTCACTCTTTAATAGGGCTAGCAACTCGTTTTCCATTCTTTTAAGCCTACTTTTACGGGGTTCTAGAACCATGTCTGGAATCTTTGAACTTTGCAATGAAGCATACACCTCGTGCGGAATCACAACCACCTTCTTCATTATATTAATCTAGTCAATAAAGGACCCAAAACTGAAAATAAGATGGGTAGGAATGATCCTCCTCTTTGTACAATGATGAGCTTTTCCTTACCCACAGTCTGACTTTTATGGGCGAGCGTCCGTATTATGTTCTTGTAACGACGTAAGCGAGTCTTCTGAGAGGATTTCATTGGAACATTACATTTTATAACATTAAGGCAGATTTCACAGATGCATTTTAAAAATTCAGAGTCGATATTTTTAACAAACATCTGCTGCAATGCTCGAGGCAGGCGTGATAGATTTTTATTAATTCGCGGTATTTCTTTAGCCTATTCGTCATTCTGGAATATACACGGTTTCAGGTTCGTTTGGAAATATATTCGTTCTTAGAAGCACCCTAAACGTGTTTCGCGGGTGAAGGTCACAAAGCAAATATCCATAACGTTGGTTTGTGGCCTCTTTATAAACCTCCAAAAACTCCTTACACTGATTCGGAAACATTTGACTGGCTAATACCCCAATTTGTGACACATCTCTACGTTGCGCGAATAAGACTAGATACCGCGTATCTATTTTTGAAAAATAGATTCTGATTGATGAAGAACACGCTTATTCATCTCCAACATGAGGTCATCAATTACGATGACTGTATGTTCATTTCCCTTTAGCGAATTAACGTCATAGATCCCCTTGTGAAACAAAACATCGTCTTGGTATTCGTTGAACACTGACTGGTATGTCGAATAGCACCATATAACTTTATGCACAAATTTTGAGAACATTTCCCCTTCTTCTTTAATGATTTTAAGCATAAACACCTTTTTACCACAACCTGTAGGTCCAGATATAATGCATGTGGATGGGCTCGTGAATCTGAATTTTTCTACAGATTCCATTTCTAACACGTCACACCCCTAAGTGGGTCATTTACAGAATATTACAAATAACGAGTATTGCTCCTTATATTTTGTTTTCTTCTTCCACAGAACCGTGAATGACGACCATGTACAGCCTACCATCATCGATATCACGGATGAACCCGTTGACCGCGCATCTACAGGGTTTCCCATAAGTCCGGCATCATAGGAGAAATTCATATTTTTCTATTTCTACAAACCATAATTCATATTTTTCACTTTCTACAGGCCATAATGTCCGTGAGCAAGGAAGAACGACTCCAGATAATTCTACTCATAGGAAATCGTAGTCAAAGAGAGGCCGCTTCTGAATTTAACAGACTGCATCCAGACCGCGAGCCAATAACACAGAGTTGTGTTAGCAGACTTGTTGCAAAGTTTAAGGAAACAGGATCCATAGAAGATAAACCACGCAGTGGACCTTCAAGGAGGTCCACTGACGATGATACAGCGACTGCTATCCTGGCTCATTTTAACAAAAGTCCCAATAAGTCTCTTCGACGATTGTCCGCCGAGACAGGAGTGTCGAAAAGTAGCATCCATCGCATTCTTCAGGCTCACAAATGGCATCTATATAAACTTCAGATCCTACAGAAATTAAGCGAAGATGATCCCGACCGGCGGATGGAATTTTGTGAATGGGCCACGGAACAATACATATTGAGCACGTTCTGTAAATAAAAGCTTTTGTTTTGCCTTTTTTTAATTATTTTTCCTATGATGCCGGACTTATGGGACACCCTGTACAGTGCCCATACCCGTCGATGAGCCCTCACCAGCGACACATGTAGCACGTTCAAAGCGTCGGTGTGATGAAGAGCCCTCCACGTCAGGTATAAAGCGCTTCAGGAATGCGCCGGTTGTTAGACCACCAGTAGTAGAGCCCCCAACCCTCTACGTCTTACGCAACAACTCTCACAGTAGAGCATTCCTCCAATATACCCCCTTGTTCATCCTCTACAGCAGCACCCCGTTCTGTTGAGTTTGCAGTAATGGAGCCCCAACCCTCAACGTCTTACGCGGCCAACCCCACAGTAGAGCATTCCACCAATATACCCCCTTGTTTATCCTCCACAGCTGCACCCCGTTCTGTTGAGTCTGCAGTAATAGAGCCCCAACCCTCAACGTCTTACGCAACCAATCCATCAGCTTCTTCCGCCAATATAACCCCTTCTTCATCCTTCACAGCTTCTCCCCGTTCTGTTGAGGATGGTATAACGTTCGAGTTGGTGCGCACCGCAACCCCTACCCCAGCCTTGACTAGAAATCGGTATATAGTCAGGGTTGATCCTAGATCCATGTATAGCAACGCTATTGAACACGGACTAGGTCGCGTTGTAGAGCATATTGTAGAATTTGCCCTTCAGAACCGCGACGAGCGTGAAGTCAGGACGAGGCTCTCCTTCGGATTCGGCTCAGATGATAACGATGTAGATGATTTTTGGATAGTAGTACCATTCAGACGTTTGGCGGCTGAAGATGTAGAGTATATATTAGGTCGTATAATGCAGACCTCCCAAAGTAGTATAGCCTTCAATATGGACAACTTCATGGTAAATATTGACCGTGTATTCCGTGTTGCGGGCCATAGTGCCACACCTTATACTCTTAACTTCAATTCTCAGGCTATTTTTAGACGGCATATAAACGCCGATCGTGGTTGCGGCTTTATAGCAGTAGTCTTAGCTCGTATGTTTACTGTACTAAATACACGGACCCCAAAAATTTGGCTGCCTACGGTCGTCGAGCGTGCCCGTAAACTAGCTGTAGACTGTGAACTTGAGTTTGACTATAACATGGGCCCTGAAGAACTGAGAATGGTAGAACAGGAAATGAATGCTCGTATAGTTGTATTTGGACTGGATGATCGTCGTAGAACTGTGTATGTTTTTAAAAGCTGTGTGAGAGATCGTACAAGACCCCTACTTATTTTAGGACTGTCAGGGACAACATATCTCCCCATCCGCAATATAAAGGACCTTTACGCGAGTTATGATAAAAGTCGAAAATATGGAATCATGATTTATGTAAGGGGTTTGAGCAGTGTAAAAGCACCAAATGTGAAAGCCGTGTAGTTTAAGCTGAGAAGAGAGATTGTAATGTGTGTAGACGCACATTTTTCAATAATTTTGAGCTCCATAAATCAATTGGCACGTGCAGGAAAATGCGAATCTGTGAATGTGGTATGTTTCACACGATTGATAATTGGAGAAAGTTTACCCATAAATGTGATGAAATTCACTGCTCTACATGCCATGAGAAATATAAGGCGGATGGTGTAAAGTATGTGTGTTTTATGAAAGACGCCAAGCCTAAAAACAACCCTTGTATAACTGTGTACTACGATATAGAAACATACACCAACGCTGAAACCAAAGAGGTTATTCCACATTTACTTGTGAGCCAGACTATCTGTGATGAGTGTATGGAGATCGAGTGTGATGAGTGTCACAAATGTGATAAACGGACAAACGTTTTTAAAACGAATGTTCCCGATAGTCCTGTAAAGCTATTTGTATCCTATATTGTCAAGTTAGCGGACAAGTTAAAAAATGTACAATTTAAAGACACTTTATTATTCACACCCTACAAATTAGCAAAGCTACCCAAGGTGATGGGCGTAGCAACTGAGGTTTCGAAAGGATACTTCCCTTACAGATTCCTCACTAGCGAAACTTTAAATTACGTAGGTCTACCTACACCCAAACATTATTTTAACTATGATTGTATGAGTACAGATGAACGTGAAGATTTTGATCGATACTACAACAGTTTTAATGAACGTAATCCTTATAATATAGCTGATGAATGTGAGCGTTATTGCGTGAATGATGTACGCATGCTTAGAGTATGTTTCCAGGCCTTTAGAAGGATGGACATATGTCGTTTGAAATGCGATCCGTTGCAAGTCGCAACCACCATCGCGTCATTATGTTTTACGGTGTTCAAGAACAACTTCATGCCTAAAGACACCTTAGCCATTATTCACAGAAACAATCCCCGCAGTTATGGGCACAAGGCTATTTACTGGCTCATACACCTACAACAGCAGACAGGTGTAGACATAAAGAATGCCCACAACACGGGTGAAGTACCCATTAAGGTTAATGGTCATGTTTTTTGGGTTGATGGTCTAAGTGAAAACCGTGTCACTGGCGAGAAGAGTGTGTACTCCTTTAACGGCTGCTGGTGGCATGGATGCCCCCCGTCCTGAGTGTGGAATCGCAGGAGATATCCAGGGTAGATCTCCTGCCGACTGTCTTGCGTGGACGCGTACCCGCGATCAGCTTATAAGCTCCCAGTTCACTCACAAAGTCTTGTGGGAGCGGTGATAGCTTGTTCGGCGGGCGTATAAACCCCTTCAATCTATACTTTCCACCTACGGAGGGTGTGAAGCTTCACTACTACAATTTCTGTTCTTTATACCCCTACGTGATGAAGAACAATCCGTACCCTGTGGGTGCGCCTGAAAAAATAGTGGGACCTAGCCTACCCTCCATCAACGACTTTTCAAGAAATTTGAACGGGCACTATTTCGGCCTTTCTTTCGTAGACGTGCTCCCCCCTAGCGATTTATGGATGCCGATCTTACCCGTTGTCATAAATCACAAACTTATGTTTCCCCTGTGCCTGAAGTGTGCGGAAGAGAACAATGGTGATTGTGACCATACACCCCACCAGCGTAAGATCAGAGGTGTATACACAAGCCCTGAGCTAGCCCTAGCCGTTCGCCATGGGTATAAAATAATGAAGATACATGAGGTGTGGAGGTTTCAGAAGCTACCCAACCTTTTCACACCATATATAAACGCATTTTTGAAGGATAAGGTTGAGGCGTCAGGATATCCGCGAGGGTTTGAAACCGAAGACGAAAAAACGTCTTATATTCAGCGTTACCGCGACCACGAAGGTATACAACTTGACCGTACCCAAATTGTAAAGAATCCTGGCAAGCGCTTTAGTGCAAAATTGTGCCTAAACAGCCTTTAGGGGAAGTTTGCGCAGAATACCGGTAAAGGAACGTTCATTTGGCGCAAAGTTATAGTGAAGTTTGGGATTACGCCAACGCATCCGATAAAGAAGTCATGGAGATTGTGAATGTAGGTAATACTTAAATAATAAAGTTCAACAATACTGAATTGGCCACAGATACATCACGGGTTACAAACATTCTTGTAGCCAGCTTCACAACAGCCTATGCCCGCATCAAACTTTGGGCTCTATTGCATTCTCTTGGGCGGAGAGTATTGTACGCCGATACAGATGCGTGATATTCACAGCAAGGAGGGGTGAATACATGCCTGCTATTGGGGAGTTCCTCGGTGAGTTAACTGACGAGATCAAGGATGAGTATGGGGACAATGCATACGCCGACTCGTTTGTGTCAACAGGGCCAAAGACCTATGAGGTACGGGTGAGGATAGGGGATGAAACGAAGTATATCGTGAAGGCGAAGGGTATCACGCTTAACCAAGCGAATCGGCAGGTCGTCAACTTTGATTCGCTGAAGGAGTTAGTGTGCTTGGATGATGAGGGTGATCGGCCGCCCCAAGTGACTGTAGGCACCTACATTTTTCGGGCGCAGAAGCTGGGGGGGCGTGAAGGAACTTAGGGGTACAAAGGTATGCCGTAACACCTATAGGAAACGCTACCAGGTGTCTGGTACCTATGACATCGTACCCTTTGGATACCATAATCTTTGATATGTCTATTGCTAACTTAATTATTACACGTATTTCTAAATATATACATCTTGATTATTTCGTTTATTAAATAAATCATGTTTCAACTAGCGTTTTACTTTGCGTGTGTGCGTGTGTACAGTAAAAGTTAAGCTCCGCCCACTGTAAGACCGGCGACGTGAATCACGCCGCACCCTGAGCAGACCTCTACCCTTCCTTACTCAGTTGACCTCTGTATACCCTTGAGCTCAGACGTGTATTCTCTCGCATAGAAGAAAATGGCCACCTTTAATATCGCGTGTTCAACATTTATGAAGTGGTATTCTGCCAAGTGCGTAGATGTAGTGGATACTGAAAACTTCCTATACCCGCCTCCTTTGCTCTTTTAAGGCTGCATTGAATCGTGCGAAGGGTCAGGCTATTCAAATACTCTACGGATATTCTGGCGAGGGGATTGTAGGATTTCGCAGTACAGACGATGTACTGAAGTATGTTATAGAACTAAGCTTTATAAAGGCTCACGTGCATCGCGTGTAGAAGAAGCAACACGATCAGAAGATAAAAACAGTTATGGTAGTGAGTCTTGTGGATGAGTGGTGTGATAAGGTATTATATCATGTTACACCACACCGATTACTCGTACCCTACGGCTGAAAATGTAAATCTTGTCATCATGGACAATCTTAAGTATTTTTACCACTACATTAATATATATCATGATGAGGTTTGTAGTGAGGTTGTGGCTAATGGGTTGTGTGAGTTTTTAACAGATTTTAGAGAGATGAGTATCGCCTGTTAAACAAAAAGGATAAATATGAACATATGTTTCTCTCTAATAGCGCCCGGTTTGTGAAGATGTTTAGGAGAGATAAAACATTTAAAAAATGTGTTTAGTTCGTGAAAATACCCTGAAAATGTCTGGTGTATTCAGGGACGTAGTGGTAGTGATAAAACATTAAAACCGAAATTAATTCTTGTATCGGAAAAAAACATCTGCCCAATATAATGGGATACAACGATTCGATCAGCGCCGTACACGTTTCATTAGATTATGGTGTGACTCACTCCTCACGGAGCATACGAGTTCGAACAAACCCATTCACGTTTCATCAGGGTGATTCACCCGCCCGTTGACCGATCCTGCCTGCCTGCCTCCTGTGGCTCATAGTCATCTCAGAGCTTGCGCCGAGTGTTGTGTCATAGTCATCTCGACCGTGTGAACGTGCGAATACGATGGAACTCCCTTTGAGAAGCATTCTCAACGCCTCGTACGACGTCTCCGTGACGAAGTCATTGCGCGTGTTCAGGCGAGAAACCGGCACCATTAACTGTGTTTGAAACGATCTGCAGGCATGCAAGCAAACGTAACGTTATTTATTTAAGTCTTGAGGAGATGCATAAAATCTTCGTGGTAGTTGAGGGTGGGCTGAGGACCGTTATAAAATACCAGCTGACGTGGTATATAAGAGAGGTGATTAGTGACGCCTCCTCATATACCATTGTTTGTACATTGAGTGTAAATAACGAACAACCACGCATTGATATACGACTGATGTGGAAGAACACAGCTGATAATGACGTTCTTGTTCCTACACGAAACCGTTTCATCCTCGACAGAATGTTTGAGATCGTCGGATTCCGTAAGCTGAAGCCTATATTAGATGCGCGTGTTACAGACATGTTTATTTTGACACGGTACTTGAATACGCTTACACCGCTCTGCTCGACGGATTTGTTGAATGTAGGAATGAACAGGGGGAGAACGGTCTAGATCTGGATGCATATTTAAAAGGTTTAGATTCTTCGAAATATCCTGAGCTTTGGTACAAAGCACTTGAGAGGTACAGAGCTGAGCTCGCCTACACTGTTCACCTGAAGACTGTACCTCTATATAGTGGATAGGTGTCGTTACGATTTGGTAGAATATTTCAATTGCCGCTATGCCGAGTGAAGAAGAGTTCACGATTGAAAAGTTCGGGACGTTAAGAAAAAACCCCGATTGGAAAGGCATGATTATAAACTTGTATTAATGTGGTTAACGATGACATTTTTGTGCGTGCTTTTGATTGTGTTCTAGCTGTGCTTAAAGATAACTTGCCGCCGAGTGTAAAGTGGGTACAAAAATAGTATTGAACGATATGAAAGCCATTTATATTGATATAGACCGCATCAGTTAAACGGTGAAGTGATGCTTGGACGGTTTTACCACATCGTACAAAGTAATGCCGATGTGGATATAGACTCATAACATGCGAATTTAGCGTTTTGCACCGTAGAACGTAAAGAAATATATATTTCCTGTAATAAAGATTATACGTTTTGTATATTTCCTGTAATAATATGATTACACGTTTTGCATATTTTGAATATAATTTAATATATATGTATATTTTTCCTGTCCTAATATGTCGACCATACTATGTTTTGTATGATTATATATAATTAATATATAAATATATTTTTCTAATATTTTGTTAATACTATGCTTTGTATGATTATATATTTTCCGTTCTATTATTTGATCATATATATATCCCATTGTATGTCCATTAATTCATAAACAGAACGTTGTATTGGTGTTTTATTTATTCCTTGAACACGATTATATCACTTGTTTCGGTTTTCAGAATAATTAATTAATTGCTATTTGTCAAATAGATAAGTAACGAAGCTTACAGCTCAACTTTCTATTCCTACTGACGGATGAATATAAGGAATAATTAAATACATGGCGGTATCTGGCAGCTCAGCCTTCTAAACCAACATTAATATACGGAATAAATTAAATACATGGCGCAATCTGGTAACTCAGCCTTCTAAGCCAAATGGCTGAATAATACAAGGAATAATTAAATACATGGCGCAATCTGGTAACTCAGCCTTCTAAGCCAACATTAATATGTGCTTTAATTTAATAAATAACGAATCTGGCAACTCAGCAGCCAAATGGCTGAATATAAGAAATAATTAAATACATGGCGATATCTGACAACTCAGCCAACTGGCTGATTAGGGGTCTATAAGAGAGCGGCGGGCGGATGAAGGAGTCATATGAGCTTGGCTCCCAGCCAAGTGAACACCCTTTCTCTGGGTTCCCAACTCTGGGTCTCTCTCCACCTTCCTCTCTCTCTTTCTCTTTCTGCCCCTTTGGGGGGTGAGGCCTTCCCAACTTCTCCCCAAAGAGGCTCCCTTAGGTTAGGTATGCCCCTTTGGGGGGCTCAGCTTGGGGGATAACTCCAAGTTGCACACCCCTTGCAACCTCATTTTGGGGTTGGCACAAAGGGGTTGGCACTCATTACGTAACATTGCAATGCAATTGCACTCTCCCATTTTGAGGTCATACTACTGTATCACCAAGACGCTCGTCTATTCTCTGAAAGGTCTTCTTATCTGGCAGACGGCGATTTGGAAACCTTTCCGCGAACAGACGTCTTGTTGCGGCCGCATTACACTGGGCAAGTCCATACATGAGATGTATGTCTGCCATTTCTCTGTTTGAATAGGCCCCCATTCTCACTTCAAATGCACACTATCACTGAATAGCACAAAAACGTTTAAGGTTTTTTTTTCATTGGACTGCACTTATTCACGGTAAGAAGTTACAAATACGAACAGTGAAACACCGCGATGCACCTCTGACTGACTGATGGCTCTACACTCAACGATATTGAAACACGTTATAGAGTGTACGAAACATTACAATCGGTAAGGCCATACATGAAATAAGTCTCGTATTCATTAAATGTATGCCTTCTATTATATTGTTATTTAATTTTACACTTTTTGCTACGTTTTCACTGAAATAGATAGGGACTTTATAAACACCTTGTATACGTCATGGATAAAAGTGCTAGATTACTACATATATGAGAAATTACTGAGAAATTACTAACTTACTATTAATTATATTTAATTTTAATTATGTTGCTTGCTTACTTTATGTGAATTCGAACGACGGTTCAGGATTGACCTGCGGCCAACCCCTCTGCAGCATCCCGCCTCATTTTCGGAATTTGGTGAAGGAGGGAATTTCTGTCATCTCCTGCTGCCCTCGTAGCCAGCCACGTGTGGCTGGTCAGGGACTTTGCACAGGACTCTGTCCAGCTGGTTCTTGAAGTTATTCAGATCGGTGTGCTCGAGATTCCTCACTTCTTTTGGTAGGGCATTGAAAAGCTTTGGGCCTCGTATTCTGAGGGTATTTTCCATCCTCGTTTTCATGGCCTCCTGTCTCACCGCAGTTGGGACAGTACAAAATCTGCCTCTTCTCTCATTCCAATTTGTTTGTATTTCATTTCTAAGGTTAGGGACAAAGCCCTCAAGTATTTTCCATATGTATATTATTGTGTACCGCTCGCGCCTTCTTTCGAGAGAGTAGAGTTTCAGGAATTGTAGTCGAGACCAGTAGTTTTCACCTTCCGTTTCCTCTATCTTAGACGTAAAAGTTCTTTGTATAGCTTCAATGTTCGCAATGCCTCGTTTTCTGTATGGGCTTATGAGAACTGAGCAATACTTAATTATTGGTAGGACTAGACACTTCCATAATATGAGTGTGATGTTTGCTTTTTTGCAGCGGAAGCTCCTACAGATGATTCCCATTATTTTTCTAGCTGTTGTAATTTTGATGTTGTAGTGCTCTCTGAATTCTGTATCCGACGACATTATTACTCCAAGATCCCTGACTTGTGGATTTGGTGTTATCTGTTTGTCTTGCGGAGTTTTGTACCTTTTATTCTGCAGCTCCTTGTTTTTACCATATCTTAGAAGTTGGAATTTTTCTTCGTTAAACTTCATATTGTTGTCTTCTGCGCACTTGAATAATGTTTCAATTCGTTTTGTAATTTTCCTGTCACCTTCGTTCAATATTTCCTTACATATCTTTGTGTCATCTGCGAAACATGATACAATACTGTCCTTAATATCTGCAATCATTATTATGAACAGCAAAGGAGCTAATACTGTCCCTTGTGGGACAGAGCTCACGACTTCCGAGACTTCCGATTTAACTCCGTTTACTACCACTGTTTGTGTTCGTTGCGTCAAGAAATTAAATAACCATCTTCCTAGCTTTCTAGTAATTCCTGTATTCTTGAGTTTGTGTGCTATGATTCCATAGTCACATTTATCGAAAGCTTTAGCAAAGTCAGGATATATTACATCTATGTTTTGTCCTTGACACAATGTTTCCAATATTTCCTCCTGGTAATATAATAGCTGTGATAGACATGATCTTTCAGCCCTGAAGCCATGTTGATTTGGGTTGTATATGTCCTTTCCTCGTAGGTAGTTTTGCCTCTAATTATACGTTCAAATCAATTTATAAGGTATGAGGTGAAAGCCAATGGCCGATAATTCTTGGCCATTGCTCTGTTGCCACCTTTAAATAGGGGAGTAATGTCCGCGTTCTTTAATGGGAGTGGAATTTGTCCTGTATAGGGTGATTTCCTCCATAGTAAGTACACTGCGCCCTCGATATATGCGAGGGATAGGTTCTGCTAAAACCTCGCATAATGCAAATTCGCATATATCGAACTTATAGTTAAATGAAAAAAATAGGGATGCGTTCCACAACCAGTTTTTTTTTTACCCTCCCGGCACCCCCAACAATAAATATGCCACTTTTTTATACCAAAAACATTCAACAGGATAACAGTAATGCTATATTACATCAATACTGTACAGTATAAATATTAAAGGACATAGTAAGCCTAATAAGACATACGATACCAACCATGGCAGGTGTGTAGGCTCCAGGAGACGAGTGTTGATTGCTGTGGTGGGTGAGTTACATGGTAGAGGTGGATGGTTGTGGATCATCAGGGTCTTCAGTGACATCAGGTAAGGAAACAGGCGAAGGTAGACTGACAGAACTCTCAGGCGGGTGTGTGGAACTGTCAGAACTCTCAGCTGCAGGCGAGGCAAGTGGTGTGGAATGCACTGTTGGTTTATGCGAGACTTGTTGTTTGGCGGGAACACGTCGGTGCACTCAGCGGCTCAGCAATATTTCACACTAGGTGGCGCATAAATGTGAATTTTTCCGCATATACTGAATTCTTGGTAGAAATAGGGTCTTCGCATAACAGCGAATTCGCATATGCTGAAGACGCATATATCGAGGGCGCAGTGTATAGCGGTTTGGCAATACTCTCTTTACATTTCTTCAAAAACATGGTATTCCATGTGTCTGGTCCTGGCGCTGAATTGTCTTGCATCTGTGATAAAGCCTTAATTACGTCTCCCGAGAACTCGAAGTCTACTAATAGGTTTGTGCCAAAATTTGTTCTTGGATGATTTGTATCTATGTCGAAAAATTCGTCTGGGTTTTCTACTTCTTTCTCGGACTTAGGGGTGCTGAACACAGAGTTAAATTGTTCCCTAAGCAGTTCGCTTATTTCTTTTCGGGTCATTTGTGTATTTCGCCTCCCCGTCTATCAACGGACCAATACTCTCCTTACATTGCATTTTCCTTTTCGCAAACGTGTAGAAGTATTTTGGGTTATTTTTTGTTTTATGCTACCTTGTTTTCCTCCTCGTTTGTCTTAAGGCCGCCGCACACCGAAAGCTACGCACGCTAGCCACGCCACGACCGCCACGTGGCTCATCATCGCTCTAATGATTTTCCACCAAGCAACTCACACCGAAGCCCACGCTAGCTACACCATGCGTCGGCCAGCCGCGCCACATGGTTCGCGTTCACTGTCTGAGCGATATTCTGAGACGTGTCTTCGGCTGCGCATGCTCAGTTCGTCTTCATAGTAGGTGGAGCTTATTCCATCCCCACTGGCGGAAGTGGTTCAATCAGTCGCACTCATTCATTCATTCCCCATCCACTCCGTTTCGCACCAATTTTGCAATGGAAGAGTTGATTGAAGAAGTCACACGGTACCAGCGTGCAAAATTCCCCCTGGCCCGTTGGCATAAGGCCAGTTGTTTTCACATCGGATCAGTAATTTTCATAAGACAGCTGGTCCGAGTGTTTTAAGTTAAAACATTGCTGGCCACTCAGACCAGCAGTCTTATGAAAATTACTGATCCGATGTGAAAACAACTGGCCTCGGGCCAACGGGCCAGCGGGAATTTCGCACGGTGGACGGTACCCATGCCTTTATGACATGAGGAAAGAAGAATACAGGGACATATACAGAAAAGATAATTGTGGGAAGGAAATTCTACCAAATTAGACCGTGAATGTAAGTATTCCAATTTTAATACCTTTCTCTAAGCCAATTAATCCGATACTCTCTTGGTTATATGATGACCTTCTGTGACTTCTGATGATCATGTTGATAAAAATATGTACTCGTATGAGGGCACTTCTCATGTAGGGTTTTCCCGGAATAGAATAGTGCACATACGTTTATCCTTTGAATTTCGTTAGGGTGTTAGTGTTGTTATCAACAATATTTTGTGTTTCATTAATGTAAAGATTGACTTATTACCCAGTGACCCGATAATTACATTATGGGAAAAACATTATAGTGGTGAAGAGACAGAAACTGCTAAAGCAAAATTGTTTACATTATACCCAACCAATGGGAACTCTGACAAGAGGCTTATACATCACAAAGGTGAAAAGAAAAATGTACTCAACCTTGAGGACATTGTTAAAAAGGTTTTTGAAATAAAGGCTACTAACGATAGACCCATGTTTGCAAGTGAGTTGATATAACTATGGTTGGTAAGTATAACATGAACTTCAGGAAAAAAAACAGTCCACAAAAATACGGGTCAGCAGACTCCACCATGCAAGTCCAGAGAGACACCCAGTAAGAATAGTGATAGTGTGTATAAAAATAATGGCCCAGTTTCACAGATTCAGTGTTTGTAGCTATAACTGTAGAGGCCTCAAAGTCAATGCTGACAGTGAGATCAGTAAACTTTTATCTGCACATGACATTTCTTTCTTTCAGAAAACTTGGCTCTCTAAACAAGAGTGCAAAAATTTAAACACTATTAAATCTAACCACAGGGGAATATTTAACTCACCCAATGATGATAGTGAAGTTATCACTGTGGGCAGACAGAATAAGAAGGAAGGTGTAGCTATAATGTGGCACTCACAGCTGGATAGGGTTATAAAGCCCATTAGTTATGAATATGAGTGAGTTGTAGCCATAAAACTAACTATTGATAACAAAGTACTATATGTATTTAATGTTTATATGCCTTATGAGTGTGCTGAAAATGAGGGCGTATTTTTAGATAGACTCTGTAAACTAAATATACTGCTAGAGGAGCTGGACTCTTCATGTGTTATAGTGGTTGGTGATTTTAACAGCAATATCAATAAACCTGGTTCGGATTTTGCTAACCTTCTTATAGTTACTGTGAGGCATGCTACTACAAACTTGCCAGTAAATTGCTACTCCCTAATGACTCATTTACATATGTTAGTGATGGCTGGGGGACTCACTCGTGGCTAGACCACTGTATAGTCTCCCACGATGGTTATAATATAATCAATAGCATGTCCATACTTTATCATGTATTTGAATCTGATCATATCCCATTTGTAGTAGGGTTTGATTGTATGGTAGCATCTGACTTAGACAATGATTGCGATAATGCTGATTACTATAAGGTTAATTGGTCAAATCTTAGCCACTCTGAGGTAGATTACTATACAATGCAGACTGATGCACTGCTAAGGCTTGTAAGGATTTCTGCGGAAGTTTTGGCTTGTAGGAATCCCTACTGTGATAATGTAAAATATATAGATCTCTTAAATAAGTATTACGGTGAGCTTGTACATGCCATTAAGGCTGCGAGTGGAAGTAGCATTAAGAATAAAAAATGGGGAAAAGTAATTGTCAATCCAGAGTTGTCAGAATACTGTGCTGATTTGTATGATGTAGCTAGAAATGTATTCGTGGAATGGGTTGCTATGGGGGAACCTAGGCAGGGGGAACTCTTCCAACTGAAAAATAGAACTCGTGCTTGATTCAAGGGTGCTCTTAGATTTATAAGGAAAAATAAAGAGAATCTTCGAAGAGAATCTCTAGCCAGAAAATTAGGCAACAGCAATACTTCCAGTAGGGAATTCTAGAAGGAAGTTAATAAAAATAACAATAGTAATCTTACTTTGTCAAATGTAATAGAGGGTGTACATGATGCAAAAAACATTGCAGAATCGTGAAAAAATCATTATGAAATCAGAGGCGTCATTTGGGGGGTGGACCGTGAGGGGCGGTCGCCCCCTCAACCTCAACAGGGGTGCCTCCAAGGCCTTCCAAATGATAGTTTCTTAAAAATAAGTACCTAATATTTTGTGGATTACCAATATAATGAACTGCTTACAGTTTAAAAACTTTTTAGAATAATTTGAATAAAATAATGCCAATGAATTATAACATAAAAAAATTGAAAACTCTCTGTGAGTAACGTCTGACGTCACAGTAAACAAAAAACAAGTGAGCGCAGGAGCATCAGAGCTTGTGATGGACTGGAGTCCACCAGCCTCCAAGCGAGAGTGTAGGGACAGACACGGGCGGATTAACTGTACTTGGGGCCTGAGACTAATTTTATTTTGGGAGCCCTTTTCTACACATTTTTATTAACAGTACATGTACAGTACATAGTACATTTACACGAATTACATGTATGGTGCTTAGGCTAATTGGGAACAAACATAAAAGAATCTTAACACAGTGTATTTTGCCGTTTGCTAAAACAAAACAGTACTAAACAAACTTTACTTTAGGTCCTATAAAACGTAAAAAAGAACATGGAATTTGTCAGTTTGAGTACTGTCATATTTAATCAAAGAAGTTTACCTTTCGAGCTTTCTGGTTTGCGAAATCTCGAATTATAGTATTCATCGAAACTCAGTTCCCGCAAAATGTTACCCAGTGCGTGAATTTGGGTTTCTACAGCACAGACTTTAAAAAAATGATTTACAGTGGGCCGGCCAAAAAATTGAAAAGTCCTCTAGAAAAAAACTTAACGGCGTTTTTTGTTAATAGCAGGCACCCACTTTAGATAAGTAGTATTGAGGATGCCAAACAAAATGTGGGTGGATGCCACTCTCAATTTTGGGTTTGAGGGTCCCATACAAGGTTACAAAAGTAAAATTCTGAAAAATTTCGAATTTTTGCATTTCAGTGGTAGCTCTATGTAACAACGTATTTAAAGGTGTATCATTAACACATAAAGCATATTTTTGTGATTTTATGGCTAACAATTGAATGTAACTATGACTCTGGATGTCTTTATTTCCATTAAAACTACATTTAGCATGCTGGGTGAGGTGCGCATGTGCCTACTACTACCATAGTACAAGTAATAGCATACTTTCACATGTTAATATTTTCAATGCACTGGCTGGCCAGACATTGGTTGCTATATGCAATTAAAAGAGTGCAGACAGTGCCAGCGGGGTAAAATAATAATAATAATAATACTGCTAAAGGATATGTTTCGAATTGTTTCAATATATCTGTGGCTACTACATACTGCCATTCCCACTTGTCTTTGCAGATAGGGAGCTCATCAGCAATGGACCCTGTAGCTGTTATCAAGCGCAAGAGGAAACGTCAGGATGTCAGTGAGGATTGTTGCTTCTTCTGCTAAAGCAGCGCTGGTGACCTGCGCACAGCATCAGCAGAAGGAAAAGCAAGAACTACGACTGTGGGCGATGAGAGAGAGAACCTGGGAGATACCTACTATCTTGATGTTTTACAAAGACTGGAAAGTCATTCCAAGGATGATTTCAATGCATTAGAACTCAAGTGGCATAAATCATGCTACTCTTTATTTACTCTGAAGGCAAAATCAAAAGACTGCGAAGTCAGCAGCAGACCATGGGTGCATCGGCGACCACAAAAAGTGCAGGCTCTCAGGCTTTTCCCCCAAAGCGTAGACGTTCAACACCAGTGACTGACTGGACCCTCTGCATGTTTTGCGAAAAGAAGACCACAAAGAAACTGCACAGGGTGGACAATGGAGAAGTCAGATGACTTGATCCAGCTTGTCAAACACGACCCTGTCACGAGCATACCGTTGTCAGCGGTGAGTGATGTGATTGCAGTTGAAGGCTGCTATCATCTGGCATGTTTGGTGACATTTGAGAGACGTACTAGAAAACAAGCGGTGTTAGAGGAGCAGCAAGGGCCTGAAAATGAGTGCATGACGAAGCTGTGCAAAGACTTGACAGTAGGCCTGTCTCGTGGTCACGTATACGACATGGGAGACGTCTGGGACAGATACGAGAGTATGCGTAATGACACCGGCATCACCGTGAAATACTCCAGGAGAACAACGTTCTACGAAGATGTTCAAAGGCTGCTTGGATCAAACGCCAGCTATGTACGTCCATTGTCAAGGGGCCCGCTGCTGATTTACCATGGAGAGAGCTCAGATTTCATCATCTCCAAAGCACTGGCTAAGTCTTGTGAACAAGGTCCTGTCACCTTTGAGTCAGAGTCTACTGAAGATGAAGATGCTGATGTCCGCATGTGTGCCACTAGCAGCATATTCCAAGATATGGTACATGTGGCTCTGAAGGTTCGACAAGATCTTCTTGAAACTCCTGGACACTCCAAGGCATAGCAAGGTCTTGATCAGGAACACGTTGATCGCGTCATACCCGACAGTCTGTACCTGTTTCTACGATTGCTCTTTGGGGGAATGGATGCTGTGGATGAGGGAAGTGAAGAGGACCAGAAAGTGAAGCAGAGTGTGTGTAGCATTGCCCAGGACATAGTCTATGCAGTCTCCAACCGACGAAAGTTGACAACAAAACATGTGGGCTTGGGTCTTACTCTGCACCAAGCCACCCGCTCACACCCGCTCAGAAGCACTCCTAGATCTGTTCCACGCGGAAAATCACACTATTGGTATCGACACTGTAAGAAGGATAGACGCCACCATCGCTCAGAACATCCTGGAGAGGTATGCTGAGAATGGATGTGTCTACATCTCTGACACCATCGTCAAAGAGAGAATGATTCACTGCTCTTGTGACAACATAGATGTCTTGGAGTCAACCTTAGACGGGAAGAACACCTTCCACAGCACTCAACTGATGGTATGGCAGAGAGACCCCCTCCACAGCAGAGTCATGGCCAAAAGGGTGGCAAGCACAAGAGATTGAAATCTATCAAACCTGATGACCTACAGGAGTTCCAAAGGCTGGACCAGGCTACCCTCCCATCTGGCAAGAGGCCATCTCCTCCTGGCTACGACAGTGACATAGACGACTTGTCACATGAACCTGAGAGGGACCGGGCACGTGCCAAGGACTTGGCCTGGGTGGTGTCACGCATCCATGATGAAACGATGTCCGTTCCAAGCTGGGGAGTATTCATTCAATCTGTCAGCACTGCGGATCCACCAGTAACGACCGCCGGGATGTTGCCAATCCTGCAGGCACCAGCAGATGACAATGACACCATGACCACCGTCATCAATCGCTTCATGGCCATTTCTGAGTATGTCAGCCAGAAGTACACCATCATCACTGCTGATCAGCCTCTGTACAGCAGAAGTAAGGAACTAGTCTGGGCAAACTCGAAATTTGCCAACGTGGTCTTGCTCTTGGGAGGCCTCCATATCTGCTTAACTTTCTGAAAGCCATTGGTCAACACATAAAAAGTGTGGGACTTGATGACTTATGGACAGAGGCAGGTGTGTACGCGGCTAACACCACTGAGACAATGCTGGACGGCAAGGCCTACTACCGAGCTGTGAGAGGTCACCAGCTGACGTATGAGGCACTGTGGCGCATCAAGTGGCAGATGTTTGAGTCATAGCTGGCTGCAACTGGCAACGGAGATGAGAACGTCAAACAGCTTGCCCTCAATGTTGCTTCGCTTTTCAAAGACAGAGCTGATATAGACGAGATGCGCGATGCTGTTGACAACTTCTAAGACGTTTTGGCAGATGAAAAATTCCACAGTATCATGGAGGAATTCAATGACCAGCACTCTGAAAATCTCAACTTCAGCTGTGGTCATCCTACATGGAAATGGTAGAGATCCTACTGGCCTTCATCAGAGCTCAGAGAGATGGCATGTGGAGTCTCCACATAGAAGCCTTTGCTGCAATGCTGCCTTGGCCAACTATCTATGATCACACAAGCTATGCACGTTGTGGGCCGGTCTTGGCTGATATGAGAGGTCTTGAGAATTTAGCACCAGAAGTTCATGCAGAGTTCTGTAATGGGAATTTGTCAAGAGGATCATCACAAAGAATGACCAAGCAAGAGACAGGTTCTGCATCACATGGTCAGAGCGGTCACGTATCTCTCAAGACACAAGATGCCTCTTCAATCTTCAATTCTGCATCACATGGTCAGAGCGGTCACGTATCTCTCAAGACACAAGATGCCTCTTCAATCTTCAAGATGATGATGAGGAAGCCACCTTCACTTAGGTTGACAGTTGCCTTCTCGCACTAGGCGTGACGCTCATGACGTCATGAAATTAGTTCGGCACTTGAAGCAGTTTGACGTCTTTAGAGTTCACGTGAGTGAAGCAGGAGATACAGATGCCGCCACTAACATCCCACTTGTTTCACTGGCAACCAAAGACACTGCACCCACAGATGATGTGGACAACCTGCTGGCAGCTCAGGATCGAGGAGAGCAGCATGTAGACGGTTTCATGAAGGAGAGACTGATTGAACAGATAGTAGGCTTCCATGAAACGATGAAGAAACATCGGTCGAAAACCTTCGCTGATGTGTACAAAGCCACAGTTTCCACTAAGCAGAACATGCAGAAGACCATCAAAGCTGACAGAAAGCTACTACAGCGGCTCCTGAATTCCGCGACCGCAGGTCGCATGGTGGAGATGGTCAACGTCTTGAAGCATGAACTGTCCCCAGTCCCATTTAGTCTGGCGAAGGCAGGAGGAGAGATGAATTCGACATCAAAGTCTGAGCTGATGAACATCCTGATGGCTCAGCAGACCATAAGCTCAGAGGTTCCAACCTCTGATCTGAAGACCTGTGTGATGATAGATGGCCATGCACTCATCCAAGCTCTTGGCAAGCCTGGCGGCTGTCGGACATTCGGCGACTATGCTGAAGTGTTCTTCAAGGCCGTGACGAGTTATTCCAATGAACACACAACAAGAGTTTATGTCATCTTTGAATGGTACGCAGGGGAAGGATCGATCAAAGCAGTTACCAGGACAAAGCGTGCAAGCAAGAAGAAACCGATTCGGAAAGTCATTGATGGCCCACAAGTTCCACTGCCTGAAGTGTGGAAAAACTTCATGGCCATGGATACAAACAAGGTTGACCTAAGGTCAGCCTTGTTTCTGTCTAACATCATCACTGAGAAGGGCAGAGATCTTCAAGAAAGATGTCAGCTGGTGACAGGGGGTGGCTTCTCTGAAGCCACTGAAGTACGGTCAACCAGGCGACATGACGTTCAACTGCATAGTAACCATGAAGAGGCGAACACCAGGCTCACCTTCACTCATGTGATGCAGCGTCCGAGGGCTATGAACGAATACTGGTAGTGTGCAGAGATACTGATGTAATGGTGCTGCTGATTCACTTCGTTTGCACCAAGGTCGCTGAAGTGTGGATGCTGTGCGGAACGGCCAAGAACCGAAAATGCTACCCCGTGCACGATGTATTCAAGAGTTTGTCGCCCCCAGTCAGGGACAACCTCGTCAGCTTCGACGCTTTGACCGGGTGTGACACAGTCTCGTCCTTCAGTAGTCATGGAAAAAAGAAGTGTTGGAAGGTGTTCAGTGACCGCCCACTCCTGCTGCACGCCACTGGTCGAGATGGGGATATCGCAGATGTTGAGAAGTTTGTGTGTCATTTGTATGGCACCCCGGAACAACACACAGTTGATGACGCCAGAGTTCACCTTTTTTGGGAAGGTCAAGAAGACTGGAAATGCTCCCACCGACAAAGGATGCCCTGGAGCTCCACGCCAAGCGGGCAAACTATCAGGCCAAAATATGGCTCCAGGCTGACAAAGAGCACGTAGATGTTGAAGATCCGGTGGACACTTCAGCCTGGAAGTTGGAAGATGGGAGCCTCCTACCAGTATGGACATGACTTCCTCCAATCCCTGAAGCCTGCCTGGAGCTTGTTGCTTGTGGTTGCAAGAAAAGTGCAAGACAGCTAGATGCAACTGCTTGTGGTTGTGACGACAGCAGTTGCTGTAACCCAGCTGGACAGTAGATCTATGTCTCTCTTCCGGGCTGCAATCGAGAGAAGCTGGAATGTGCTGTAAGAAACTAATAACTCTGTTCTTAAGTGATTGCAATCCACACAATTGTGACTGTCAGTGCAGCATTTCGGTGCTGTTCATCAAGAAACGTGAACTTGTAGATGTTACTAGTGTGTGTAAACTGTACAGTATATATAGTAATGGGGCTATATTTACTGCTTTGTGATTTAGTTGTGATAATTCTGTTACTGTGAGTACTTAATTTATGCCATCAAACTTATTAGGAACTAATCATGTTAAAATAAATTGTTTTGACAAACAGACTTGCTCAATATTTTTTTCGCAAATTAAAAAAAAAAATCACAAATTTTTAACACAATTTCGGTCGTGATTAACTTGAATTTGACGTTGAGTTGGTAATTCGGATGAAATAAGCGTGTCATCATACTTCTTTATCACTAAGTGTGGCAAAATGAAACATTTGATCAAAGTAATTGGCTCAGAATATTTTTTTTTAAATTAAAATTAGAAAATATAATTTTTTGCACAGTTTGACCTCGAAAATGACCTTCAACGCCAAAAGCGAGAGTAGCATCCACCTGCATTTTATTCCTCACCCAGGTACATTGATTTAGCATGGGTGCCAGCTATTAACTAAAAACGCCGTTCAAAGTCAATTTTTTAATTTTGGCTGGTCCACTAATAGTAAGACACTTCTTTTTACCAAGTGTTTCAGTTAAAAAAATTAAATTAAATATAAACAAAATATTTATGAAGATAAGATTTTAGATTAATAATGAAGATCGCAAAATAATAATCAGGGGTCACTGGCAATATCTGGCATATTAACGCTGAAATAGCCCCATTGAAATTAACCCACAGTCACCCTCACTTAACTAGATCCACTTTGATTGGGGCCCCCCTCAAGCATGGGGCCTGAGGCTTCAGCCTCACTTGCCTCAATGATAATCCGCCGCTGGGGACAGGGACCCGACAAGGGGGTTGGGGCAGAGAAGGTTGACATTTAAATTGCCTTTGTCGAAAAGGAAAATCATATCTCATGTGATGTAATAGAAAACGATTTTGTTAGTAGACCTCTGGCAGTTGTGGAGGGAAGTGCTTCAGGCTGAAGTGCGGGTGGTTTGACCCAGTGTTTTACATGTAGGCTAACTGCTTGTACTGGTCACTCAGTCATCACAGTTGAACTATGTAGTGTGTTATTTATTATGAAGAGGCACAGTTTTCAGTTACAGTTATGGTTTCTCAAGAGTGAATGTATAGGCTTCACTGGTAATTATTTATGTTGCTTCATGGCAGAAATTTGCCATAAAGCACCATTAAAAATTGATATCTCTGAAGTGTCAGTTTGTCAGATCAGCTTCAGTCACATGATATTCTAATTTCTGAAGCATGTTCTCTCATTGAGTCGACCAGGAATGAATTACTGATCATAAGAAATGATAATGCTTTCTCTAGTTTGTTTGATACAGCCAAGACTATTGCTGAGTCATTTAATATTCACACTGGTAACACAGATTTAGTAACTGTGGCTAAAAGTGAGGGAAGATCATAACGAATTCAGAAGGTTTCCTCACATCTCAAGCATTTTCTCATAGACACAACCACTGGGAAAAGTAATGTTGAGATTTCTGGCAGCACATTTTTCTCTCTCGCAATGAAAGCCAAAATAGATTATTTTTCCATATTAGATTAGGTTTATTTCAGAACTTGATAAGCACTTCTCAGAAAACATGCCCCTTTCAACAGCTATTTCTTCCACTGATTGTAACTCAGGAGACTTTTTAGAATTAGGGAAACTTAATTCTATTGCACACTCGTATCAGAGCATTGATGTGGATGAAATCCTTTTTCAATCTCAAATTTCTGTTGCCAAAAGACATTTTTCTAACAAAAGTGAAAAGTCAAAGAAACTGATTCAGTTGTATGAAGAGCTAAGACCTTTACAATTAGCTCATTCTGAAATTTTGAAAATTTTGAAAATAATCATCACTCTCAAGAAGTGGTCAAAAACCTTAATTTTGATGTTTTGGTTGATGATTTTGCAAAAATAAAGTCTGGAAGATATCTTCTACTACATTAGGTTAGTTAACTAAATAACCAGTCTAGCTGATACCGTTTAATCATTCTTGTTTATATTAATTTGATTATAAAGTACATTGTGAGTAGCACTTAATAAATTTTGACATATGAGGGGCCTCTCACTGCCTTCTTCGACCCCCCTGAAGCCAATTTGAAATGACGCCCCTGTATGAAACCCTATTTAATTGTCTCGGGGAGATAGACTAAATATATGCCTAAATGTAGAATGCTCTGAGGAGCTACTAAATAATGATTCAGAAATCTGGAAGACTTGTTATTTTTTTATTTTACTGGGGGTCAGAATCCCAGCTGAGCACTGAACGGCCAAGCTCTGAAGGGCCAGTTCAACCTACAGCCCAAGTTAAGCTAGACTAAAACTTACGGACTTGGAGGTCCTATTAGCTCCTACCTCAGGGTTGCTGACTCGATGTTGGACTACCTCAGGCCTCAGTTGCATA
This sequence comes from Bathynomus jamesi, assembly GCA_023014485.1. Lineage (NCBI taxonomy): Eukaryota > Metazoa > Arthropoda > Malacostraca > Isopoda > Cirolanidae > Bathynomus > Bathynomus jamesi. The sequence goes on from JAJOZX010002196.1 coordinate 194,446, forward strand.
AATTAAGATAAAAACAAAAGGTGCACTATTTATGGTCTTCTTTCTAAACCTTGCAACAACACACAACCTACACCATTGCACGATGCAACAATCTTGTATCTAAACAACCAAACTCAATTGCAAGAGAGCTCTCTATAAGGCCACGCCCTGTAAGTGCCGCATTCAACAAACGAGTAGAAAAGACGCGCAGTGCCCCGAAAAAAGTGATGCCACAAGAGTGCCCAAACAATGATGCCACAAGAGCCCCAAAATGCTAACTCTAAATTAAGTGAATTTTTCACTAACCTTACAATTATGAGATGGATATACACACACCTTAACTTAATATCATATATACAAGCAATGCTGCATCAATCAGCTTAGTCATCATATCGCCTCGGGACAACAATGGCTCTTCCTCTTCTAAATTTTCCAACACTCCCCACCGAAGAGGCATTGTTGTCATTACCTTCTGCAAGTTTAGCCAAGCCTTCTCCATGAGGCTGTAACTCAAATGTTTCATCTTGACTATCCATGTTTTTGCTGATTTCTAAAGCATAGAGTTTTTGTATAGGTCTCTTTAATTTTCCTCCTGAAGTCTTTACCAGTGCCGACCTAACTAAATTGTCTTTGCCAACAAACAACTCTTCAATTATGCCAAGCTTCCAGCATTGCCTTGGTCTTTCATCCCCAATCATTACCACTTCTCCCACCTTGATACAATTTGCATTGGAGCCCTTTACATTGCCTGATGGGTAATAATTGAGTTCTGGTAAGTATTCCATCTGCCACCTCTTCCATAACTGATCTTGTAGCTCTTCAAGGTATTTGAACCTTCTGGTTAACTCTTCTTGACTGCTGTGGATAGGCTGTAAGTCTTCTGGCAAACTGGGGCTTGACGTTAATCGTTTACCACAAAGAAAATGATTTGGTGTTAATGGCTCCGCGTCCTGCATACTGTTATAAACAAAGGTGATAGGCCTACTGTTCACCATTGCTTCTATTTCACACAAAACAGTGCAGAATTCTTCTTTGCTCAAATGAACATTAATAAAAAGTTTCTTTAATGGACACTTTACACGTCTCACTAGCCTTTCCCAAAATCCTCCCCACCATGGTGCTCTCTCAACAATAAACTCCCACTGTACTCATGGTGTGAAAAGTAGGATTGGAATCCCTCCTCTTTCAGCAAAGACCACACATTTATGCAAGACCGTTTTCACTACTTGTCTAATTTTGGGAATCTAAAACTATTGTCTGATCTCTATTATCACTTTCTAACTCCAGCATGTAACAACTTATGATGCGTATCCAGGATCAAAAGTTCCACAAAATGCCCCCCAAAAGGTAGCAAATTTGGATGTATTTTCTCCTCTGGAAGCCCAGAAAACTGTAGTCTACCTCCTACTTTCAATAAATCCTGATCCAAAAACACATCCAAACCCTTGAGAGCAGAATGTGTTGGTAGAACCTGTAATGGACTGCTGGTGAGCAATTTTCTCTCTTCACCAAATTTTTCTTTCTGCACATATACCACCTAGTATTGCCTGGCTTGCTGAATCTCCTTACTGTTCAGAATTCCTTCCATTCTTGTTTCTCCCTTAATGTTGTCTGTAAATCTATATACCCATGCTGTCACTCTTAACAACCTTTTCAGACTGCTAATTTCCTCAAGCCTCAATATGGGGTCCTGCTGGATAACTTGACAACTGTTCACAGTGCGTTTTCTCATCTCACTCACCCATTCTTCTTCTTCAGCCTGGCATTCTCCTACACCCAGCTGATTAGAAGGCCAGTTTTCACTTCCAAGTTTTAGCCACTCTGGCCCATTCCACCACAAACTTGAGTGTGCAAGATTTTTCACTGAAATTCCTCGTGTTGGTAAATCAGCTGGGTTCTGGGTGCCTGGACAATGCTTCCATTGCTTGGGATCTGTGTGTGCTTGAATTTCCTCACCCTATTGGCAACAAATGGTTTCCATTTCCTTGCCTGGCTTCTTAACCAGTGCCAAAACTATAGTGGAGTCTGTCCAATAATAGCTTGGAATTTCATAAAGGGCCAAAGACTTTTGCACTGTAACTGCAAGCCGACTAGCAATAACTGCACCCATCAATTCCAACCTTGAAATAGAAAGCCTTTTCAAAGGTGCTACTCTGCTCTTTGCAGCAACCAACCTGCAACTTACTTCCTCTTTGAATGTGCCTCTTATATAAATACAAGTTGCATAGGCTTCCTCACTTGCATCACAAAAGATGTCCAGCTCCAAATTGTCTGGACTATTGTTCAACTCTCGAAAGTACTATCTTGGGATTTCAATGTCTTCAAGATGTGCCAATTCTTTGAACCAATATTTCCACTTTACCACCATAAGATCAGGTAAAAATTGGTCCCAACCAAGTCCAATTTCCCAGAGGCTCTGAAGCCAAATTTTTGACCTTATCACAAATGGAGCCAGGAATCCAAGAGGATCAAAGACCTTTGAAGCCAAACTAAGAGCTGTACGTTTTGTCCACCTTGTCTCATTCTCAGGCAGCTCTACCAAAGATTTCCCATTGAAGGTAAACAAATCCTCTCCTTGCTACCAAAACAATGCCTAGCACCTTTGTGTCTATGGCCCACAACTCCTTAATACCAGAATCCTCAATACTTTCTGCTGCATCAGGTTCTACAGGACTGACTCATAAACTGTTGTAACTGAGAATGATTGGTCTGCCATTTTCTAAGCTCCATGCCAGCCTCCCTCATTATAGCTCTAGCCTCCATGAATATCTGTTTAGCCATTTCTGTATTATCCACTGAGCACAGCAAATCATCGACATAAATTTTTTTTCTTATGTGTTCAATAGTATTAGGATAGACTTCAGAATATTTTTTAAAATGGTACTGCATAGTAGCTGTCAACAGAAATAGACTAGAGCTGAGGCCAAACAACACTGACTTCATTCTATATGCGTGAACCTTGGGTTCATTTTCCAACAAGTCTTTTGTATCCACCCACAGATACCTTACTGCATCTCTGTCCTCTGGTTTTAACTTTGTCCTCAAAAATGCTTGCTTCACATCTATAACACTAGGCAACAAATTTCAACTTTTTTTTTGTTACAGACACGTGAACTACTGATTCCTACTAAAGCGCTGATGCTGATTTCAGATCTGATATCAAAATTTCTCTATCACGTCCAGATTTTGTGTAACCGAAAACCCCTATTTTTCATTTTTTTTCTCACCCGCTTCTATTACGAAAGCCGTCTAAGTTACTTTTCCGTGCCACGTTTTATGTTAAGCATACTTAAATAAGCCTCCTTTATTCTGGCTTAAGACAGACAGCGGAATTCCGCTGGCAGAGTTACCACCCCTGCGCCCAACCATCCACCCAAAGCGCGTTAGTATTTTGTTGTTACTACTGAAAGGCAAATTCCTGTTCTTAAGTGAAACTTTGGTGTGTCCTCTTCCTTTGTCGTTTGTAGGATGACGAGCTCTCCTTCTGCAGGAACCAACAATAATCTCCCATCATATTTGGGTTGAAATTACCTTGGTATCTGTTTTCCATAACTGAGATCTGTTGGTGGAAGCGCTCACCATGCTCGTCACTTACAGCCCCAAGGTTGGCCGGGAAGAAGTCAAGATTAGAATGTAAAAAATGAATTTTCAAAGACATTCTGCATCCCATTATTTCATAAGATTTAAGCATGTTTTCTACGAGTTTACGGTGGTTTTCAGCTTTGTGGTTTCCAAGAAAATTTTGACAACTTCAACGAAAGATGTCCATGCTCCTAGTTCATTCTCATTTAGGTTAGATGGAAACGATGAGTCGTGGATGACACTGTGGATCTGTGGTCCAGTGAAAACTCCAGCTTCTAGCTTAGCATCTGTCAATATTCCTTTGAATTTATCCTTTAAATATTGGAAACCACTACCTTGATGATCCATACCCTTCACGAAATTTTTCATAAGGCCAAGTTTAATGTGAAGTGGTGGAAGATGTACTTTCTGAGGGTCAATAAGTGCTGGGTGTTTCACATTGTATTTACCAACAACATGTTCAGTTCTAGATGGCCAATCATGTTTTTTGTAGTGGTTCTTGTCATCTCTGCTGTTCCATAGACACAAAAAGCACATATGCTTTGTGTAGCCCAACTGTAACCCAAGAAGTAATGATACAACTTTAAGGTCGCCACAAATATTCCATGTGTGGTCCTTATATTGATGAGTCTTAGCAGCAGTTTCATTGATTCATAAGTCTCATTAAGGCCAGTGGCATGTGCTACAGGTATTGAAGGTTTTTCATTGCCGTTGTGCAGTAATACAGCTTTAAGGCTAGCTTTACTAGAGTCAATGAACAGTCTCCATTCTTTTGGATCATAGCGACAGCCAATCCCTTGCATCAGACCACTGATATCGTGGCAGAAACAAACGTTTTCTTCCTGTAAGTAAAATGATGAAAACTGCAAATGGCGATGGCGGAAATGGGAAACTTTGGTGTTTGGTTGGAGAAGATTAAATTCTTGAAGTCTTGAACCAAGCAACTCTGCCTTTTCTTTTGGTAATTCCAAATCGCGCACTAAGTCATTTAACTCCGCTTGACTTAACAAATGTGGGGAAATATTTGCATCTGGAACATATATGCCATCTTTCCCTGTTTCTATATCACTAGCAGAATCTTCAGATGAACTGCTGTCTGTTATCGTTGCTGGTGGGAACTGGTGGTGGATTTGTTTCATCATATGGTACTGGTTTCATTGCTGATTCGCAGTTTGGGTACGTGATCTTTGATTTGTTTTTCTTTGTGAAACCAGCAATCTTTGTCAAACAAAAATAACAATCATCGAAGTGATTTTTCGGCTCACGCCAAACCATGGGGACTGAGAACGGCATAGCTTTTCTTTTACCATTCATCCAAGCTATTAACATTGCATTGCACTGTGCACAGCAAATATGTGGTGCCCAGTCCCTCTGTTGGTCTCCTAACTACAGTCAAAATAACACTTGTAGGCAAGTTTAATCTTTGTTGTTATGTTTCTACGTTGTGGCTTAGGTGTATATTGTCCACAGACAAAGCAGAAGTTGTCTGGGTGATTTACACAAGCACGTCTATTTGATGCCATTTTGAATTACCATACAATATCTGAAAAAAACGTAGAAAGTAATTATTACGATGTGCAAAATAAAAAGAAATACACACCGTAGTACAAAACAAATGCTATAAAAACACACAAGTCACCACAACCTGTCACTTGCTCATCAGCAGAGAGCTTCAACAACCGTTCTGCTTGACTGTCACGTAGCGACTGACCGTTGGGCCGTTGCCCGTTACTATGCTCTTGACTCAGTGTTGCCAACTCGGGCTAAATTTTATTTATCAAAATTGTTCGAATTTGTATATAGTTGGCAAAAAAAATTGCTTTAACCTTGAAAAGCAAGTTTCATATTATTGGCATTAAGCCGATTAAAACCAAAATCTGGACGTGGTAGAAAATTTTACTAAGTGATTTGCATTTTACACAAAATCTAGACGTGATAGAAAAAATCTAATTATAGATTTGAAATCAGCATACCGAAATTAGCTAGGAGCACCTATTTGGTCTTCTGTAACAAAATCTTTGTTGCCTAGTGTAATCAATGCTACTCTACCAAACCTAAATCTCAGTAACAAGGAAAATAAATTTGCATTTAAATTTGGCCCAGCATCCAAATAGTCATTCAAAGATACACCACCTTCGTCCTTGGCTGAACCATCAAAAACTACCCTCAGTTTGGTGGTAGTTTTGTCTCGCCGTACCACTGCATGGTGTGGCAGATAATGTGCCTCCTGGCTCACCAGTTCACCTTGCACCCTTTCAGCGTAGCCCTCCTTTACATAGCTTAGGATGGCTTCATTGTATTCATTTAACAAATCCTAATTTTTTCTTAGTCTGTGTAAAGAAGTCTCCAACCTCCTATTAGCTAGCTGAAGGTTTGAGCCTGGTTTGCAAGAATCCTTCCAAGGGAGGCCAACTTCATAGCAACCATCTCTAAACCCAATACCTTTTTCAAATTGCTCTAAAACATCACTATTCACTGTACTTGCCTGCTTCTCCTGTTTGTCCTTTATGCCAATGGATTCAAGTTCCCAAAAGGCTTTCAAATGCCTTTCCAAACCATGGCTGTTCTCCTCAATCTTAACAAAAAGAGCTTTAACCTCCATTTCATTGCAATAGCTACCATGTAGCATCCAGCCTAGCTTACTTTCAATAGCTACTGGACCTTGAGATGTGCGGACAATGTGACCAGTGATGAAGTCCCAATAATAGTCAGCTCCAATCAAAAGACTAATATCTTCTGTTCCTTCAAATTTATTATTGCCCAAATTAATTCCTTTAACTTGCAATTCTTGGACACATGCCATATCTAAACAAATAGGGACTGGAGCACAAAGTTCCTCAATCTTTACAGCTTAGACCTTCATAGTGGTACTTTGTGGTAACAACCCCTTAACTAGAACTTCTACCTTCTTATTTTTGGTTCGGTTTTGAACGGAACCCCCAAACCCAGAAATTCTTAAATTTTCCCTCTTAAGTTCTTTAAAATTCAATTTTCTGGGAATTCTGGTCTTAATAAAGCTACTGTACACTGGCTACCACTATCAAACAACACTCTTACAGTAGCTTCTCCGTCATTCCCAATTAATAATGCTGCAGCTGTTTACAATAATCTCCCTTTACTTTTACTCCCTTTCATAGCAGCGGCATGTGCCACTGATGTCTCTACTTCTGAGGTAGGCCTACGAGGAGTGTTTTCACACGATAATGGCTGATGCCGACCATGGCATTTTTTGCACAAAATTTTAAACTTACAAAACCTTGCTCTGTGATCTTTCAAAAAACATTTAAAACATGCTGTAGACTTAGTTACCCTGTCCTTTCTCTCCTCAACAGGTAAAGCCTCAGCCACCTCACATTTATATGACTTGTGGTTGCCTTCGAAAAATATGCATTCCTTGATTCCCTTTAATTTATTCTCAGAGGATGCATGTAGAGCTTACACTGTACCTGGGCTATTCCTTTTTGTAGAAACTTTGGTGTCGTGCTTGCCTTTGTCCCCTTGTTTAACATCCCACTGTGCAAACTCAATTCCCTCTCGTCTTGCTAATTCCGTGCCTAAAAGACTTAACATCTGCTGAAGGGGGATGTACACATGTTCTGTAGAGTGTCCCCTACTTAATTCAAGCAAAATTGAGCTAGGCAATTTAGACTTAGTAACCAACATTACACCATACCTTTCCATTCCTACAGCCAAGTTGTCCAGGGACCTAGTTCTAACTTCAAATTCATCATATAACTGCCGTAACTCCTTGACACTATTGGGATTATTTACAGGAGTATAGCTAAAAGTTCACGGAAGTGGCTTTTAATTAAGATCTCTGGCTTACCAAACCGTTTCTTTAATATATCCCAAGACACATTATAATTAGCCTCTGTTAATGCTAATCCTGCTATTGGCTTTGCTGCCTCCCCTTCCAAGAGGGACTGCAAATAATTAAACTTCTCCACCGCACTTAACACTTGACTAGAATGAACTGCTGATTAAAAACTGTCTGCTAATCCTTGCCATTCCTGAATACTCCCAGAAAATGTTTTGAGTACAAGCCTCGGTAATTGAACTGTAGCTCTGTTAATCTTAACTTCACAAACACCACTTGTTGAGGGTTGTGTTTCATTATTAGACCTGGTCTCTAACTGTACTGAGCTGCTAAACTCTTTTGCTCTGTGGCATACTTTAATTATGTCATCAATAATCTCTTCAAAGTAAATTATGTTATTTTCTATCTCATCCTCCTCCATAAGAGCCTCAATTTTAACATTTATTTCGCTTAGAGCAACCTTTCTAGTTTCTAATATGGAAAGCTGCGCAGTCACGAAGCTTAAACCCTCTTGCTCTATGGCAGAATCTATAGTGGCAATGACCTTTGTAGGCGCTTCTCCTTTTTCTAAACTTGTTCAAGCTGCACTCATCTTCAATGCAAACAACAATTGGGCTCAATGCCAAATAAGCTGAATTGGCCAAAATACTTAACCAAACTGATCAAACTCAAATTTTGCTTTTTTCAAATAAACTGAATTGCTTGGTTGGGATACTGACCAACCACCAGTATGGAATACCAAATTTTCCACCCAAGTAACTGGCGCACTGAAGTCTGCAACCTTCGCCTACGAACAATAAACCAAAATTAACCAAACCGGTAAAAATGTAGGCCCAAAACAACGACAGACTAGCGGCCAAGTTTCGCAATTGGGCGACCAAACTTTCTACCCTGGGACCTTAACTCAATTATGCTCAACCCGTCCAGGCCTAACTTGGGCTACAATTTGCACAATCAGAACTTTGCCGAAAAATAGTCACTGACTCAGTCTTGGACTAAAATCCGGTTTCGAAGGACCATATTATTTTTTTATTTTATTGGGTTCAGAAACCCAGCTGAGCCCTGAACGGCCAAGCTCTGAATTGCCAGTTCAACCTACAGCCCAAGTTAAGCTAGACTAAAACTTACGGACTTGGAGGTCCTATTAGTTCCTACCTCAGGGTTGCTGACTCGATGTTGGCCTACCTTAGGCCTCAGTTGCATAAATTAAGATAAAAAACAAAAGGGGCACTATTTATGGTCTTCTTTCTAAACCTTGCAACAACACAACCTACACCATTGCACGATGCAACAATCTTGTATCTAAACAACCAAACTGAATTGCAGGAGCGCTCTCTATAAAACCACGCCCTGTAAGAGCCGCATTCAACAAATGAGTAGAAAAGACGCGCAGTGCCCCGAAAAAAATGATGCCACAAGAGTGCCCAAACAATGATGCCACAAGAGCCCCAAAATGCTAGCTCTAAATTAAGTGAATTTTTCACCAACCTTAGAATTATGAGATGGATATATACACACACACACCTTAATTAATATATACAAGCAATGCTGCATCAAACAGCTTAGTCATCATATCGCCTCGGGACAACAATGGCTCTTCCTCTTCTAGATTTTCTAACAAGGCTATTCATAAGTTAGATGATAACAAAAGTTGTGGCCTAAATGGCATACAAGCAGAACATTTAAAATGTTGTCGCCTTCGTATAATACCTATGCTTGCAATGTGATTCACAAGCTGTAAGATACATTGGTACTTGCCACAGTTCATTTTGTCAGTTGTATTGTTGCCAATTGTTAAAAATAAGGGTGCTAGTATCTGTGATAAGAATAATTATAGACTAATAGCACTTGCCAGTATATTATGTCATTTATAATAGGATAAGTACTTACTTTTAGACTTATGACAATCAGTTTGGCTTCAGAATGAAACATGGTCCGGACATGTGTATTTATATGCTAAAAGAAGCAGTCTTGAAGTACAAGATGTCAAGTAGCAATGTATATTCCTGTTTTTTGGATGCATGAAAATATTTGATAGAGTTCACCATCACAAACCTTTTAATTAAGAAATTCTTGTGTGGAGGGGTACCTAAATATATACTTAGGACACTTGTATTCTGGTATTCAGAGCAGACCATATTTGTAAGATGGAAAAGCACTGTATCACCAGGTTTTAAGATAACTAATTGTGTTAGGCAAGGGGGTATATTATCACCCTATCTTTTCTGTATATACATGGATGACCTTACCAATGAACTATAAAGCCTATTCAATTGTTTTCTCAATAAAATACAAAATTCATATTGACAATTTTATAGTCCTTGTTTTGTTTGGACTTTATTAAAAAAAAAAAAAATTATTTTTGCGCCTTAGTGCCGGATGCCAATCCAGTATTTGGGCGCTGGTGACCTTGGCATTTAATTAAATATCTATGTAAAGGTCAATAATAGACCCTTACAATGTAATCTACTGAAACATGTATCAAGTGGGTCTTTTGAAATGAATGGTCAGACAATACCTGTCAAAGACACATGTAAATACTTAGATCATACTCACGAGCTGCGAGATGAACTTTATATTGCAAGGCAACGTAAAAAGCTGTATGTACAGGGTAACATGCTAGTAAGGAAATTTGGTATGTGTTCAGAAACAGTTAAAACTTATCTTTTTAGAATTTACTGTACTGCATTGTATACATCCCATCTGTGGTGGAACTATACAAAAACTGCTATGAATAAACTCTCTGTTGCTTATAATAATATTTTCCGTATTCTATCTAGGGAACCAAAATGGTGCAGTGCCAGTTTTATGTTTACCATGCGTAACCTACCTACCAGCCAAATGTTAATCCGGAAGAATATATATAATTTCATTACTAGGGTCCAAAACAGCTCTAATGTGTTATTGTGCAATGTCCTGTCTTCAGATACTGTGTACCTCTCATCTATATGGCAGTCTTGGTTCAGACAACTGCTGGTTTACAATACCATATTTTTTTAATGTAGCAAAGATTATATATGCATATTAAGTTGTGTTATAGTAAGATTGTATTTGTATGTTGGGTTAAATGGCTATGCTGGCCTTATTTTTGTACTTGTATGCAAAGGTGGGCACCCGAGCCTCATAAAGGACCGACGGTCCCGGTCCCGGTCCTTGCCTCAAACTGGACTGACGGTCCCGGTCACGGTCCTTGCTGAAGATAGGACCTAGGAACGACTCGGTCCTCGATCCTTATATATAATATAAGTGAAAAATTTGATTAAAATGAAAAATGAAATTAAAGACACCGGAAATCTTTAATTTTATTAACGTAAATTATAATTAATACAATACATAAATGATGAAAAAAAGTTATTAAGTTAAATGCTTGAGTTTCCCTTCAAGAAGACTAGCATTTCAAAATGGCTCTGAGCCCTGACCTTTTCGGCTTGAGGACGTCCTTCCCCAAAGAGAAGAGCCTCTCCACGGCGGCACTGGATGGGATAGGCGTGTTAAACTTGATGAACAAGTCCTTCAGGTGTTGAAACAAGTTTCAGTTCAGTCTCAGTCTCTTTCTGAGTCTTCTGGAGGAAACGATCCATCTTCTTTAGAACTTCAAATAATCACTAAACAAACTAAAATCACTAAAAAAGACCGTCCGGACCGGACCGTCCGGAATTGCTTAAAAATGGACCGTCGCTCCTCATTTCGGTCCTCACTGAGAAAAGGACCGACTTTCCCGCTCACGGTCCTTAAAAAGGACCGAGTTCCTGGAGTTCGGTCCTTTTGGAACTCGGTCCTGCCCACCTTTGCTTGTATGTTAGGTTAAGTGGCCAGTTGGCCTTATTTTTATATTAAGTTCAGTGTATAATACGTAAGAAGTGGCTATGGATTGTGAATAATCCGCAATAAAGATATTTTGTTGTTTTGTTTTGTAACGCCAAGATCTTTTTCCTGTCTAACATCGTGTAACCAGTTCCCTTGCATCTCATAACTGAAGTTTTCATTATTTCTTCCAAAATGCATGACTTTGCATTTTTGAACATTGCATTTCATCTGCCATTTGCTCGCCCAAGCAACTAATGTATCACTATCTTTTTGCAGTTTATAAGAATTTTCTATATTTGTAACTATTCTTTAACTTAGTTAAAAACTTTATGGTTTAAGTTAGGCTATCCGCTGAATGGAATGAGCTAATGGGGACCTTGGTTAACAAGCCCAAAAAATTGCGCTTGAACTGAATGACTCCTGGATCTCTCTAAATACTAAGTTAAGCTTAAAACTTAGGAATAGAGCTACTTATACTTTAATAATCCCAATAAAATAAAATCTATAGAATTAATATTATAATCCTTTAATAATTTGTAAAATATCTTGGCGCACAACAAAGTCTCTCCACTCCAATTACATCCAATAATTTATATGATTTACTTAAGCTTCACCCTCAAACAAAAACCAATGAACTGATATGGATCTGGATGGGCATTTATAGACATCAAAAATGACCTCAAATACAATAGTCATCACTGTACAGAGTGTTCGAAAAGTCCCATCATTCCCTACAAAATGTACATATTGTAATACCAATTTTATTTATGTGCGATTAATTGTATTTATATGTGGTAGGTATAATACAAGAAACAAGTTACTAGCAACAATTAGGCACTTTAATAACAGTAAATACAGTTAGTAATTACTGTTACTAATCAAGAATGTCTGTATCGTTTAATTCATTAACAAATGACGGGCGGTATGGTTTCATACCGAGATCTTTAGTCATGTGATCTCTCATTGTGGACATGGGAACTATAATAAATGCAAAAAACTTCACTTTTTTACGTGAAGGTCAAAATATGATAATAAAAACCCACTCTAATAGGCAGAGTTTATTTCCACAACAGTTTCGATGCCCATTGGCATCCTCTTCGGGTGGGTACAGAAAAACGAATGAACCAAAAACAAGAGGGAAAACAGTTCAGGGACCGTAAAGAAATTCGCACCTAGGTTAGATCCCGTTCTCCCGACACCGGAAGGGCATTTTATTAAAGGGTCCCGCTTATAAGTACATTCGCACGAATTAAAACTATCTTCTTGTTCTATACATACAGATTCTATTATTTTGACATAATTACTGCATTTATTATTGCATTTATTATTACATTTACGTTTGTAACATTTATTATTATTACCTTTACATTTATTATTACATTTATTTTATTACCTTTATTATTACATTTATTATTATTGCATTTACAGTTATTTCCACATTTATTACATTTATTATTACGTTTACATTTATTACTATTACGTTTATTATTCCATTTACATTTTACCGAAAAAACGAATGAACCAAAAGCGAGTAAGGAAACAATCCAGAGACCTTTAAGAAATTCACACTTAGGTTAGATCCCGTTCACCCGACGCCGTAAGGGATTTTTTTGGCCAAGAATCTCATTAGAGGGTCCAGCTTATAAGTACCTTCGCACAAATTAAAATTATCCACTTGTTCTATCCATACAGATTCTATTATTTTTCGTTTGACATAATTATTGCATTTATAATTCCCAATCTATAGCATAATCATTTTGGCTGGCGTGATAAAAAATGGCATTATTAGTATTACAACTTCTGAAGGCATATTTATTTTCTTTAATGTGGGTTTCAATATTTCTTCCAGTTTCTCCTACGTATACTAAATCACAACTTTTACGGGGAATGCTGTAGACACAGGATTGTTCCTGCTTTGCAACGTTATTCCTAACCAATTTACTTTTTTACAGTAGACGAATATTTGAACGCCAAAGCAAACTTAAAATCTTTCGTCAAAGGTTTTACGCTTTCTAAGCCGGCAATGTAAGACAAACTCACATATTGTTTTTGGTTAACTGAAGGTTAGTCAGGGGCATAAAAAGATTTTCTGGCTTTAAAATACGCCTTTCTGATAAACCACTCAGGATATTTTAAATCCTTAAAAATGTTCCAAATCTTTGAATTTTCCGGGTCCAGCAAATGTGGTCTACAAATCCTGAGTGCTCTTAGAAACATGGAAGAAATAATTGAGCTTTTAACCCCTTGATCATGATATGAAAAATAATGAATGTACGAATTACAATGAGTAGGTTTTCTGTAGACCGTGAAATTGGGCTTTCCGCTTTTGTTAATGACCAAAACATCTAGAAAAGTTAATTGTTTGTCGTTCTCCCATTCATATTTAAATTTAATAGAGGGAACAAGATTATTTAATGACTGAAAGAAAGTGTCAAAGTTGTTCCAGTGGTCAGGCCAAAATGAGAAAATATCATCTACATAACGAAACCAAATTAGATTCCTGGGACATATTGTTTGCAACAATTCCGACTCATAATATTCCATGTATAATGTACTCAGTATTGGAGATAAAGGGGATCCCATTCCCATACCACAATGTTGCAAATAAAATTCTTCACCGAAGGAGAAGGCATTATTGGTGACAGAGTTTTATCAGTTCTAAAAATACAGATGTAGGCATGCCTAGTTCTACGTTACATGTTGGAAATTTTCTATCTAAAAAACTAAGTACATCATCAATGGGAACTTTCGTAACTCAACGTCAAAACTGATCATTCTTCCTCGCTTTAAATCTAAGGACATAACTTTGTTAATAAAGTCACAGGAATTAGTTATGTGCGAGCCTGAAAATTTACCAACTAATGGGGACAATTTATCTGCAAGAAATTTAGATAACATGTAACTAACGGAACCCCTGTGTGAAATAATGGGACGGCATTGTATATTAATCTTGTGTTTTGGGTAATAACCACAGTGTTACTTTTGTCCGCTTTAGTGACAAATATTGCTTCGTTCTTCCTGAGCTTGTCTAAAGCTAACCTGAATCTTTTGGGAATCGAGTCCATTGAGTTGAAGTGTTCCAGAAACTTGCTCAGAATCAAACCATTTAAACACGGAATATCCACCCTGGAATTAACTACGGAAGACACAAAATCTAAAACAATGTGTTTATCGGGTTTAAGGGCAAAGGACAGCCCTAAATTAAGAACTTCCTTTTCGGATTTGGATAAGACATATGTCGATAAATTTAAAACGTAACCTTCCACCGCACACTTTGACCAAGCACTTTCATCACATAAATTGGATAGCTTTCTGTTAAGTCGTTCTTCGGTGCGTCTAGTCTCCACATCGCACTTATAATCTGCAGTTTCAAATAGCGCCACAAGTAGTTCACACGACACATGCGATTTAAGGACACGTAGACAATTTCTTAGTTTGAAATATGTATGGCCAATCTCTCTTTTAACACACAGAATACGTTCCTTCAAAATTTCCCTGGCAAAATTCGGAAACGGTGTATGGTCCCTCCTGAAGGTAAACGGTATTAAGGACTTCGGGCACACTTGCTCCACTAAACACTCTTGCAGGAACTTGAGTTGCAGCTTCTTGGTCTTCACAGCCACTCGTGTTTTTTCATATAGACGATAGGAAGATACAAGTTGGGGAAAGGTAACTAAGAAGAAGGTGAATAGATGGCGTCTGATCGTGGGATCTTTAATAAATGCAAAAAACTTCACTTTTCTACGTGAAGGTCAAAATATAATAATACCCCCCCCCCCCTTTATCCCCAATACTGAGTACATTATACATGGAATATTATGAGTCGGAATTGTTGCAAACAATATATCCCAGGAATCTAATTTGGTTTCGTTATGTAGATGATATTTTCTCATTTTGGCCTGACCACTGGAACAACTTTGATACTTTCTTTCAGTCATTAAATAATCTTTTTCCCTCTATTAAATTTAAATATGAATGGGAGAACAACAAACAATTACTTTTTCTAAGTGTTTTGGTCATTAACAAAAGCGGAAAGCCCAATTTCACGGTCTATAGAAAACCTACTTATTGTAATTCGTACATTCATTATTTTCATATCATGATGAAGGGGTTAAAAGCTCAATTATTTCTTCCATGTTTCTAAGAGCACTCAGGATTTGTAGCCCGCATTTGCTGGACCCGGAAAATTCAAAGATTTGGAACATTTTTAAGGATTTAAAATATCCTGAGTGGTTTATCAGAAAGGCGTATTTTAAAGCCAGAAAATCTTTTTATGCCCCTGAGGAACCTTCAGTTAACCAAAAACAATATGTGAGTTTGTCTTACATTGCCGGCTTAGAAAGCGTAAAACCTTTGACGAAAGATTTTAAGTTTGCTTTGGCGTTCAAATATTCGTCTACTATAAAAAAGTAAATTGGTTAGGAATAACGTTGCAAAACAGGGACAAGTTGTGATTTAGTATACGTAGGAGAAACTGGAAGAAATATTGAAACCCACATTAAAGAACATAAATAGGCCTTCAGAAGTTGTAATACTAATAATGCAATTTTTTATCACGCCAGCCAAAATGATTATGCTATAGATTGGGAATTATAAATGCAATAATTATGTCGAACGAAAAATAATAGAATCTGTATGGATAGAACAAGTGGATAATTTTAATTTGTGCGAAGGTACTTATAAACTAGACCCTCTAATGAGATTCTTGGTCAAAAAATCCCTTACGACGTCGGGTGAACGGGATCTAACCTAAGTGTGAATTTCTTAAAGGTCTCTGGATTGTTTCCTTACTCGCTTTTGGTTCATTCGTTTTTTCGGTAAAATGTAAATGGAATAATAAACGTAATAGTAATAAATGTAAATGTAATAATAAATGTAATAAACGTAATAGTAATAAATGTAAATGTAATAATAAATGTAATAAATGTGGAAATAAATGTAAATGCAATAATAATAAATGTAATAATAAAGGTAATAAAATAAATGTAATAATAAATGTAAAGGTAATAATAATAAATGTTACAAACGTAAATGTAATAAATGCAATAATAAATGCAGTAATTATGTCAAAATAATAGAATCTGTATGTATAGAACAAGAAGATAGTTTTAATTCGTGCGAATGTACTTATAAGCGGGACCCTTTAATAAAACGCCCTTCCGGTGTCGGAAGAACGGGATCTAACCTTGGTGAATTTCTTAATGGTCTCTAAATTGTTTCCTTCTCGCCTTTTTCATTCGTTTTTCGGTTTATAATTTCTGTAATAATAAACTACACTGTAATAATGAATGTTATAATAAATTTAGAATTTCTGTAATACATAATAATGCAATAATAAATGTAATAAATTTAATAATAAATGTAATAATTATATAAAATAATAATAGAATCTGTATGTATAGAACAAGCAGATAGATTTAAATTTGTACGAATGTACTTATAAGCGGGACCCTTTAATAAAATGCCCTTCCGGTGTCGGGACAACGGGATCTAATCTAGGTGCGAATTTCTTAATGGTCCCTGAACTGTTTTCCCTCTTGTTTTTGGTTCATTCGTTTTTCTGTATCCACCCGAAGAGGATGCCAGTGGGCATCGAATCTGTTGTGGAAATAAACTCTGTCTATTAGAGTGGGTTTTTATTATTATATGGGGACTACAAGTTCTTGTGATCGTTTCCGAAGTGATTTTTTCGCTGAACGAGCCACCGATGCAATCACATCTTCACATTGTTCTGCTCGCTTTGTTAGTCTTCCCGACCGTGGTCTGTCCTTGATGGAGCCAGTTTCAAACAGCTTTTTCTCCCATCGTAATACCGTCTTGTTTGGTGGTGCAGCCTTATCGAATGTTGTGTTGAAATCATTCTGGATATCATGCATCGTCTTGCCAGTATGTGACCTTTCATGAGCCCATGTGCTCATCACTGTCCTTTCCTCTAGACTCTAGAGTGTAAGTGGACTGGTCTGCCATTGTTCACACAACTCCAATACCTGGAAAAGAAAAAAAAGTCAATGAATCACATATAAATTCAATTAATCACACAAAAATAAAATTGATATTACAATATGTACATTTTCTAGGGGGTGACGGGACTTTTCGAACACCCTGTAGACCTAATATTAATGAGGTTTTGGTTATTCTGTAGTTGAATCAAAGTCAGACTTTGATAGACTCTGGAAACTGCTTCAGTTGCTTTATTTCATAATTGAAATATGCTCATTTTTTTACTTGAAATTGATAAAGAAGGTTTGCACAGTTAAACTAGCTTTTTTCTTATGTACTGCTCAAATTTAAAGTAAATATATAAGACTGGTATGCTATTAGCCTAATTTTGAAGAAAATACGGTACTATCCTGTTATCTCCCCACCAATTTTTAATATGGTTAATTGAATGCCTGGTTAGGTCAACTGTACGCCCTTGACGATTGGTTAGGTTAAGCTGTGATGTTTTCGTTAAAACTAACGAAAATATCATAATTTAACCTAACGGGCATTCAATTAACCATATTAAAACTTGGTGGTGGCATTTTTTTCCGGCATTGTTAGAGGGTGGGGGTACGCATAGAAAACATAATATTTCAGTGTTGAGCCAGTTAGAATAAGTATGTTTGATCACACGACTATACGTGGGTATGTTTTTTCTTCAGATGCTGGTTGGAAATTGCTTGTTTGTATCATTTTATCGCGATGTTTGTCAGCATTCTGAGTGGGAGCGTGATGCCAGGAGAGTACTCACACATGATTCAAGGTTAGTAAAACATAGATCATGTATCAATAATATCCTACTGAAAAGTAGCAAACGCACACATGTACTCCTCACATGCGTAAAAGTGTATATGCATAGTAATAGTGTGCATAGTCACCTTCATTATTATTTTGATGCACACTATTTTCTTTCAGGATTTCGCGTCGGATCCAGTCAACTTTATAACATCGAGCATCTCAGAACACAATGAATCACAGTCCTCAGATTTAACAATGTCTGGACAACTGAATATCAAGTGCATCATATGCAATAAAGGCGGGTCTCTTGTGAACGACTCACCGATTGAACGTGAAGAGGACATCCTGCACTATGCAGAACGCCGTGTTGCATGTGGTGAATTCAAATATAAGTCCCTTGTTGAGTTCATGGGGCCATTATCTCGAATAGACCTCGCTTGTCGCTTGACCAACACTTGTCGCAAAGACAATGTTGGCGATGTTGGCAATGTTGGCGAGAGATGAGAAGAGGCACGCAGCGTCCTCATCTGGTTGGTTGGTGAGCTTTCTGGTCCATCCAAACCAAATGAAGAAGACATTCGTGTGAGGCGATCACGTGGGGTTGCGCCTAAGCAGAAAATATGCGTGTTTTCCCCGTGCCCAGAGTCGTGGAAGTCCGACCCTCTACATAAAGCATCAACTGACAATATTGGAAATAAAAACCCACTCTAATAGACAGAGTTTATTTCCACGACAGTTTCGACGTCCACTGGCATCCTCCACTGGCATCCACCCGAGGAGGATGCCAGTGGGCGTCGAAACTGTCGTGGAAATAAACTCTGTCTATTAGAGTGGGTTTTTATTCTCATATTTTGACCTTCACGTAAAAAAGTGAAGTTTTTTGCATTTATGACAATATTGGATTATTACTCATCGACATAAAGAACAATACAACAAATGATCATCATGGGACTTGTCTATCAGGCCTGGAAGACGCAGGAGATCCGGCTGCCTTAGAAATGTGGTACCATATAAGAATTGTAAGGGAAAGGCCGAGCGTTCTTGTCCTCTGTCAGTGTCAAGTGAGTCACAAGAAACTATAGATGTGAATATGAGTACACAGAGTCACATTTCTGATATAGATCTTGTTGATGCTGTTAAAGCCTCACTTTCCCGTGCCGTGGTTATTAGCATGACAGATGTAAACATTGAATACGCTTCTTTATTGCATAAGAATAATGTCACAGGTATACATCATGATTAGGAACAAGTATCTCAAGCAATTGATAAAACAACATGTACCATGTGCTAAATTTGTTGCGTCCAAACGACGTAACGGAAGTGATAATGTGATGACGACTGAATCATTGTATGATGTTGATGACTCTGCCATTATGCATGAATCGAGTAAGGTGGTAAATGATATTGTGCAGCTGACAGGCACTCTGCGCCTAACTAACAGCTCATGCCTAAAAAATAACTTGTTATGAATTGCTCTGTGTAAATGTTCTGACTGCTCTAATGTGGGTGATTATAAAGTTGTCGATGATCAAGGGCGGATCTACCGGCGGGGATTCGGCGACGTCCGGATCCCCCCTCAATTCCTTGCAAGTGCCCTTTTTTCAAGTGCCCTTTTTTTTAATGATGTGTATGCCTCTGAAAACAAATTTTGTTTTTGTAAATAGAATATGGTTATTTTATTCAAATTCTATTTTGAGTCTTTATCCGACACCCGTATACATTGTATTTCCAAATTTGTAGTTGCAATGGTTTTCATAGGTGCCCTTAGTACTGGTGCAGCCATATCACTATTTTTATCTTCATCTTATTCTGAAAGCAGGCCTTTCGACCTCCCTTCCCCTTGGGAAGTCCTGGCTACGAGGCTGGATAGTTCTTTTAATTGGCAAGACATTTGTAATTGTTTGAAAAATTTTCTGTGATAACTGTTGTACCCAAATTAGATTTTGATTTTTATCATATTTCAAAGAGACTGATCTAATAAAACAATACAATTGATTTTACACTCGCTCATTGGTGGTCTGTTTTAAGAAAAAAATTTAGTACTGTGCCCTTTTTATTTTAGGGGGTGCCCTTTTTTCTTTGGAGCCCCCCTTACTGAAATGCCTAGATCCGCCCTTGGATGATGATGATATATAATACTGTGTTTTACATGTCTGTATTGTCAGTATCCAATTATTTATCCAAGTGAGTCAATATTGTAAGAGAATGAGGTACATTCTCCACGTCTATAGTTTTACACACCATGTAAATTTATCATTTTATAGGGAAATTGGTATTTTGATGAGAACTTGTCAGACGAAGTTCATACCAGAGGCAGGCAGAGAAGGGTCATCCACGTTTTGAAGGCCCTTATCATTGTATCAATTATATTCTAATGTATTCATAATGTATTTGTAATCTTCAAAACTCACAAAACAACAATAAATGTGTCTCCCTGACTGACTTACGTGAGTTTTACTGTGAGTCATTTGGGGTAATTCGTTAGCTTAGACCAGTGGTTCCCAACGTGGGCGCCACCGTCCACCAGTGGGCATTTGAGAATCTTAGGGGGACGCTAGGAAACTGTAAAATTGTTACCTTCTATTAATAAATCACTTATCACTTATCCTGTTATATTATTATCTTTATGAGGTGGCACCAGCAAATATTGATGGAGATAAGGGGGCGTTAACCTAAAAAAGGTTGAAAACCACTGGTTTAGACTATACTGACCCCAAAATGGGGTCAACTGGGGTAAACAAGAGATCAACACATTACACACAATATGTTGTGAAAGTGGTCATAATGTTAATGAATAAGTATGAAATGTCGTTCATTCGACTTTAATATGACAATTCTAATTACTTTGTAGGGTATCTAAAAATATGTCAATTTATATAGAAAGAGAAATATCACTCAATATACCCCCTGAAATACCTCTCCTAAATGCCGAAAAAAATGCCACCCAAAATTTTGTGTTTTTACATATCTTAAAGTACCCAAATCAACCATAAAATCATTTTAGGTATCAGAATCGAACGGGATTACATGAGCCTCTTCACTATAACAGGATAATACCGAAAATACATGGTTTAAGTTCAGCAGTTTTCATTGTATGGTCACTTAGTTTGCTGAAAACTATTAACAACACTGGTATGCAACATATCTGATGTTTCAACATATATAACTGGTTTTTATCAATTCAGGTGTGCTGAATCCAAAAATCACATCCATTTTTCTCATCACGTACAGTTTTCTGGCAAATACCTATCACCCATTTTGTATGGGTGGTATATAGACATACACCCAATTATGCAATATATGTGTACAATACATACATAGAATGACTTATTCATTATATTTATATGCAGATACCACATATATATATATATATATATATATATATATATATATATATATATATATATATATATATATATATATATATATACACACACACGGTATATATATATATATTTATATATATATAATAACCAGGCTACTGGTATAAAAAGAAGTCATCATGATCAAACTATATTAATTCCAAACGTTTCGTGAGTGAGGAACAAGGAGAAACGTTCCACCAGGATATCAAGACTGGAAAAAAGATACAAAGGAAGGTGGGATGTCAACATCCTGACAAACTACTGCTGGTCTCTGAAACGGGAAGGCTCTGAAGAAATGCAACACAAGAAGCGAGCAAAAAAACTACGATTTTCTCCTACTGAGGCAGGCAGTTTTTCTCCTTTTGATAAATGCGGGTGTCTTATGTTCTTTTTTACGCACCACTTCGCAGAGGACGCCTTCAAGAAGAATGAAAATGTTTTCAAGCTTCGGGTTCGCTCCCGACTGCTCAAAGAGTCCAACTTACCTTGCTCCCTGCGGGGGTCGTGGCCCTCAGGGCGGGTGTGCTACGTTTTGGCGCAGCCGTTTGGTCGCTGGCGATTTGGCGCGGCCGTTTTGGCGCCAACCCATTTTGGCGCCAGCCCTTTTGGCGACGGACGTTTTGGCGCTAGGAAAAAAATATGATTGATTCGTCATTATGCAAAGGTATAACTCAAAAAAAGTTAAAACTGTAATGTAAGTTTATTTTAAAATTAGGTAGGCCTATAGCTTAAAATTTTTTAAAACTGTCATGTAATTTTATTTAAAAATTAGGTAAGTAAAATTTTAACTAGTTATTCATTTGGTAATTATGAGCAAGGCCCCTCAAGTACTCGACAGCATCTATGTTTTCACAGCTCCCTTACCACCTCTCCAGCTTTAGTATGCAGCCTTGCTTTGCACCGATATTTTTGCTCACAACGCCAAAATTTCAACTCACTGTCGGCTGTGCTTGCTTTGTTAAAGACGTAGAGGAATTCATTATGCGCAAATTTTTCTTTACCCCGTTTCGTTAATACTTGCTCAGCCATCGTATGAATAAATGACGGTAGGTAGATAAAAAATATAACAAAAACGAAGGCAAAAGAACGAAACACTTGTGGCAGCGCATCCCCGGCAAACACAACTGAGACTGTAGACACACTGAGTTTCAAGGTCAAATACATATGTTAGTTTTCGTATCAACTCGCGTTGGCTGGCGCCAAATGACCAAATTACCAAATGAAGAACTAGTTAAAATTTTACTTACCCAATTTTTAAATAAAGTTACATGACAGTTTTAAAAAATTTTAAGCTATAGGCCTACCTAATTTTAAAATAAACTTACATTACAGTTTTAACTTTTTTTGAGTTATACCTTTGCATAATGACGAATCAATCATATTTTTTTCCCAGCGCCAAAACGTCCGTCGCCAAAAGGGCTGGCGCCAAAATGGGTTGGCGCCCAAACGGCCGCGCCAAATCGCCAGCGCCCAATCGGCTGCGCCCAATCGTCCCGTCTCGCCTCAGGGCCGTCCCCTGGTCGCTGGACCGGGTCCAAAACAAGTCTCACCTCAACTATACATTTTCCCCCCTTTTTAAACATGGCGGATGACGACCCAGGCCTACTAACATACACCTGTACGAAATGCCACAGACATATCACCAGACACCACTTCTCCATCCGATGCAACAGCTGCAGGGAGTGAACTCACCTCTACTGCTCAACACTTATTTCCACAGAACAATACACAGCACAGTCGACCCGCAAGAACAGCACCCCGTCCCCACAACAACCTCGTATCCATTCACAGCCCCAGACACGGACACTTAATCTTCTCTAAGTAAACATAAATGGCATCAAGAACAAACATGCAGAACTTAACAGTCTCATACAGAAACAAAACATACACGTAGCCATCATTCAAGAAGCCCGGCTCACCCCCAACACTAGATTACCTCAATTCCATAACTACACGACCATCAGACAGGACAGACAGCAAGGAGGAGCAGTGGCGGATCTACTATGAAACTAATGAAGCTTAAGCTTCAGGGCCCCTAATCCAGGAGGGGCCCTGAAGCAACTTTTTTTTTAATGAGTGAATTTTTCAACAAAATCGATGGAGTTTTTTTAAGTGTTTGTTATTAAAATAAGGCTATTTTAGTGATAGAATCATAAGCCAATGGGTTGAAGTACTTAATATTGACCTTAGAATATGCTCTAATACCCATTTCATATGGCCTCAAAATGCCCCTGTAATTGGTCAAATTTCAAAATTTTCTCGGGGGCTTGCAGCGCCCGAACCCCCAGCTGTATGGGCTCGCTGAGCTCGCCAGAATCTATTTATAGTCTACATTTTGGCAGCTGGATCCTCGAATCCTTCGTTGGTGCACGGCTTAATAGTTCTATAGCTCAGCCCTTAGGCTAGAGCCAATCGGAACCATAAAAAGACATCTGAATTCTCAATTCAGGCTGCACTCGTCTCGCTTGTGCATTTTAACATCAAAAATCAGATTTTCACCTCTTTATCCTAACGAGCCCCCTCTGATGACGAAGGGGCCCCCATAACAGTTCAAGCTTCAGGGTCCCAAAAATGTAGGTCCGCCACTGAGGAGGAGGCCTCATCACCCTTATCCACAATGACATACAATTCACTAACAAAGCAGAACAGACACAACTCATAAACAATGACAATACACTAGAAATTCAAACAGTAAGAATCAGAACAATGAGTACCACATTCAACATCACAAACCTCTACATCCCACCACCAACCTCTTTCCCCCTAGGGTATACACCAGAACTCCAGACCATAGCCGAACTACCGAACCACTTCCTTGATGGAGACTTCAATGCCCACCACCCCGCCTGGCTCACTACACACACCCCGGACCCTAGAGGAGTAACCCTTCTTGACCAACTCAGCTCTCTCAATATTCTAAACTACTGAAATCAACCTACCAGAAAACCAATACAACACAACCAGCAACCCACATCACCTGACATCACCTTCTGCTCACCTATACTACACACAAGCACAACATGGCAGACACTATACGAACTATCCTCAGACCACCTACCAATCATCATTACATATCAACTGACCCACCCAGTCCATTCCACTTTTAAGAAAACTTACACGAACTACAAACGTGCAAACTGGCAAGCATTCACAGATCACATCGAAAACAACCTACAAGACTTCACACTAGACTCGTTTGCCTCAATTGACCAAGCCACATCACACTTCACTAACATAGTCAACCAAACCAGCAAAAAACATATTCCACAAGGACATAGGAAACAATGCAACCCATATTTCTCACCACAAATTGCAGCCCTTATTAAACAACGAACTAGACTTTGACAAATCAGAACACTAACCTTTCAAGAAACCGAACAGATCCAAACATTGAACAACACCATCACCATAAAGAAAATCCACACCTCCCACACCAACCCCGCTCCCACACATGACGCACTCCTCTCCAACCAAAATAAAATACCTACACCAAAACAACACTGCAACATCCTCATGAAACACTACTCAAAAATCAGCCACAAACCAACCTCCCCTCAAAACAGGAAGATAGTGAAGAACATCCGCAATACACAAATTAACCAAAACGAGAATCCACCTTTTACTGCCACAGACACCCAGACAGCCATCAGATCACTCAAACAATCACATGCAGAAGGACCAGATCACATCTCCAACATACACCTGAAACACCTCGGCCCTACAGCCATAGCTGTCCTCACAAAAATCTTCAACTTTTCCTGGCTACACAACAAAATACCCAGCATCTGAAAACAAGCACACATAATTCCCATCCTAAAACCTGATAAACCTCCAAATCAACCTTCTTCCTACAGACCCATCTCCCTACTCTCTACCGCATCCAAAATCCTTGAAAAACTAATCCACAACAGAATCAAACCACACATTCCACTCTCTAATACACAACATGGCTTCAGGCCGAATCATTCCACCAGCACACTCCTCACCAACTTAACACAGTACATACTAGACGGCTTTAACCAACAAAGGTCCCCCCCCCCTCACGAACCATACTTGCTGCAATAGACATAAACAAGGCCTTTCATACTGTTCCCCGTCACATATTAGCCAAAAAGATACTAGACACTCACATGCACAACAACGACAAGAAATGGCTAACAAACTTCATAACAGGGAGACAAGCAAAGGTCGTACACAAAAGTCACAAATCCAGGACACTTGCTCTCTTCAATGGCGTCCCCCAAGGTGCCATCCTCTCCCCTACACTTTTCAACTTGTTTATGCATGATCTACCATAACCACCCCACGATCTAAACATCCATGTTCAGTCATATGCAGATGACCTAACCATCACGGCGCAACACCCTAAATACACAACAGCAGCTGGTAACATGCAGTCATACCTCAACCAATTAGAACACTGGCTAACAAACAGCAGGATGTCAGCATCACCCCAAAAATCCACAGTCACACTCTTGACACCAGATAAACACGAAACAAACAAGCACCTAACAATCACCCTCTCAGGTCAACCCCTTCCCCTCAACAAAACACCTACCATTCTTGGAGTCACATATGATACACGCATGACATTCTCTTCACATATCACCAAAATCAACACAAAAGCAACAAACAAACTCAACGTACTGAGAGCACTCACAGGCACAACCTTCGGCCAACACAAAGAAACCCTAACAACTCTTTATAAACAATTCATTCGCACAACAGTGAATTACAATTCAACTGCATGGTTTCCACCAACATCCGACACTGACCTCAAAAAACTCCAAACCACACAAAACAAAGCACTCAGAATCATCACAGGAGACCATCTCCATACAGAAACAAAAATTCTGTCCATCAACTATCATCTAAACATGATAGGAACACAATTCTATGCAAAATCAATTTCACCTTCACACCCATGCCAACACATGACAGAACTAGAACCCTTAGTTAGAAACGAGAAACGCACTCCGGCCTCGCACTACTCATAGTACTACAACTAGCTTCCCCTAACACCCACCAACACCATCGCCACCAGATACATACACACTCACCTGACAAAACAAGCCTTAACAAACCGCCCCCCAAATTCAATACTAAACACAATTCCACCCGACATCAACCCTTCTGAGGCCCTCCTCCCCAGAAACACACGTGTAACACTCTCCCGTCTCCGCTCGGGTCACCACCTATCCCTGCAACTGTACAAACACCGCATCAACCAAACACCCAACCCCGAATGCCCCAGATGCCACCACCCAACAGAGTCTGTAGAACATTTACTACTCCACTGTCCTTCTTTCACACAGCTCAGACACCAATACAACATCTCATCACTAAGAGACCTCTGGACCCGCACAGTGGATGTGGCGGACTTTCTGGGTGCTGCAGAGTAAGAGTATACACACACCTTGGATTAACCTTGGGTTTGCTTCCGCCCGAATTGTTCATTCTGACGAAGGTCAAGCTTGTCAATTAGTCCCATCTATTAAGTTCACAGTTGAAAAAGAAAATGATGGAAGCCTATCTTTTCTTGATCTAAAAATTTGGAGATGCTCTAATCAGTTCAAATATGAAGTCTACCGTAAGCCTACTAATAATAACTCTTATGTGCATTTTTATTCTGACCATCATCCTTCGATTAAATCCTCTATTTTCTCTACTATGTTTCTTCGAGCATTGAGAGTTGTCAGTCCTGAATTTTTAGATTCCGAGTTATGCAATATCATGAATATTGGTACTAAATTGTTATCCTATTTCATTTTTAGATAACTGTCTTAAGAAAGCCAAGAATAGGTATTATAATAATGTAATTGTAAAGGAATTTCAGCGTAAAAATATCCTTAGCCTACCTTACCATGTTAATTTTCAATACCTTCCAACTGTACTTAAAGCAATTGGCATTAATGTAATCTTTAAGTATAATAATACTGTTAAATCACGCTTAATAAAGAATAGCCCTGATAATGATGTTGGTTGTGTGTATTCGATCGGATGTACACAATGTAACTCAGTATATATAGGCCAAACCGGTAAAACGTTAGATATTAGGGTAAAACAGCATAAATATGCTTGTAGAACAGCTAATACTTCCAATGCTTTATTTAACCATATGTATAGATGTAACCATAGCATCAAGTGGGATAGTTCTAAAGCGCTTGTTAAAAACAGAGATATAATAGAAAGAAATATTCTAGAATGTGCATTTATTCATTTTAAAAACAATTTCAATAACAGTGCGGGGACGTATAAAATTGACGATATCATGTTAAAATTTCTTTTGCCTCTCATTAACCCTTGTTAAGTATGTGCTAATTGTTTTGTTTTTCCTGTACGTTGTATATATTTACGGGCATCTCGCCTTTTATCTTCATTCCCTGACGAGGTGTAGCCTTGAATACACGAAAGGCCTTGGAATCGTTTTTCTTTTTCCTTGTAGGTTTGCAGCATATATATATATATATATATATATATATATACACAATTTAGGGTGATTCAAAAAAATCAAAGTTTTTTTTTTTAATTGTTCAACCTGTATTTTTGTTCCCTATGACAAAAAAGTAGTGTATGCCAAATTTGGTGAATTTTAAGTAAAATTTACTATGTGCTACCAGGCGTCAAAGTTTCCCTTTTTTCAATTTATTTGTTTTTACAACTTATGATTTTATGTTTAATTGTTTGAATTTCAGGATTTTTAATTAATGGTTTATATACTAGCTTGCTTTTAATTGTTGTTTGGAACTTGTAATTTTGATACCAATTAATCGATTATGGAAGCTAGGCCTAACTCACCTTCACCTAGTTGCTCAGTTGGGAGAAGTTCTACGAGAAAAGAAACTGAAGTATGGCTAATTGGGCAGCCCTCTGCAGTACTAAAACATCCGTATTACCATCAGAGAAGGAAATGATGGCCCTCTTCATGCACTACAGAAATATTAAAAAGCGAGGCATTAGAGAATCATGCTACTCTACTGCGGATGATGTGCTAGCAGTTTGGAAAAAAACAGGAATACCAGCAAATGAGAGTACATGTAGTAGATAAAATTCAAGGAATACTGAAGGAATGGCAGCTGCTTAAGAAAAACAAAGTAAACAAATTGAAAAGATCACAAAATTTAAATAATAAAGAAGAAAAATGGAAAGATAAACTGGAAAACTTATTTGACATTGCTCATGAGAATGCTTGCAGCTTATAAAATAGAAGATGATAAGAAATTCTTGAAAATGCAACGTGAGAAAGGACGTCATGGAAAAATGGGTACCATTGATAAGGCTGTTGCTAAAAAAGAGCAAAGAGCAGCAGAAAAGCAACATTATAAAAAGAGGAAAGTAGAAGAGATCAAAAGAAAGAAGAATGAAGAGGTTGTCATACTCACCAGTACATCATCAGAATCAGAATCAGAGGAGAGTAAAAGTGATGAATCTGGTTTCTGTGCTGCACAACCTTCAACATGGAAAAGTAAGGTAGGCAAACGTAGAAAATTGTTTGATGATAAATTATTAGGAAGTCTTGATGTTGCAAAATTGAGTGACAGAAATGCGTCTCTAGTTTTAATGCCAACAATCAGACATCGCTTGAATGGGGCATCTGCGAACAAATAAAATGCGTGTGTTTCGATACAACGGCAGCCAATACAGGTCCTAGAAATGGTGCAGCTATTCTTCAAGAACAAAAATTCGACACCGATTTATTGTGGCTAGCATGTCGACACCACATATTTGAAATTATGCTGGAAGCTGTTGTTTCAAAGTCTTTATCACCATCTTCTGGCCCAGATATAGTCCTTTTTAAGAAGTTCAGAGAAAAATTGTCAAGCATTAATAAGGAGGACTACGAAACAGTATTATCAGATCCAGATATCTATGAAAATATTCATGACATCAAAGATGACATAATTATATTTGCAGCAAATCAACTAGACACATTCCAACCAAGAGACGATTACCTAGAACTATTGCAGTTAACAATTATTTTTTTGGGAGGTGAACCAAAAGGTGGAATCAAATTTAAACATCCAGCGGGACTTCATCGGGCTAGGTGGATGGCCAAAATTACATATTCATTAAAATTTTTTGTTCAAATCTCAGTTCAAAATTTCAGTAAAAGACAAAAAAGGACTAAAAGACATCTGTCTATTTGCTACTCGGTTATATGTAAAGGCATGGTTTACAGCTCCTGTGCCAGCTTGCGCTCCTCGTCTTGATCTGGAATTATTACAGAATCTTGTAGTCTACAAACAAATAAATGACACAATTGCATTTGTTGCTATTAAAAAACTGTTAGGTCACCTCTGGTACGTATCAGAAGAACTGGTAGCGTTGGCCTTTTATGATGATGAAGTGCCTACTGAAACAAAAAACAAAATGGTAAAGGCCTTGCAAAATAAAACAGAAACTCTTCCTGCAAAACGGGCTTTTCTAGATCCTGCACTTATTCCAACGAAGAAATTAGAAGATTTTGTCACATCAAATACTCAAAGATTCTTTACAATAACAGAATTTAGTTCAAAATTTTTACTCAAAGATGCTAAAGAATGGCATAATGATGAAGAGTTTAACTCCGCTAAGAAATCTATCAAACAGTGGAAAGTCGTGAATGATATAGCGGAAAGAGGAGTAAAATTAATGGATGAATATAATAAAATACTAACACATGACGAAGATCAAAAACAATTCTTGCTACAAGTAGTGAAAAACTACAGGGCTGTTTACCCTGATAGAAAAAAAGAAACACTGATGAAGTAAGGACAGCTAATGTCTCAAATATCATGCTAGTTTAATTATGCATGCTTGTGGTTATGGTAGGACCTACGGGGGAGCTTTCCATATTAAAAAAAAGCAATGCGCCTTGTACTGTACCTCCTGGGTGGTGTGGAAAAATTTGACAATTTGAGTCGTTCTGTCAATTTTTAATTGCTGGTAGCAACCCTTAAAAATTAAAAATTTGCTAAAATATTTTAGGATAGTTATTTTTATGCTGAAATGAACCATTTAAAGGGTTGAACACATTAAAATAAAAAAAAAATTTTTTACCCCCATATTTGAAACCCTATATATATATATATATATATATATATATATTATATATATAATATATATATATATAATATATATATATATACAGTATATTTCAGGGATGGGAAACTGATAAATTTTTAAGTCCAGTTTTTTATTTCAGTTTAAGTTTGCAAAATTATCGATTTCAGTTTCGAGTTGTTTTTAATTTTTTTTCGATTTGAGTTTATTTTTCGATTCAAGTTTTATAATTTTCGGTTCGATTCAATTTAAATTTCGATTCGTTTTTTTTTTTTCAGATTTCTTTAAGAATTTCTTTGTACTATTTATATTTTTTGAGGGGTACCCTATTGACAAATTCAGATTTAATTTTATATTTGTATTTGCATTCGATTTCTGTCTTTCAAAGAGAGAATTTACTTTAGTAACTATCTTTACTTTTGTATGATTAAACATGTAAGCATCGATAGCCAACTGAATCAGCACGAAACATCATCTTTTATTTTTTTTACTTATTCGCTTCATTTCTTTCACATGAAGTTTCATTTAACAAAAACTTTCAATTCGAAATGTTTTATTAATTCGTACACTTTTTAAATTTTAAAGCGCACGACATATATAAAATATATAAATAATAGTATTAGAAAGGGGAATAAAACAATTAAATGCACCTCTGTTTATTATATACAAAATACAAATACCTCGTAAACTCGTATGTTAATATTAGAGCGAACAATTAAAATATTGTCAATGTTTTCGGCCAACAAATTGTTTCTTTGAGGACTTAAAATCAATCTGAAAAGAGAAAAAAGCCGTTCCACATTAACTTGCGTCACTGGAACAGCATGCACAATAGGGCGGCTCGTTTTTACACTTTTTTCGATATTTGATTGGGGGTAGTGCGGAAAAGTTGCGATTTGGAGAGAAAATAAAGTGTGTAAAATTTTTTTGATCTACGTCAATACCTTCCGGTGGCAGCGAGTCCTTAAAAATCGAAAAATAGGTCTAAAAACACATAAAAATACGATATTTGAAAAAAATATTCATAATTATATTTGTAAGTATTTTTGAACGCGGTAGATTGTAAAATGGTTTTAAAGACTTACAAAATAAACAATAAAAATTTCAGCACAATCTGTTAATAACTTCCGGTGGCGTCTTAGCCGTTAAAATATCCAAAATATTGATTTAAAGCAAGTTTTAACAAGATGTTATACAAATGTTAATTGCGGTATATTTCTGTGCAAACAACCCTGAGAACACTATTATAGGCTTGAATAAATTAATAGCAGTCATTGAACAATGAACATTATATAAAATGCACACTGCACACTGCTACATCCCCCGTTCCCTACCCTATATAAGCTGGGAAAGGAAGCGACGTTGTCAGTTGTTGTGTCACGTGTGGCGAGAGGTTGTGTTATAACTTGTTCATCAACCGTGGTATATCACCATTTACCCGCAGTTAGTTGGTAAATATCGTAAATAGATTTATAATGTCTGAAAAGAAACCTTCAAAAGTAACCAGAACGTTAGCAAAATGCCATAGCATCGGTCAACCAGCAGATTTTGTTGACAATGTTCTACCTACTTATGGAGATGTGCTAAGAGCTTATCTCTGGCACCGGAACAACAGAAAAACGACAGGCCAAGATCCTCCATTCCAGATTATTGCCAATGACATCATTTCCAAACTTCAAGAGATATGGCTCACAGCTTCAATCCCAACTTTATCAAGGAAAAGAATACATGATATGCTCAAAAACTATCATAATAAGTACAAGACCTTATTTAAAACAGGTAAACTAAAAAGGAATTCTGAAAGTTACAAAAGTAAATTGAAGTCATTTCAGGAACATTCGGAACAACTATTTGATATTGCTTCTTGTAAATGTGGTAATTGGAATTCTTGTTTTTGCTGTAAAGAAAAAAAAGTGCCCCCAAATGAAAGAACATTTTTAGAAGATCAGCGTACAGTATTAAGGAATACTAGCTCTCACAAATATCAGCACATATTCATACCAACACTGTATTATGTCTGACATATGGAAACAAGGTAAAATTATTACACTACTCAAACCAAACAAAAATCCAACAGAACCAGCTTCCTATAGACCCATTACTTTACTATCCACACCTTCCAAAGTAACAGAAAGACTAATCTTACAAATCACCAACCCACACATTCCACTATCGCCTACTCAACATGGATTCAGACCTCACCACTCAACCACGACATTACTCACTAACCTCACGCAGCACATCATGGATGGCATCAACTCCAGACGACCAGCTCAACGTACACTATTAGCAACAACAGACATTAGTAAAGCATTTGATGCTATCCCACGCTTCCCTCTCATAAACAAAATACTCAGCACAAACCTGCACAATAACACCAAAAGGTGGCTGAGCAACTATCTTTCAGGAAGATACTCACATGTCACATTTAATGGAAAGTCATCAAAAAACAAGCTTTTTCCGAACGGGGTCCCTCAAGGCTCTATTCTCTCACCAACACTCTTCAACTTATACATGCATGACATTCCAATACCCATAGATAACAAGCTTACCTTATCATCATATACAGATGACATCACTCTAACATCCACCCACAACAACATCGACACCGCTACAAATAACCTACAAACATACATAAACAGTATACAAGACTGGCTCACACACAATAGACTCAAAGTAGTGCCCACAAAATCAACCATCACCTTGCTTACAAGCAACACAAAAGAACACCAGGTAATTCCACAGCTTACACTAAACAACATCAACATTCCACACACTCACAGGACCAAAACACTTGGGGTCACATACAACCAGTGATGTAGGTCTCGAGATCGGTCTCGGTCTCGAGACCGATCTCGAGACCCAATTTGCAGATCTCCATCTCGATCTCGGTCTCCGCTATTTAGATCTCGGTCTCGATCTCGGTCTCGACAGACGCGGTCTCGGTTTTTCTCCCCGAGACCTTTCGAGACCTCTCGAGACCGTAATGAAAAATACATGTTATTGGCATACTCATGATGGTGGCTTGGTTGAACAGACACAATTCGAAATGTTTATGAAAGTTTGTAAAAGTAAGGAGGGACTCTAGGTATTCACTAATCAGTCACCCCGTTTTGAGTTGCCACGTTTGTCTTGCGGGGGGGGGGGGGGGGTCTGGATTTTTTTTTTAGGTTAGCGCTACAAAAAAAATTATCACAAAATTCATTATACCGGTATATTTTTTATCATTAAAATTCATTATAGATCTCTTTGGGCTGAGTGAATGTTGAATTAATGTCATATATATATATATATATATATATGCATTTAACTGCAATGACCACGCAGTATATAAATGAATAGAAACGACGTAAATAAGGAGCGTCTCTGCACACGGGGAAGAGAAATAACGAATAAATGAAAAATGAGGCGAACCGCCCGGGAATCGAACCCAGGGCTTTCCAATTGCCGGTTGGATGCGCTACCATTACACCACGTTTGAGGTCCGTGGTGTAATGGTAGCGCATCCAACCGGCAATTGGAAGGCCCTGGGTTCGATTCCCGGGCGGTTCGCCTCATTTTTCATTTATTCGTTATTTCTCTTCCCCGTGTGCAGAGACGCTCCTTATTTACGTCGTTTCTATTCATATATATATATATATATATATATATATATATATATATTATTTAGACCTTATGCTAATTGCCATGCCT
Source organism: Bathynomus jamesi (assembly GCA_023014485.1). Classification (NCBI taxonomy): domain Eukaryota; kingdom Metazoa; phylum Arthropoda; class Malacostraca; order Isopoda; family Cirolanidae; genus Bathynomus; species Bathynomus jamesi. The sequence continues at coordinate 228,451 of JAJOZX010002196.1, forward strand.
CTGTTTATAGTACCGATATGTCAATTTATTTTCATAGAAATGGTGGTGGAAAAATGCTATGCAGGAAACTCAAGCACAGAGAATGAGCAGATACAGAGAGACAGCGCTCATTCTCACAGCAGCGATGACGAAATAAAACAGAGTCAAACCAAAGTTCTGAGACTAATGGCAAAATATCAAAGCTATCGGTCCAAGCAGAAGAACGTTGAAACTGGGAAAATTTTGAACCGCAGGGAAGAGTTGCGGCGGTACCTCTTAGAGATCGATGAATCTCATATTTTAGACAACTGCTCTCCAATAAAGTTTTGGCACCAGAAAAGGGATAAATTCCTATCACTGGCCAATATTGCCATGACTGTTTTAACAGTGCCTTCCTCTAGTGCTCCAATTGAGCGTGTATTTAGCCATGGAGGCATAATAATGAGGCCCCACAGAAGTCGAACTTCAGCAGATCTTCTGAGCATGCTGATATTCCTTAGGTGTAATGAGCACCTGTCATGCTTTAAATAAATGCACAAGTCAAACTGGGTAGTGGGTACGTTCATTAAACCTTCTGTAACAGATATAAAAGAAGTAAATAAATAAAAAGTACGTATATATATATATATTCATTTGTTAATTTATAGGCTACACTTTTTGCATTCAACACACTACATCTGAGAAAGTAGTTATTAGTTTATTAATATACTTAACATAGTCTAATTTCCATAGTAGTGTAAAACAAATTGAAAGGGCATGAGCTTGGTCTCGATCTCGGTCTCGGTCTCGAATTTTAAGGGTCTCGATCTCGGAAGGTAGATCTCAATCTCGAACCTTTGATCTCGGTCTCGATCTTGGTCTCACAGGATCAGGTCTCGGTCTCGGTCTCAGTCTCGGACTTGGTGGTCTCGACTACATCACTGCATGATACAACACATCACTATCTTTTGCAAACCACATTCAGGACATTAAAAACAAATGTACGAAGACTTAACACGCTTAGGGTACTAACAGGCAGGGTACTAACTTTGGACACCAGCAAGAAACAACATCACTCATATACAAACAATATATTCGCTCAGTTATGGACTCTGCTAGCCCATGATGGACACCCATTATCTCAAACACACACATAAACACCTTACAGACAATACAAAACAACACACTTCGTATCATTACAGGATGTACTCAAACAACACCAATAGAACACCTGCACACAGAAACAAAAATACTGAAAGTTAGGGAACATTTAGACATGAGGGGAACACAATTCATGGCAGCAGCGAAAACTAACCCACAACACCCTTGCCACTACATATACATTTATACAATCATGCACCAACAACTCGCACCATTAAGGTAACACCAGAGAGACATTATAACCAAATACTCCATTCCATACCACGCCCCACAGACATCACACAGTACAGAAAACACATACACATACACCTAACCCACAAAGCACTGACACGACTCCGTCCGAATGCGGTCCTAGGTGCGAAGCCGCCACCCATTAACAGGTCGGAGATCAGCCTGAGCAGATCGGATCGAGTTAACTTAGCACGATTCTGATGTGGACACCACCCCCCAACTTACGGACATATAAACACAGACTAAACAACTCCATAGACGACACCTGCCACCTGTGCCAGGACACACCACAAACAATTGAACACATTATGACAGACTGTACCGCTCTAGCACAACAACGAACACAACACAAAATCACTAGTGCGAAGAGGGCGATCGGTTACCTGCGTGCCGCCGGCTTGCTCGATCAGGGTGGGCTGATCGGCTAAACAACAAGAAGTGTAATATTACACCATTTCATCGAATAAATTTTTCTCTCACACTTCGTATTTTTATAAAAATATAACTGATGTAATGAAGGGCGTCACCGTGTCTTGGGCATTTGTGGGCGGAGCAAATTTCACTATAGTGACAAACTGATTGGTGATTGGTAGATAAACAGTACGAGTCAGTTGAGTGTGCAGCAGTTGCTTCTCATCGAATTAGACAAGCACATAACTGTCAGGACATGCACATTCTTGTTTGTCATGTGTTAGAATTCTAACACAGGTAACCGATCGCCCTCTTCGCACTAGTGATGTTGTGTTGTGTTCGTTGTTGTGCTAGAGCGGTACAGTCTGTCATAATGTGTTCAATTGTTTGTGGTGTGTCCTGGCACAGGTGGCAGGTGTCGTCTATGGAGTTGTTTAGAATGTGTTTATATGTCCGTAAGTTGGGGGGTGGTGTCCACATCAGAATCGTGCTAAGTTAACTCGATCCGATCTGCTCAGGCTGATCTCCGACCTGTTAATGGGTGGCGGCTTCGCACCTAGGACCGCATTCGGACGGAGTCGTGTCAGTGCTTTGTGGGTTAGGTGTATGTGTATGTGTTTTCTGTACTGTGTGATGTCTGTGGGGCGTGGTATGGAATGGAGTATTTGGTTATAATGTCTCTCTGGTGTTACCTTAATGGTGCGAGGTGTTGGTGCGTGATTGTATAAATGTATATGTAGTGGCAAGGGTGTTGTGGGTTAGTTTTCGCTGCTGCCATGAATTGTGTTCCCCTCATGTCTAAATGTTCCCTAACTTTCAGTATTTTTGTTTCTGTGTGCAGGTGTTCTATTGGTGTTGTTTGAGTGCATCCTGTAATGATACGAAGTGTGTTGTTTTGTATGGTCTGTAAGGTGTTTATGTGTGTGTTTGAGATAATGGGTGTCCATCATGGGCTAGCAGAGTCCATAACTGAGCGAATATATTGTTTGTATATGAGTGATGTTGTTTCTTGCTGGTGTCCAAAGTTAGTACCCTGCCTGTTAGTACCCTAAGCGTGTTAAGTCTTCGTACATTTGTTTTTAATGTCCTGAATGTGGTTTGCAAAAGATAATGATGTGTTGTATGTGACCCCAAGTGTTTTGGTCCTGTGAGTGTGTGGAATGTTGATGTTGTTTAGTGTAAGCTGTGGAATTACCTGGTGTTCTTTTGTGTTGCTTGTAAGCAAGGTGATGGTTGATTTTGTGGGCACTACTTTGAGTCTATTGTGTGTGAGCCAGTCTTGTATACTGTTTATGTATGTTTGTAGGTTATTTGTAGCGGTGTCGATGTTGTTGTGGGTGGATGTTAGAATGATGTCATCTGTATATGATGATAAGGTAAGCTTGTTATCTATGGGTGTTGGAATGTCATGCATGTATAAGTTGAAGCGTGTTGGTGAGAGAACAGAGCCTTGAGGGACCCCGTTCGGAAAAAGCTTGTTTTTGGATGACTTTCCATTAAATGTGACATGTGAGTATCTTCCTGAAAGATAGTTGCTCAGCCACCTTTTGGTGTTATTGTGCATGTTTGTGTTGAGTATTTTGTTTATGAGAGGGAAGAGTGGGATAGCATCAAATGATTTACTAATGTCTATTGTTGCTAATAGTGTACGTTGAGCTGGTCGTCTCGAGTCGGCCATCCATGATGTGCTGCGTGAGGTTAGTGAGTAATGTCGTGGTTGAGTGGTGAGATCTGAATCCATGTTGAGTAGGCGATAGTGGAATGTGTGGGTTGGTGATTTGTAAGATTAGTCTTTCTGTTACTTTGGAAGGTGTGCATAGTAAAGTAATGGGTCTATAGGAAGCTGGTTCTGTTGGATTTTTATTTGGTTTGAGTAGTGTAATAATTTTACCTTGTTTCCATATGTCAGGAATAATACAGTGTTGGTATGAATATGTGCTGATATTTGTGAGAGCTAGTATTCCTTGTGGGCCCAAGTGTTTAAGGTGTATGTTAGATATGTTGTCTGGTCCAGTAGCCTTCGAATTCTTAATGTTTTTGATGATCTTGGTGGTCTGGTCTGTATTGAAGGGTGTAATGGTCCTGTCGAGTCTGTACGTTTTCTTGTGTGTGGCTGTTTGTCTGCCTGCGTGCTTCTGGTTGTTGTCTCTGTTTAAGTGACTTATCTTTGCGTAGTGATTAACTAGAATGTTAGCTTGTTGTGTGTATGTTGGGATATTATTTTGGCTGCGACAGATAGCCGCGTGTGAGGTGTGATTGTGAATGCCGCTGTTAGAGTGGGTAATGCCGTTTATAGTCTTGTATAGCCTGGCTGTATCTGTGGAGTGGTTTAGTGTTGTTATGAATTCCCTGAATGTTCCTGTTTGTTTTTCTTTGAGTTTGTTGTTGTTGTTGTTTAGCCGATCAGCCCACCCTGATCGAGCAAGCCGGTGGCACGCAGGTAACCGATCGCCCTCTTCGGAGTGGACCAGAGGTTCAGCGCACTAGTGATGTTGTGTTGTGTTCGTTGTTGTGCTAGGGCGGTACAGTCTCTCATAATGTGTTCAATTGTTTGTGGTGTGTCCTGGCACAGGTGGCAGGTGTCGTCTATGGAGTTGTTTAGTCTGTGTTTATATGTTAGTAAGTTGGGGTGATGTCCACATCGGAATCGTGCTCAGCAAAATTTAAATGTCAGACCAAGCCCTGAGTCACAAGAATTTAGGACTAAGTTACCCATTTGCTAGTACCAACACTTATGGAACAGGACACAAGCGGATGATTACCCGGTGTTTCATTGAAATTTGAGAATTCATTAGGTAGTAAACCTTGTATTCCTCTTGTCGATAAGTATAACTAGTTAATTAGTTTCCTTAAAGGTCCAGCCTATAATATGATAGGCTATTTACCAGCAGTGGGTGGTTCATATGAAGTAGCTATCGATCTCTTGAAACGTGATTACATTAATAAAGATGAGATTATTTGCCTCCATTCCTTAGCCTTGTGCTCTCGACCTAGTGCCTCCATGAGAGCGTTCACATCATTACAATACACTAAATCACTTTCCAAGAGAAAAACGATGTGAAGTGTGTCTGACGCTTACAAAATTATAATATTTTAAAAGTCTTTTGTAAGAGATTCCAACCTTTTAATCTAGAACCTAAGAGCTCAGCCTGATTTTTACATAGATTCAACTTTCTGACAAGATCATTTAATTCTGACTGAGAAATTAAATGAGGCTCATCCGATGAAGGTGGTTGAAACTGTGTATCCATGTCATTTTGTCTGTCCAAATGTTCATTACGAGATTCATCATCAAGTTCATCATCATCTAAAGTCCATGTCTTTGGTGGTTTTGGTACTGGCAAATCGTCACAGTGTGAAAGAGGTCGCAAAGCTGACAGTAAATTACGATATTGAATCGCATGTTTAGATTTTGAAGAATGTCCACTGATGTTCGTTAAACAGAAGTAGCAATCAGTCGAGTGATATCTTTGTTCTCTCAATACCATTGGGGTCGCAAAAGGCATTGAAGAATGAGTACCTTTTAACAACCCTCTCAGAGATCTTGCAGAAGAAACCCAGCATACATGAGGAGCCCAGATTTTGTTTTGATCTCTCTACTTTGCAACCGAAATAAAGTTCATACGCCTTCTTAATTAAAGGAGTGAACCCTGCTTTTGAAATTTTGTTGTAAATTCACCACACACAAAACAAAAACTGTCAGGGCTGTTTGCACACTTACGAGACATTCTCACTTTTATATCACAAAAACATTATTTTTTCACCAAACATCTACCACAACAAAATGAATAACTAAATGCACTTAATCAATCAACTGATGGGTAGCAATTCACGAGACTGACTGAGAGATTAGCACGAATTTCAATAACAGTGCGGGAATGTATAAAATTGACAATATCTTGTTAGAATTTCTTTTGCCTCTCATTAACCCTTGTTAAGTATGTGCTAATTGTTTTGTTTTTCCTGTACGTTGCATATATTTATGGGCATCTCGCCTTTTATCTTCATTCCCTGACGAGGTGTAGCTCTGAATACACGAAAGGCCTTGGAATCGTTTTTCTTTTTCTTTTTCCTTGTGGGTTTGCAGCATTCATTCATTTCACGTGTTTTATTGTGAAATTCATCCCATATATATATATATATATATATATATATATATATACACACACACACACACACTCACACACACTACGATGTCATATACATGAATTTCAATAAAATTTTCGACAAATGCGATCATTGTATAATAGCATGTAAAGTGAAACATATGGGAATGATAGGCAAAGCGGTAAATTGGGTCTACAACTTCCTCAGAGAGCGCCTACGGGGTGTCAAAATTCAAGATATATCATCATCGGAATCAGATGTACGTAGTTAAGTATCCCTAGGTACAGTACTGGTACCACTCCTGTTCATTATCATGCTAAGAGAGATAGACATTGGAGTAATCAGCAACAGTATAGTACCATCGTATGCATTCGAAACAGAAATCGGCGGAAAAATCAGTGTTGCATATGAGGTGTATGTCTTGCAGAGGGTCACAAGCGAAATATACAATTGGTCAGAAGACAATCACAACATGACATTTAACATCGTGATATTTCACTTCTTGAGATATGGTAGAAATGAGGAACTTTGTCAACATTCATCAACTATAGCGCTGAAAGCTCTTTTTTAACCACCGAGTATAGCAATTTAGCTTAAAGTGATATGGTAATAAATAATTAATAGCTGTTTAGATTGTTTTAAGAAAATGTTGGATGTGTTCATGAATGAGAGTTTATAAATTGCTTAATCCGTGCCGAATTATGTAATTTATACGTTTCTGGTGGTAATTTTTGGTAGGTTGGGTAGTTTTCATGTGGAAGATGCCACAAGTTAATAAGTGTGACCTTGTATTTATTTCATTGAGTAAATGATGTATTATAACCAGACAACGTCACAGTAGCTTCAACGTTGGAGCAAATATCTGTATTAAAACTGTGTGCTTTGTGTAGAGTTAAATCATGTGAAACCTTACATATGGTTTTCCCCGTCCAACTGTTCCCAGAAGTGTTGTACATAAACGCAAAATTGAGATGAATGAACTTATAAAAATTTTATTATTAGAAATTTATTCCAGCAAATATGAGAACATTAACGGCTGAATAATTGATTTAGAACATAGTAGCGTGCATGATTGTAAAACTATATATATATATATATATATATATATTATATATATATATATATATATATATATATATATATATATTATGTCTTCGTAAGCTATGAAATTCATGATATAAAGACGTCTGACTGTAGCTCTACTTACATCCGACATTATAATACTATTTCCTGTTAACTCCATTTCTATCCTTAGTATTTGAGCTGGCAAATGTAATCTAATGTCAGTTCATATTATTAATATTTGTCACATGAACTATGGTCTTGCCCCAATGTACAAATGCACATATTCAACAGATCATAATATTGTTCAACAAAGTTTTTCTCCATTTGATAAATATGGGTGATTCTTATGTTCTTTTTTAAGCTGATTACAAAATGAAAACACGTTTTTCTATTACCTACAGATTTTGAGGGAAATGCAAATTAAAACTCTTTCAGATCGAGATGTCATTCCACAGTTTGCTTCATAATACGAGATTTATTGTTAGTCATTTACTTTGTATAAAATCTTTATATTATGCATATTTTATATTTACATGTTTATATATAATATGCATATAATTATTTAAGTATACATACAAGTATACATGCATACATTTAAGTATACATCATATATATATATATATATATATATATATATATATATATATATATATATATATATATTAGGGTGTCTCTTATTTTCGAAGTGTTGAACTTTTTAGGTTGCGCCCCCTCAACCAGTTCCATTGGTTGAAAAAACATCACATATAAAATTTTTTTGGATTGAACAATGTTTAGAGGTCGCCCCCGCTTATTAAAGTTCATAAAATATAGCTATTATTTATGCAATTAATATTTGAAATTACTAGCAGTTGTCAAGTATACTAAACATATGTTTTTAATTAATTAATCATCATATTTATGATGAATTCAATTAAATGAATATATTAGAGATAATTGTCAAGTTTGTAGCTGAAAATATTGCTTGATAAGACAAGATCAACCTGTTTAAACATGTTTCATCAAGAATGCTCCAGATTATGTTGCAATTGTTTATTTGTCATCATTCAGTGTTCTGCTGTCATAAGTAAAAGGTGTGTAACTGTGTATCACTATACTTCTTTTTTGCTATTATCAGATAATAAACTATGTTATTTATATTTTTCACAATTATTTATACTGATTTTGTTATTAGTGTTTGAAAAAATTTAATGAATTTAATGAAAAAATTAGAATTTATGCTCTTATACACATACTATGAAGTTTTAAACAATGTTGCTATTTGTCACAAAGAATTTAATTTAGTTCAATGGAAATTTTACCTGACATGTGTTTCATGATCTGTGTTTCTATCAGTGGCGTCACTAGAGGGGTGCGGGGGGTTTTTGTGCAGTGTTTGAGCAGAAATTTATTATTTTTTATAAAAATATCCCTGTAGTTAGTTATAACAACAAAAACATTTTTCGTAAGCCCAGCTTACATGTATCAATATACCTACAAGGCTAAAACTCTATGCTAATTTACTTTTTGAACCTTCTAATGCGCTCCGGTCAGAGCTGTAATTATTACCCAATTACAATGACAATTACAATTACAATATAGTGGAGCCTGTGCTCTCATCGAAGCAAAATTGGGACATGATGTTTTGTACTTGCCTTGTAGACACCATGTTTTAGATTTATTGTTGGGAGCTGCATTTGAAGCAACATTGGGATCTACATCAACTGGTCCAGAGATATTGATCTTTAAGCGTTTTCGTGACAATTGGACTTCTGTTGATCAAAGCCAGTTCCAAACAGGTGAGACAGACACGATTACTAAAGAAGCAATTATCCAGTCTAAAACTGAACTAATTCAGTTTGCTAGATCCCAGGCACCTATGCTACGGGATGACTATCAAGAACTTTTGGATCTGTCCATCATCTTTCTTGGAGGTGTCCCCAATAAAGGCATCAAGTTTCGTGCACCAGGTGCTATGCATCGAGCTCGCTGGATGTCCAAAGCGCTCTATTCTATCAAGATGTGGCTTTTTCGAAACCAGTTCAAGATGACTAAGACTGAAGAACGAGGAATTCGAGATCTTTCCCTTTTTTCTGTTCTCATCTATATGAAGGCTTGGACAACATCCTCACTCCCTATTGAAACCCCATTTAATGACTGGCTCCTTATGAGGTCATTGATTAATTATCCTAACAAAAAGATTTCTGATGCAACTAAAAAAAAGCTCTCAAACCACTTATGGTACCTGTCTGAAGAAGCAGTTGGTCTTGCTTTCTTTGATGAGCGAATTACTACAGATGTAAAGAAACGCATGGTAAAGGCATTAGAAGATGAGTCCACTGATAGACCACCCAAGCGTCCTCGGATTCCTGAATCGACCTTCTGCTCTGGTGAAGGACTACACCAACTTGTTACAAGAAATACTAGAGAATTCTTTACTAAGCTGAATTTGCCAGAAGGATTTCTGAACAAGGCACCCAGCACTTGGACATCCAACTGTGAATATTTAAGTGCCAGAGCTATTGTTGCAGCTCTATCTGTTGTAAATGACCGGGCAGAACGTGCAGTAGCTTTAGTTCAAGAGCTGAATAAGAAATTGACAGTGGGGGAAGAGCAGCTCCAGTTCCTGCTCCAAATTGTTGCAAAACACCGCCAGAGTCACCCAGTTCCATCAAAAACTGTTCTTCTCAAAAAATAACCATCAATGAGGTCGCACCTTAAAATACACCATATTGTATAATCATTGTATATTAAATAAATGTTGTATAAGGAAATAATGCTAATTAAAGTAATTAAAGTATGTAAATAGCACTGGCATTTTGAATTTATCTCTATATAATAAACTAATGGTTTTTTTTTGTAGCAATGCTTCATTGCTGATTGTATATAAAAAAAGAGCCAGGAAGGATTTTGGATAGGAGAAAAAGGATTGGGATAAAGAAGGATTGAGGACCAAAGGATGGATTATAACAACATCAAGGATAGGTTAGAAAAGGATCAATGATAAATAAGAAGGCCTATACTTATAAAAACGAATCAAACTAAAAAAGAAGGAATGAATTATGTGTATAATGAGCATAATCATATGACAGGAGCTATTATGCCATGGTCACCATTTGTATTAGCCGGGCGGGGGCGACCCCTAAATATGAGCCAATTTGTGTCAAACTTTCAAGTTTTAGTTTTTATGCTAAATGGAACTATTTTAGGGGGCGCAGATAAAATAATTCAACATTTCAATTTTTGACTACCCAATAAGAGACACCCTAATATATATATATATATATATATATATATATGTGTGTGTGTGTGTGTGTGTGTGTGTGTGTGTGTGTGTGTGTGTGAGTAGGTTTAAGGTGCGGGTCCCCAACTAAAAATTTGCACATTACATTATTTTGATCACTAGTTGGCAACTAGCTAACTAATTTTTAGGTAATACAGATAGGAAATGAGTGATACAAAAGCATTGTGGTATTAACCAAATTGATAAACTCGTATATTGTACTACATTTATATATGCGAGCCCCTCATTTCTGTTAGTATGTAGATGTTAGAAAGCGTTCGATGTAAAATAGTTTGGTGTGACTCCTGCTTCAGACGAAAGCTTAGGTGATTTAGGACTACATTGAAAGAGACATGTGTAGAAGTGAAAATAAGTTTTAAACTACTGTTACCCCTGCTACTACTGCTACTACTACTACTACTACTAATAATAATAATAATAATAACAACAACACAGTTTCCTCCTACGCCCAACTTCTAGCTTGCAACAGATAAATGGTGTACATTCTGTTGAAAAATGGGTAAAAATCAAACATAGACATAAGTAAGAATGTTGTATATATATATATATATATATATATATATATATATATATATATATATATATATATATATATATCACAGAGAATACGTGGATTTAGAATCATGGAATTAGGACATTTTTGAGAGAAGTTACTATTTCTTCCTCGTGTTGCATAAAGCGTTCAGAATTTCAGGGTATGCAACTTTCAGGTTTGCTTAAATTATCGGAAGCGTTCGTGTAGTGAAAGATCCTTGTTTGAATTATTATTGAAGATGTGTATTGAACTACTTTGGTGGTATTGCTCCATGAAAGACTGGTGCTATATTTAGTCAACAATCTTTGCTACGAGGATAAATACTACAGTTATGCCCTGTAAAGGCCAGTCGACGTTTTCTATTAACCATGCCCGGTTAGGTCAACTTTATTCCCTTGACAATTGGTTAGGTTAATTTGTGTTATTTTCGTTAGTTTTAACTGTACGCTCTTTACGATTGGTTAGTTTCCCTTTGCCGTGAATATTATGAAAATAGTTTTTTCTGGTGTATTTCATGCTGTTTCAATTGATTCTGGCCTTTTTAGCCCACAATTTCCATCTTCTTAAAAGCCCTGGGGGGGGGGTATCTCCATAACGGTGCATTTGCGCCAAAAATGAAGGTCAGATTCAATTGAAACAGCATGAAATTCACCAGGAAAACCTATTTTCGTCACTAGTTTGGGTGAATGTGTTCTACCGAATCTTTACCGACTGTAGATATTTATCCAACATTAGATGAACGAAGGCCTGAATTTCCTACAGTATTGTCAATTTACAAAACACGAAAAGTTTCATCCACAGTTATTACCTCAGAAAAAGGAATTTTAACTTAATTTGGTAGCTAATACAAAAAGAAAAATACTTTCTGAAGCTTCAAAGATATTTGAACCCATGGGCTTGTTCCTACCTGCAACTATTAGGGCAAACATATTTTTCCAAGAGCTTTGGCAGAAAGATGTAGGTTGGGTTGACACAGTTCCAATCAAAGATCAAACTTATTGGAAAAGATTAGCTTCAGATTTAAATAAAGTACAGAGCATTAAAATTCTAAGGTGCATAGGGATGATGGGTAGGCCCAAGTGATTCATGGTTTCCAAATGATATGTAACAATGTAGTTTAAACAGACAAAGCTTTACTATGCCATAGGTTCCCTAATTAACATCCTAGCCTGATCAGCTAGCTACTGCTAAGAACTTTTATAAAGAATGCTTAAAATATTTATTTATTTCGGCTTTATAAACTGGTCATTAAATTTCTATGTGAATTTTTATGTTAGACATTAAATTTATAATTGGAACCCAGTCGGGTGATGTTGAAGGAGTTACTAGATAAAATTAATGCAAAATCTTCAGCGATTAGGGGGAATTCATTAACTAATAGGCTTGTAATCGACCCTCACTTGTTGTAATGCAATTATATGCATATTTATAGATCCTGAAAATAAAATTCTCCATATTTCTGAAATGTCTAATGAAATGTTTAATGAAATGACTAACAATGAAATGTCTAATGCATGAAAGTTTAAAAAGTTTAAGTTTAAATATAAGTTTATTTAAGGTTAAATGAAAAGATTTGTTTCGCAGCGTCTCTCCTAAAAGTTTTTGACTTTCAAATTATATTCATTTCTTGTAATTGACTCTGTATCCCATGTATCTAAAATGCGTTAGAGAATGATGGGTTTACATAAATTCATGAATAAGTATTAATTGAGAATATACGAACAAACAAACTTGGTGTACAAGTTTTTATATAAATAGGGTATCCTAAATGATCACGTAATAAATATTGTGGCTCTATTTCTACTTATAAAGATGGCTAGCTTATCTCTTTGCTCTCAATTAGTATGTCCGATTTATTTTGGTTTAATAAGCTAGTATGTTCTGGGGTAAACATAGAGTTGTTAATCAAATTATGTGAAATTCGTTGTGCTTGAAGGGAACTGCAATGTATCTGTTCAAACTATTAAAAATCATTAATTTTGTATGAATACGGTAGTTATGAGATGTATGGAGAAAGATTTTATCATCATCACTAGTAGAGTAGATAGATAGTAAATAGCGTATATTTCTCAGCTTAAGTTATGTAGGCTGGCTTGATAGTGGTAAATAGCTGCGTGTTAATTAGGTAGGATAGGCTACGTATGCCCTTTAAACCATTAGGCCCACTTACGGGCATACTGGTTATATTACTGTACGAAGGAAGCTTAACTCAGTAGGTCTTAAAGGATGTGTTGCAGCAAACAAGCCACTTTTAAGGAATGGAAATAAAGAGAAGAGAAGGAAATATGCTTTGGAACACAAGTATTGGACATCTGAGACCTACTGAGTTAAGTTTCCTTCGTACAGTAAAGGGATCAACTGAGACACCTGTTGTTTTTTCGAGATCTGCTGCAAGTGAAGTGCTGGATTTGCGTCTGTCTCGAAGGGAAGTAATCTTTAGATATTGTAGATCAGATGGAGAAAGCTTAGAAGGCCTCTCTAATCTAGGACGACGAACTGGGGGTCCCATTTGATCTCTGACGAGCCAAGATTGTTTTTACACCAGTTACTTGGAAACACCTGTAGATTCACTTATTTTTCTTTGACTCAGTCCGTCACCATGCAAATATATTATTTTATATCTAATCTCATCAGAAATTGTAATTTTCGTCATTTTTAAGCCTGTGAAAAAAAACAACATGAATTAGGATTATAATGAGAAACGTTTTTGATAAATTTGTTTTTCAGAATTTAAGTGAATATGTTAATACTTTTAATTGTAAATACTGATATAACAATAGCTTAGGAGCATTTACTGCAGATCCATCATCAATAGTTCGCTAGATCTTTAAACATTTGTGTTATAAGTAATATAATAAATCAACCCTCAAATTCAATTTATGCAGACTAGAGGGTCATCCAGCTAATACAACTTTATACACTTAAGTAATAACTTAGTTATACGTTAATATGAACCAGAGGTTCTAGTTAATGTGTATTTTAGTATCAAAACCAATTTTCATACGACATATTATCTAATAGTTATCAGATTGACAATGGACTCGTACTTTTGCACGGTACTGTGTATACACACACACACACACAAACACACACACACACACACACACACACACGATGTAGTTGAAGAAATAATGCAAGTTTTTATTTTTTCGTGTGTGTGTGTGTGTGTGCGAGCGCGCGCGTGAGAGAAAGAGAGAGAGAGAGAGAGAGAACATAATTCAGAACATTTGTTATTAGTATGAAATTTCTTATCGTGACGTTTCGCCTGTTCAGATGTGCTCTTGTCTTTCTGGAGACACCATTTCGCCAGCCTTAAAACCCAATCTTTGTTAGATAAATCGTTTCTGCTTGTTTGTTATGATGTCTTGTGATATTATAGCTTAACATTTTCTGATAGAATCTCTAAAATGCGAAAAGATAGTCAATAAAATTATATGAAGATTAAAGAAAACAATATTCAGATTCATTTAGACTTTGTTATATGAACTTAATATACATTTTATAATATTTTATAGTAGTTTTAAGTATTTTTGAAATCTTGCAGCGATCTGAGCTATTTTACGATCTATGAATAGTTGAATTTTTAATTAAGAAATTTAAACCCGAAGTTTACGGCCAAAACGCTGGATTATGAATGAATTCCACAAGGCAATATTTTTGTTTAATTCAAGAATAGTCCAAAAGAAAATTTACCCAATCTATCAACATATGCGTCTAATCGATTTTTAAACATGTTTACTTCTACCAGCAAACTATTCCAGCTATTTACTATTCTATGCGTAAAAAAGTTTTTCGCAACTGCTGTCTCGAACCTTCTACTTGTCAACTTACACCCGTTATTTCTAGTCCTATTATATTGAGATATTTCGAAAAAGCTCTCTCTATCTACGTTATCGAACCCATTCATAATTTTGAAAACCTGGATTAGATCACCCCTTAGCCTCCTAGTCTCGAGTGTTGTTAATTTTAACTCCTTAAGCCTATCCTCGTACGACTTTGACCTAAGCGAGGGAATCATCTTAGTTGCTCGTCTTTGAACTCTTTCGATTTTGCCTATATCTTTGCGCATATGCGGATTCCAAAATTGGACCGCGTACTCGAAATGGGGTCTAACTAATGATTTATAAAGAGGAACTATAATATCGCGCGATTTGTACTCAAAATTTCGAGCTATAAAACCTAACACTTTGTTCGCCTTATTGACCGCTGCTGTACTTTGTTTCGCTACTTTTAAATCACCAGTGGCTATATATATCATCAAAAAATAATAATAGCATCACGTACGGGAAATATATAATAAAAAATATACAAAACGTTGTATTATCAATATATTAGTACAGGGAAAATATATACAGTTATATTAAATAATTAAATATATAATAAAAAATATACAAAACGTTGTATTATCAATATATTAGTACAGGAAAAATATATACAGTTATGTTAAATAATTAAATATATTGAAAATAGTAATATACGAAACGTATAATCAAATGCATATTAGTACAGGAATATATATATATATATATATCTGTATATATATATATATATATATATATATATATATATATATATATATATATCTGTATATATAATATATATATATATATATATACACACACAATTAAATAATTAAATATACATCCTTTATGTTCTACGGCGCAAAACGCTAAACTCGCACGTAATCGAGTCTACATCCATATCGTTATTACTTTGTACTACGTGGTAAAACCGTCCAAGCAACACTTCGCCGTTCAACTTATACGGATGCATATACTCGACATAAATGGCTTTCATATCGTTCCATACTATTTTTGTGCCCACTTTACATTCTCTTGGCAAGTTATCTTTAAACACGGCTAGAATACAATCAAAAGCACGCACAAAGAGGTCATCGTTAACCACAACATCATTATTAAGTACAAGTTTATAAACACGCCTTTCCAATCGATGGTTTTTTCTTACCGTCCCGAGCTTTTCAATCGTGAACTCTTCTTCACTCTGCATAGCGGCAACTAAAATAATCTTCCAAGTCGTAACGACAGATATTCATTATATAGAGGTACAGCTCTTCAGGGTGAACAGTGTAGGCAAGCTCTGCCCTGTACCGCTCAAGTGCTTTGTACCAAAGTTCAGGATATTTTGAAGAATCTAAAACTTTTAAATATGCATCCAGCTCTAGACCATTCTTGCCTTGTTCATTCCTACATTCGATAAATCCGACGAGCAGAGCGAGCGGTGTATGCGTATTCAAGAACCGTGTCAAAATAAATCATATCCGTAACACAACCGTCTAGTATAGGCTTCAGCTTGCGGAATCCGACGATTTCAAACATTCTGTCGAGGATGAAACGGTTTCGCGTAAGGACGAGAACGTTATTATCAGATGCGTTCTTCCACATCAGTCGTATATCAATGCATGGCTGTTCGTTATTTATACACAACGTGCAAACAACGGCATATGAGGGGGCGTCACTAATCTGCTCTCTTCTTTTACCCACACCTGCAGGTATTTTATAACGGCCCTCTCCCCACTTCTCAAATATCACGAAGACTTTATTCATCTCCTCAACACCTAAATAAATAACATTACGTTTGCTTGCTTGCCTGCAAATCGTTTCAAGTACATAGTTAATGGTGCCGGTTTCACGCCTGAACACGCGCAATGACTTCGTTACAGAGACATCTTACGAGGCGCTGAGAATGCTTCTCAAAGGAAGTTCCATCGTATTCGCACGTCCACTCGGTTCAAGCTCTGAGATGACTATGAGCCACAGGTGGACGGATCGGCTCGACGGGCTGTGTGAATCACGCTGATGAAACGTGTACGGGTTTGTTCGAACTCGTGTGTTTCGTGAGGTACACGGGTGGGGGCTCGCTCTCGCTAGGGGGAGCGCGTCATACTGCTAAAGCGTGTACAGGCTTGTTCGAACACGTGTGCTCTTGGACAAACAGAATTTTCCACTACAAGAAACAATATCGACTTTAATGTTTTATCACTCACCAGACGTTCATTTCCACAAACTAAACATCTTCACAATCCGGCGCACTATTTGAGAGAAACATATGTCCTTATTTATCCTTTTTGTTTGACAAGCGATACTCGTCTCTAAAGTCTGTTAAAAACTCACACAGTCCATTAGCCACAATCTCACTACAAACCTCATCATGATATATATTAATATAGTGGTAAAAATACTTAAGATTCTCCATGATGACAAGATTTACATTCTCAACCGTAGGGTCCGAGTAGTCGGTATGGTGTAACATGACGTAATATCGCTTGTCACACCACTCATCAACAAGACTCACTATCTATAGCCGTTGCTTATCTTCTGAACGTGCTGCTTCTTCTACTTCGCGTTATATGTGAGCCTTTATAAAGGTTAGGTCTATAACATAATTTAATACACCGTCTGTACTACGAAATCCTACAACGCCCTCGCCAGAATACCCGTATAGTATTTGAACATCTTGGTCCTTCGCACTGCTCAATGTAACCTTAAAAGTGGCAAAGGAGGGGGGAATAGGGTGTTTTTCAATATCTACCACATCTTGGCACTTTGCCGAATACCACTTCATAAATGTTGAATACGCAATATTAAAGGTAGCCATTACTATTTTTCTTCTACGCGGGAGAATACACGTCTGAGCTCAAGGGTATGCAGAGGTCAACTCAGCACGCATGGATAGAGGCATGCTCAGGTAGCGGCAGGACTCACGTTGCCGATCTTACAGTGGGCGGAGCTTAGCTTTTTACTGTACACACACACACACACACGCACGCAAAGGAGAAAATGAAACGCTAATTGAAACACGATTTATTTAGTAAACGAAATATTCAAGGTGTATATATATTTACAAATACGTGTAATAAATTAGTCAACAATAGACATACCAAAGATTATGGTATCCAAACGGCACGGTATCATAGGTACCAGGCACCTGGTAACGTTTCCTATAGGTGTTACGGCACACCTTTGTACCCCTAAGTTCCTCCACGCACCCCAGCTTCTGCGCCCGAAAATTGTGGGTACCTTCAGTTAGTTGGGGCGGCCGGTCGCCCTCATCATCTTTCAAGCACACTAGTTCCTTCAACGAGTCAAAGTTAACGACTCGACGATTCGCATGGTTGAGCGTGATACCCTTAGCCTTCACGATGTATTTCATATCCTCCCCCACCCTCACCCTCACACGTTTTTGGACCTGTTGACACAAACGAGTCGGCGTATGCGATGTCTCCATACTCATCCTTGATCTCGTCAGTTAGGTCTCCGAGGAACTCCCCAATAGCGGGCATGTATTCACTTTCCCTCGCTGTGAATATCACGCTATCTGTGTCAGCGTACAAAACCCTCCGCCCAAGAGAATGCAATAGGCCCCAAAGTTTGATGCGTGCGTAGGCTGTTGTGAAACTGGCTACAGGTATGTCTGTAACCCGTGAAGTATCTGTGGCCAATTCGGTATTGTTGTACTTTATTATGTAAGTATTACCTACATTCACAATCTCCATGACCTCTTTATCGGGAGCGTTGACATAATCCCAGACTTCACTATAACTTTGTGCCAAATGAACGTTACCTTTGCCAGTATTCTGTGCAAATTTTCCCCAAAGACTGTTTAGACACAACTTTGCACTAAAGCGCTTGCCAGGGTTCTTAACAATTTGGGTTTGGTCAAGCTGTATACCTTCACGGTCACGGTAACGCTGAATATAAACCGTTTTTTCATCTTCGGTATCAACCCCTCGCGGATGTCCTGACGCCTCAACCTTATCCTTCAAAAAAGCGTTTATATATGGTATGAAAAGGTTGAGTAGCTTCTGAAACCTCCACACCTCATGTATCTTCATTATTCTATACCCATGACGAACGGCTAGGGCCAGCTCAGGGCTTGTATACACCTCTAATCTTACGCTGGTTGGGTGTATGGCCACAATCACCATTGTTCTCTTCTGCGCACTTCACGCACAGGGGAAACATGAGCTCTTGATCTATAACGACGGGTAAGATCGGCATCCATAAATCGCGAGGGGGGGAGCACGTCTACGAAAGAGAGTCCAAAGTAGCGCTCATTCAAGTTGGCTGAAAACTCCTCGATGGTTGGTATGGTGGGGCCCACCATTTTTTCAGGTGCACCTACGGGGTACGGATTGTTTTTTATCACGTAGGATTATAAAGAACAGACGTAGTAATGGAGTTTCACACCCTCCGTAGGCGGAAAGTATAGTTTGAAGGGATTTGTACGCCCTCCGAACGAGCTATCACCGCATTTGAGAGGATCCAGTACCATTGAACGTTTGATCGTGTTTATTTCTTCACGGTACTGTCCATCTGCCTCCATCCGTGCATCATACTCATGCCCCCACAAGACTTTGTGAGTGAACTGGGAGCCTATAAGTTGATCGTGGGTGCGGGTCCACGCAAGACAGTCGGCAGGAGATCAACCCTGGATATCTCCTGTGATTCCACACTCAGGACGGGGGCATCCGCGCCACCAGCAACCGTTAAAGGAGTACACAGTCTTCTCACCAGTGGCACGGTTTTCACTTGGACCTAAATAAACAAAATGATGTAGTTGTGTTTTATTATCCGATTGAAACAAATGCTTTCCTGGGTGTGTATATATATATATGTATATATATATATACGATATTAAGGAATAACCGGGGTGATGGGAATATATATATAACAATTCACGTTTGCTTCAATATATATATATACTATACCAAAGAGTTGATTATGTCTTCTAAGCCAACTGGCGGAGTAAGACAACTGACGGATTAAGACTTCTAAGCCAGCTGATGCTGTCAAGAACATCTCCTTTAATTTAATAAATAGAGCAATCTGGCAACTCAAAAGTTATTAACATATATATATATATATATATACCTAAAAAAGCCATTTACGCCTTCAAAGCCAGATTAAGCCTTCTATGCCAACTGGCTGATTATTTATATATATATATATATATATATATATATATATATATATATATCAACGTAAAGAACGACGCTTGTATAGGAGAATATTCCGCGCAAGATGAGGAGAGAGAACGAAACAAATGAAAAAATGAGGTAACCACCCGGGAATCGAACCCTGGATCTTCCGATTGCCGGTCAGATATGATAACCACTACACCACGGGCCTCAGTGCAGTTAAAATGTATATAATGTACGGCAAGCGGGAGGTGCCCTCTTGGGGCATTGGTTTCTGCGCGTATGTAGGAGAATTACGGCATTTTGTTCGAGTGAGGCCCGTGGTGTAATGGTTATCATATCTGACCGGCAATCGGAAGATCCCGGGTTCGATTCCCGGGTGGTTACCTCATTTTTTCATTTGTTTCGTTCTCTCTCCTCATCTTGCGCGGGATATTCTCCTATACAAGCGTCGTTCTTTACGTTAATTATACTGCGTGTTTGCAGTTAAAATGTATATATATATATATATATATATATATATATATATATATCGAAGCTATTGACTTCTCCTTAGGGAAACGGAGCTTACTGATGAAAAGAAGGACCAACACAACGGCAAACATTTTCGTTTATTTTTTGTACTTCAGACGTTTCGACAAACCTTCTGTTATCATCAGTGAATTAAGTCTTAAAACCTTAAAACAAAAATAAAAATAATGAAAATTACATCAATACAAAATTAAAATCATTGAAATTAAAACCTTAAAACAAAAATGAAAATTACATCAATACAAAATTAAAACCATTAAAATTACATCACTACAAAAAATTAAAATCATTAAAATTAAATTACCTCAACTGGTAAATACACAATGTTTACATCAACCTCCATACTTGGCAAAAACTAAGAGAAAACTGACCATACAGTTTTCTCTTAGTTTTTGCCAAGTATGGAGGTTGATGTAAACATTGTGTATTTACCAGTTGAGGTAATTTAATTTTAATGATTTTAATTTTTTGTAGTGATGTAATTTTAATGGTTTTAATTTTGTATTGATGTAATTTTCATTATTTTTATTTTTGTTTTAAGGTTTTAATTTTAATGATTTTAATTTTGTATTGATGTAATTTTCATTATTTTTATTTTTGTTTTAAGGTTTTAAGACTTAATTCACTGATGATGACAAAAGGTTTGTCGAAACGTCTGAAGTACAAAAAAATAAACGAAAATGTTTGCCGTTGTGTTGGTCCTTCTTTTCATATATATATATATTAACAGATCAGAGATCAGCCTGAGCAGATCGGATCGAGTTAACTTAGCACGATTCCGATGTGGACATTACCCCAACCTTCGGACATATAAACACAGACTAGACAACTCCACAGACGACACCTGCCACCTGTGCCAGGACACACCACAAACAATTGAACACATTATGACAGACTGTACCGCTCAAGCACAACAACGAACACAACACAACATCACTATTGCGTTGAACCTCTGGTCCACTCCGGAGAGGGCGATCGGTTACCTGCGTGCCGCCGGCTTGCTCGATCAAGGTGGGTTGATCGGCTAAACAACAACAACAACTGGCTGATTAAGCCAACTGGTGGATTTCGACTTCTAAGCCAGCGGATGCTCGGATGAACTCTTATTATGCGTCTGGACCTCCAGACGAAAGGATGCTCTCTCTCTCCTCTCTCACCTTCCTGAGCTAATGAAACCTTTTGGGGGGAGACCAACCTCCTCTCCTCCTCTTTCGGTGGGATTCCCCCAGCTTGGGGCAGCTGGGGGGGTTCCACCTTGCTTTCTTTTTTCTTCTTTTTTTGGCACCCTGGGGGGAGGGGGGATTGGCACTGGCATTCATATGATCAACATTGCAATTGATTTGCACTCATCTTGTTCGCGGTCACACTACTAGGGGCCTCTCGCTGCCTTCTTCGCCACCTCCAAGCCAATTTGAAATGATGCCCCTGGTTCCACCCTAAAACATGGAAAGGGCTCCTTGAGGGAAAAAATTATCAGAGGAAAAGTTGCTTAAAATTAATCGAAACCTACGGGAAAATTATTGAATGCTAGGTTAGGTTAACTGAATGCCCGGTTAGGTCAACTGTCCGCTCTTGATGATTGGTTAGGTTAAGTCGTGATATTTTCGTTAAAACTAACTAAAATATCACGACTTAACCTAACCAATCGTCAAGGACGTACATTTGACCTAACCGGGCATTCAATTAACCTAACCGGGCATTCAGTTGATCTAACCGGGCATTCAATTAACCTAACCAGTTGTTTAATTTTAATGTTAAAAAAAAAGGCCAAGACCAAGGCCAAGACAACGGAAGAGATGCTAATGACTTCAGAGGAGAAGACGCTGGAAATTGTGGAAAGACATGTCCCAAAAATGCAACAAAGAGGAAAGAGAAACAGGTTCGAGAGACAAAAGAGGTCAATGTTCCGAAAGAGAAAGAGTTACTGCAAAATTAAGAAACTGCAAGGAAAACAACATCAGAAAAATATTAAATGATTAACTGCAGATTATAGATTTCATCATACAGGACCTAATTGAGAAGCAGGGCCGGTTTTAAGCCGATTAGACCGATTTGTTCAAATTGGGCTCCGCGCCCCGAGGGGACCCCGCGCACGCGCTCGAGTGGGGGACGCTATGATGAATTAATGAGTGTCCAGTATGCACGAAGTTTCTTGTTACTGTGAAGGCAGTGAAACTATTCAGTCCGTCCTCGTATATCTATGTTTCAATGTTTTATTGCTAATCGTTTGTTTATTTGTTTTGTAATTTCAGTTTATCGTCGCCGTTTAGCTTTTTTAAAAAAAAGGTAATTTGTGGACGATATTCAAACCCTCAACACAGAAAGAGCGCTGTTAATGAGATTATATAACATAAAGCTTGGAATGTAAAGTTGTGTTGTTTGTTAAATATGTCCAAATTGTTTATAACTTATGTCCAAACTGCAAACTTGAAGTGTCTTAAGCTTGCATGTAACAGAGAAACGTGGTGGTAAGTAGATCCTACATATTAAATTAACTAGTTTTTGCCTCATTATCATAGAGAGCATTTACATTTCTATTTACTAGAGCTTGTTCTTTTGCCCCCTGCGCTTTTCTTCTTACTCCCAGGCTTTTAAAAATCATGAAATCTTTTGCTTTAATCATTAGATGCATACATGCACATCTTTATTATTTTTCAGTGCCAGGGAGTCTTTATTGTGAATGATTTTGTTTTTTGTTTTGTAATTTCAGTTTATCGTCGCCGTTTAGCTTTTTTAAAAGAAAAGTAATTGAAAAAGCCCTTACATCATCGTCATCATGGCAAGCACAAGCAGAGATAGAGACAAAGGGCGAAAGTATTTGAGCGGCAATCAGAAACGAGCACTGGCCAAGGCTAAGGCAGCTGAAAATGAAAAACAAAGAGGTGCTCTAGCGAAATTTCTTGTCACTCCAACTTTGAAACGACAACGGGTAGAGGGCCCCGCTAGGCGCTAACAATTTTCTAATTGGGCCCCGCACTTCGTAGCGCCGGCCCTGTTGAGAAGCATACGGAAAAAGAAGACGACGACGCTGTAGAAGCGATAAAGGTTAACTCAAAGTACTGCTATACTTTTGTGAAAAGGAAATCGAAAAATCACGCGACTGTCGGACCTTTGAAAAATGAAGACAATGCTTTATCTGATGATCTAACAGAAGTATCTGAAATATTAAGAGTTCAGTACGAATCATCTTTCAGTATCCCAAAAACTGACAAACTGATATGCCATAGGAACGCGTTCTTTGAAGAAGAACTACAAGGGGAAAGTACGTATAACCAGTGATGGGCAGTATCTACATACATGTATCGCCGATACGTATCGATCGATACTTTTGTATCGGTATCGGTATCGCTTTAGCTACTTGACAACAGTATCGATTTATCGGTATCGCTAAGGTCAATTTTCTTAAATGTATCGAAAAAAATCGATACTTTGATACATCGATACATTAATAAGAATTCTTAAATATTTAAATAGATGTTATAATATGACACTACTGAGTTATATTTATGAATATACATAAATAATAATATTATTAAATATTTATTTAATGACAGTACTACTCTACTGGTCACGTCACACAGTACGGTGCAACGTTTAAACACGTTTGTACTTGTGTTATTGAGATTAATTAACCATAATATAGAAACGCTCATAATATAGAAACGCTCATATAATATAGAAACGCTCATTGGTGTTGCAACACTATTGGCCACGCCCACTCGGTGTTGAGTTTAAACAGGTTCATACTTGTAACGCAGCGATTCCTCTTGGTCCCCCGAGGCATTTCTTATCAATCAGTCACTCATTAAGTAGACGTCACGCCGAGTAGTTGTGCGATAATGAGTGAAGATATTAATAGTAATAATAACGCGTCAGGGAGTGAGCCACAAAAGGAACAACCTGGTGAAAATGACGCGACAGAAAATCATTTCCATAAAATTAAAGATACCAACTGGTCAAAATCAGTCCTAATAACTTGCGGTAAATATTTTAAGATTGCTAATTGTGATGAGCGACTTAAATTATCTTGCTTGTGTCTCTTGTGCCCTTCAAAACCTGGTGTATTCATTAGTGCTGACCCGTCTTCGTGTTGCAATTTGAAGACTCATGTTTCGGTAAGTGCATATAAACAAGTCTTTAAATAGTAATGGGCTGCATGGGCAGCACGTAAAAGTATTGAAATACATTTGTAATTAATTAAAATTACATATTTAAAAGTGTATTTTTAATGCGTTAACTTTCAAGAACTTTAAATATATATAAATAAATGTAGTTTAAATAAATATTAAATGCATTCAAATGTTATGTATTTTTGAGTTTATAGCAATGTATTTGATAATTAGATAAATGTATTTGGTATTATATACAAATAATACAATTCAGAAGCGTATTTAGTATTTTTGATATTTTAGTGGCGCATTAAGTATTTAAATACATACGTATAAAGCGTCCATCTCTGATACAGAATATATTTTGTGAATTTGAAAACGTGCAAAATCTATTTGCTTTGCTATATACTTTCAGAGACGTCATCCTGATGTGCTGGAGGAATTTGAAGAGTACCGCAAAAATCGCGTACGGAAGAGAGCCGCTAGCGTTACGAGCAGTCTTAAGCAGCCTGAAGTCAAACGTTCAAAACACTCCATACAAACGACTCTAGCATTTGGCAAGAAAACAGGAGCAGGACCAACAATTAACCAGCAACAATTTGATGAAAAGATAGTCTCTTTCATAGTGGATGGAATGTACCCCCTCTCTCTCGTAGAAAATGAGAAATTCAAAGATTTATTCTGTGGTAAGTAGAGCCTAAATTTAACACGTGATTTGTTTTAAGAAACGACGCTAAGAAATTAGATAGAAACATTGAATATTAATGTATTTATGTATTCATTATAACAATTGTTCGAAATATTATGGTGCAAAAACTTTGAGTTTCTCATATGAGTCATATAATTATAAAGTTTGCAGTTGATTGGTAAAATAACTGCGAACATGTTTTCGTAAATACTTATTCCTTTAGTTATTACCGTATAATTATTTAAAGAAACATAAAGCTGTGATTCGAAAAACATCGTTTGGCTAGCTCATATGGACCATAAAATATGAATTATATGATTAAGAATAAGACAATACATACATACCAGGTTTTTCACTAATTTAATTATTTTTACAGGAGTCTATCCATCTTTACAAGTTCCCTCACGACGTTCAGTGAGCCGTCAAGTGTCTTCACTAGCTTTGTGCGTGCGCAAAAAAATAAAGGAAGAACTCTCTGCTCAACCGTACATATGCATGACTGCGGATATCTGGTCAACGAAACACCGCAGTTTTTTGGGAGTTACAGTACACTGGGTGAGTTTATCCTAAGACCAGAGTTATCAGAGTTATCTGTAGTTACAACTTGTAACTACAGATAAGCGTATACTAGTATACTTTCATTTCCGCATAATATTTATGAATCATGATACGCATCGTTAAATTTAACCATTTCACGAACACCATTTTGGGTATAGATATTTTTTCATTTCACAAGTCCACGTTTCCTATTTTTGAATGATAGAATAATTTGCATAAACATGCTTCTTTTTTTCAGATAAATGATGCCACATTTGAGAGACGAGGGGCAACTTTGGGATGTGTACGATTTGCTGGAAGTCACACATTCGACAAGATTGCAGAAAAGTTGGATGATATTCGGAGGGACTTTTCATTGTGTGAGAGCAAGATTGTTGCCACCGTTACTGATAACGGGTCGAACTTCGTGAAAGCATTCAAAGAATACGGCATTACTGTTCCGGAGACAAAAGAATATCTCGAGGATGAACTTCAAGAAGATGGAGAAGACGACTTCATTGGAGAACAGGATCCAAACGAAGAGGGATTCATACAGTCCTGTGTAGACATCGATACAGATTCTGAAGAAATCATTCTTTCAACACATTTGAGATGCTGCTCACACACACTCAGTCTAGTGTGCACCACCGATGCAAAATCTGCGCTGAAAGGACCTTATGCAAAAATACACCATACTGCCATGGGGAAGTGTTCAGCCCTTTGGAATTTCTGTGGCAAGCCTAAAACAGCCGAAATAATCCAGGAAACTCTAAAATGTCAGTTGACATTACCATACGTCACAAGATGGAACTCCTTGTTCGACAGTTTATCAGTTCTGTTGAAGCATAAAAGTGTCCTAAATGAAACAATGAAACAACTAGGACTGTCAACATTTCGTGAAAATGAGCTTGATTTTCTCCAGGAATACCTAACCGTACTACAACCCATTGCAACAGCACTTGATAGGTTGCAGTCCGACAAAGAATGTTTTACGGTTGCCTGCTTCCGACATTGTTAGCTGTAGAGAAGAAGCTAGAGCGTTTGAATTCGGAGGCATTGCGTCATTGTCAGCCACTTCTCAATGCAGTCACAGTAGGGTTCACTAAGCGGTTTGAAAAGTTTCTGTGCCTTGATGCGTCGCATGAGTGTAAAGCAGCAATACTGGCATCGTCTTCAAATCCTCTGTTCAAGTTAAAGTGGATGACAATAAAAGGCAAATTTAATACTAACATTGTCAAAAAGAGGGTTCAAGAAATGTTGGTTAATGCTGTTAAGAGCCTCAGCGAGCAGACCCCCCAGCAACAACTAAGTGATGCTGCATCTGACGGAAGTGCAGATGATTTCTTCTGTTATGAGTCTGCTTCCACTAATGTCTCTGCAACCCAAGATTCCACTGAGATGGAAGTTTTACAGTATCTGGGTGACGGAAGTCATTCTCTCCGATCTCTGAGGCAGTACCCAGGAATTCTACGGGTCTTCCTGAAGTATAACACACCACTACCATCCTCTGCTCCTGTAGAACGGTTGTTTAGTTTGGCTGGTCACATTCACGCTCCAAAAAGGAATAGACTGTCTGACCAGATGTTTAGCCAGCTGGTATTTTTGAAGGGTAATAGTAATTTTACTTAGAGTGCGTACAAATTACTAGTATAAACAATAATATCTAATACCTACATATTAAATGAATAATTATAAAAATGTACCGGCGATACATGTATCGGTATCGGTATCGCTTAAGACATCTAGAAAGTATTGGCGTATCGGTATCGCCTAAGACGTTCTTCATGTATCGATGTATCGGTATCGCTTTAGCGATTTTCATATATCGATGCCCATCACTGCGTATAACGGACTTCGACTTTACAACAGATGATATTGCACAAACTACAGGGAAACTAAAAGCACACTCGGCGACAGGACCGGACGAATGGAATGCCACACTGATCAAAAACTGCAAGAATGCAATCGCTGAACCCCTATATTGGAAATGGAGACAACCACTAGACACGGGAGAAATACCGAGCATCCTGAAGAGAACAAACATAGTCCAAATATATAAGAGAAGATCGATCCGAGGCCAGAAGCTATAGGTCAGTGTCGCTTACTCACTAAAATATCAGGTTGTATCATAAATTCTGCTCGATTAGAAAACGGACGATAGATAATAGAATAACCTCAAGATAATGTGAAATAGTTTTAGAAATGTTGCAAAATACACGCGGCGACAAGTTCGCACATGTTTTATCACGATACAGAATGACTTAGGCTAGTGTAGGATTAGGCTGATGAATATTTTCTCTGCTGTTTTTCATACAGTTAAAACGCCACCCCCTACGATATTACAGTAATTGAAAAAACATGGAGCCCACGAAAGAGCATATTCGACATGTGATGCTGTATGAGTTCCATAATGGATCTAACGCTAGTGAATCCGCAAGAAACATTCAAAGGTTTATGGAAATGATGTTGTGAGCGAATGGATGTGTAGGAGATGGTTGAGAAGTTCAGAAACGGAGACTTCAGTCTGAAAGATTATCAACGAACAGGACGACCAAATGAATTAGATGAATAGTTGCTGAAAGCAACAGTGGAGGAAAACTAAACGGTAACTTCAAGAGAACTTGGCCTGCAATTCGGCGTTAGCCATATGACCATTCATCGTCATTTGGAGCTGTTAGGAAAAGTAGTGAAGGTTGAAAAATGGATTCCGCATGATTTGTCACAAGCGAATCTTCAACATCGAATCGATATTTGCACATCGTTGCATTCTCGGCAACTGCAGGCACCGTTTTTGAATCGGATCGTCACTGGGGATGAAAAATGGGTCCTCTATAACAATATTTAGCGTCGACATCAGTGGCTTAGTTGTGAAACAAAGCCTGAACCTCAGCCAAGGAATGGACCCAAATCCAAAGAAAATTTTGCTATGCGTTTGGTGGGATATGCAAGAAATTATTCATTTTGAGCTTCTGTCAGATAACCAAACAGTCACAGCTGAAGTCTACTGCCAACAACTCCAACGATTGGAGATGATATTACAAGAAAAACGTTCTGCATTAATTAATCGCGGAGGTGTTCTATTCCACCGGGATAACGTGCGCCCTCACACCGCTCGAATCACCACTGCCCAATTGGAGGCATTTGGTTGGGAAAAAAATGCCTCATCCACCTTATTCTCCGGATATCGCACCTTCAGACTACCATTTATTGAGAAGTCTGCAACACCATCTAAATGGACAAAAGTTGCAATCCAGAGAAGCTATCGAAAATGAAGTGATCGCTTTTTTTTAACTCGAAACCAAGGGATTTCTTCGAACGTGGCATAAAAAAACTTTTCTACAGGTGGGAGGAGGTTATAGAAAAAGAAGGGAATTATATTGATGATTAATTTGTCATTATGTCATTTAATTTTTGTTGTGAATAAACTAAAAATTCGAACAGAATATACAGTATGTTACAACCTTATATTTGAAAGAATAGTTAGAGAAAAAATCTTTGATTTTTTGGAAACTCAGAAAAAATTCATTGATAACCAACATGGATTCCGGTCAGGCAGATCGTACCTATCACAACTAATGGAACACTATAACAACATTATTGATGCACTTGAAAGTAATGAAAACTATGATGTAATATACAGAGACTTTGCCAAAGCGTTCGACAAGTGTGACCACGGAATCATAATACATAAACTGAAATATATGGGAATAACAGGAAAAGTAAGGAAATGGATATATAATTTCGCTAGTGAGTGGCGGCAAGCCGTTACAGTTCAAGGAATATCTTCATCAGAATCAGAGGTCCTCAGCTCAGTACCACAAAGAACAGTATTAGTTCCATTACTTTTCATAATCATGATAACTGACGTAGATGAGGACGTTACCAGGGACAACACAATAACATCCTTTGCCGATGACACAAAGGTCAGTAGAAAAATAAGAAACCCAGAGGCTATAGGATCTCTACAAACAGACGTGAACAGAATCTACAAGTGGTCGGAAGACAACAATATGAAATTTAACACTCAGAAATTTCAACTATTAAGGTACGGAAAAAGGGAGGACCTAAATTCCATGGAATATTATACCCCAAATGAACAGGAAATTTAGAGAAATTCTAAAGCAAATGATTTAGGAGTTGTAATGACTGATGATGTGAAATTTGAAACAAAAATAAGATAGCAGTAAACAGAGCATAGAAAATAACTGGGCAGATACTGAGAACCTTTAAACGAAGGGGTAGGAATATAATGATTTCTCTATTGAAAACACTGATCATACCCAAGTTGGAATACTGCTTGGGCTAACATCCCCATATAAAAAAGAAGACATTAGTCAGTTAGAAGGTATTCAGAGAAGCTTCACATCCAAGATCAATGAGTGCAAAGAACTGAATTACTAGGAAAGGTTATGAGAATTAAACCTATATTTACTGGAAAGAAGAAGAGAGATACACACCATTATTTACACTTGGAGAATAATGGAGAAACTAGTCCCTAATCTTACTCTGAACCCTATAATCCCCCAAACAACAGTGAAAAGTAGAAAAGGAAGAATGTGTCGTGTTCCCAAATTAAAGGCGAGACAGGGAACATCCTCAGCACTGAACAAAAATAGTTTTGTTGTCAGAAGACCATGACTGTTTAACCAACTGCCCAAGAAACTAAGGAACACGAGTGGTG
Organism: Bathynomus jamesi; assembly: GCA_023014485.1. Classification (NCBI taxonomy): domain Eukaryota; kingdom Metazoa; phylum Arthropoda; class Malacostraca; order Isopoda; family Cirolanidae; genus Bathynomus; species Bathynomus jamesi. Next base: position 258,686 of record JAJOZX010002196.1, read on the forward strand.
TTGCAGTGGACATCTTTAAAAGAAGATTAGACGCCTAGCTCAGAACAATCCCAGATGAGTTGGGGGTACCTGGCTATGTGAGGTGGAGAGTACAAGAAACCAACTTTCTACTTCACCAGGTCAACTGGAGAGGAGGGGCAACAAGCTTGACCTTTCGTGAAATGAGGAATCATCGCACCGAACATTTGAGGCGCTCCGGACCACAAGCTGCCAAACGACAAAATTAAAAAATGAAGAAAAATGCAGTTGAAGTTTGTCAACTCGCAAAATACCATAACTTCTTAACCAATAACGATATTTGATTGATTTCGACCATACGTACAGGTCCACAATCTGCTCCCTGACTCACACACGGGATAGAGGAAGGGTGTGGGAATATAATGGTACAAATAACTCAATTCTGGCCCCACTGGCGCTTGGCAGGTTGTGGTCCGGAGCGTCTCATTTGAAGGGTTGAAATGTGTATATATATATATATTATTTTTGACTGTACAGTAAAAAAAAAATGTAATTTAATCTTGACTTTTGTTTAGGTTAAGTTGTGATATTTTCATTAAAAAAAAGATAAAAAAAATATTTTAATATATTACTTTTGTCTGTATAGTACCAATGTATTACTCGAAGGGTAATAACAGCCTTCCGCAGGAACTACCAAAAATATTTTGCCCGTAAGCCCGGATATTTTTGCTACACGCACAAAGGCCGGGTTCTCTGCTAATATAAATAAATCGCCAAGTAGCTCCAATGATAAGCCACCTTTTTCACCAATTCGGTCGGATTTTATGAATAAGTCGGAATTTCTTGTAGGATCTACTTTTTTGAGGTTAGGTTAGGTTAACTCAGGTTAACCTAACCTAACCTAAAACAAACTAGTGGATGTGTAAAAGCTGAGGTAGCATAAAGAACTACTTACTTGACTTCGAGTTTTTCTAAAATCCTAACGCGGAATTAGTGTACAGTATACGATAAAAATACGCTTTCTCTAAACTGTGAAATAGAACCCCCTACCTTAACACAATCGAAATATTTGAAAATATATTACATATATCCTGTTCAACCTACTTCAGTATTTATCTCTTTCTCTCTCTCTCTCTCTCTCTCTCTCTCTCTCTCTCTCTCTCTCTCTCTCGTGGGGAGGAGGGAGGGGTACTAATATACGTGAGGGACACGTTGAGTCCGGTTGACTGCCAGGCTAGCGAAACGTAACGAAGAACTCAGAGTGGCAAGCCTCTGCAAGGGGAACCCTAAGGAGTTCTTCAGTTATGTTAATAGTAGAAAGCCCATTAGAAACATGATAGGTCCGTTAAAGGACCCCAGCGGTGTTCTGCGGACCTCGCTAATGTGCTGAATGAGTACTTTGCGGGAGTGTTCACCAGGGAGGACACCCGCGTCATCTCCGAGCCAGGCGTCAGGCACGAAGGTGCTGGCCTGGATAGTGTTCGTTGTACCGCGACAGTCGTTGCCGATAGAATAGACAAACTGAGTGCGTTTAAGGCTCCTGGGCCAGACCAGTTCCTCCCCAGAGTGTTGCGGGAGGTGCGCGACCAGGTGGCTCCCCACCTGACTACAGTCTTCAACAAATCGTTGGAGACGGGCCAGGTGCCTGGTGACTGGAGGGAAGCCAATATGACCCCTATCTGTAAGAAAGGGGATCACGAAAGTCCAGGGAACTATCGTCCCATTAGTCTCACTTCGGTTGTAGGTAAATTATTAGAGGGGATAATAGCGGATAGGATCGTTGACCAATTGGATTCCTACAAGCTGCTTGGGAACTCCCAACATAGGTTTAGACGGCATAGGTTGTGTCTCACCAACTTGCTCGAGATTTTTTCCACGTCATGTTGGGTGAGTATGATAAGAGTAGGGCGATTGATATACTTTATCTCGACTTTCAGAAAGCCTTTGATAAGGTACCTCACCGCCGGCTAATGGCGAAAGTGCGCGCGCTGGGTATCGGTGGGGAAATAGGTAGGTGGATTGAAAACTGGTTGAAGAATAGGCGGCAGAGGGTTGTAATTAAAGGGGTTAGTTCGGGTTGGGCCTCGGTCACTAGCGGGGTTCCTCAGGATTCCGTTTTGGGGCCACTGTTGTTTATCATTTACATAAATGATATCGATGGTGGCATCGTCAGTAGGATCGCCAAATTCGCTGATGACACGAAGCTTGGGGCCAATGTTGGGACGCCAGAGGCGATCGAGCAACTGCGTGCGGACCTACATAAGATAGGAGAGTGGTCCGAAAAATGGCAAATGCCGTTTAACTTGGGTAAATGCAAGGTGATGCACACTGGCTACGCCAATCCCAAGTCGGACTACTCCATGTTGGGGAGTAATATCGAGGCGACTGATTTGGAAAAGGACTTGGGTGTGCTAATTAGCAGCGACCTTAAGTCTACCAAACAGTGCGTAGAGGTGGAAAAGAAATCCCAGAAGTTGTTGGATTATATCGGGAGGCAATTTCGATTTCGGAACAAGGAGATTGTGCTCTCTCTGTACAACTCTCTGGTTCGGCCGCACCTGGAATATGCTGTGCAGTTCTGGCCGCCCACCCTCAGGAAAGATATTGAGAGGCTGGAGCGAGTGCAGGCGAGGACCACAAAGTTAATCCCTTCCGTTAAGCATATGGGTTACAATCGATGCTTACACGCCCTGAATGTGTTTTCGCTGGAAACTCGGAGGCTGCGCGGTCAACTCATCGAGGCTTTCAAGTTCTTACGCGGGTTCAACAATGTCGATTTTAGAAGCATGTTTAGTTTAAATGATAACCCAACTGACAACAATGGTTGGAAGTTGGATATGAAACGGTTTAGGTCTAGTGTGTGTTCGAATTACTTTACCTATAAGATCTGTGACACGTGGAACAGGCTACCTTAAGAAGTTGTGAACAGTTCTTCTGTGGATCTCTTCAAGAAAAGGTTAGACCAAAATTTACTCTTGCAAACTATTTGAGGGTGACAGAATTTTTTCCTGGCACCCGTTGCCATTGATACCTCCTCGGTATGGGCCGCAAGGCCTTTTGAGGTACTACTTTTCCTTGTAACTCCTCGTAACTCTCTCTCTCTCCCTCTCTCTCTCTCTCTCTCTCTCTCTCTCTCTATATATATATATATATAATATATATATTATATATATACACATTCCTGTTCCGGTAATCATACTCACTGATGATTATTTGAAGCTTCACGATTTTACCATTAGTGAAAGCCAGGTACTCTCGGCCATAGGTAAAATTAATCCTAATAAAACTCCTGGGCCAGCTAAGCTTTTCCATAAGGTACTTAAAGAAGTGAACTGTGCAAGAGTCCCTCCTCTCACATATATATTTAATAAATCGTTACAGTCTGGAGAAGTTCCGCTCGATTGGAAACTTGCAAAGATTACGTCAATATTTAAAAACGGGGGCAAATTGCTTCCTGGAAATTATCGTCCCATCAGCCTGACTTCAGTAGTTGGTATGCTTTTGGAGACGATCGTTCGGGACAAAATAGTTAATCACTTAGAAATTAATAAATTAATCAAAGCTTCTCAACACGGCTTCCGACGTAATCGTTCTTGTCTTACTAATTTGCTCGACTTCTTTAATGATATTTTAAATATACAGGGTGGCCCAAAAAAAATGGCACCAATTTTGAGAAGTGATATCTCAATAACCATTGCAGCTAGGGACTTAAAAAAAGCAACCAAATGAAAGATAAATCTTTTCTCTTTAAATACTTATTCTATGGCTTGATAGTTATAAGCCCATATAATGCCCAAAATTGGCTTCCAAAAAAAAATATACAAAAAAAAGTTGCGCATTTATATTTATTCCTTGATCCTAATTTTAAATGAAATTTTTCTATTCCAGACCCCTCAAGATGGGATTGAGAGAATCTGATAAGAACATTATACAAGCACTACGTGAAGAAAAAGGATATTCATTAAACAGAATCCTTTACGAATTTCCAAATAGAAATTGGAAAAAAAGAACTGTGGCACATTTTTACAAAAACTTAAAGAAACCGGCAGCAGTCAACGGCGTCCGGGAAGTGGTCGATCAAATAGTATTACAACGCCAGAAAACATTGAAAAAGTAAATGAAATCGTTTTAAGTCAAGAGGAACAACCGGGAACAAGTAAAAGTGAACGTGAAGTTGCGAAAGAAACCGGGATTTCACGTTCATCAGTACAGCGAATAATTCGAAAAGATCTTGGGTTGAAAACATTTAAGAGGGTGAAGGTTACTGCTTTATCGGAGCCTGTGAAAGAAAGACGTTTCCATCGATGTAAAAATCTATTGCGAAGATTTCGGTCAAATGAGTCTGTGAAAAAAATTTGGTTTTCTGATGAGAAACGATTTACGGTCGAAACACCACGAAATACCCAAAATGATCGGGTTCGTGCAGCAGTGGCGACAAAACTCAAGTTGACCCAAAACGACTTTTGCGTGAAAAAAAAACACTTTTCAGATTCGATAGTGGTTTCCCTTGCAGAGTCATCTGAGAACAAAACATCCATCATTTTTATTCAGCGAGGCGTTAAAATTAACTCAATTTACTACTGTAATGACATTTTGTCTCCAATGTTGTCAGAGATCAAGGAGACGAGCACTGATTTTGTGTTCATGCAAGATGGAGCCCCATCTCATACAGCCAAGGAAACAATAACATTTCTCAATAATAATTGTCCTGGTTTTATCGAACCAAATAATTGGCCACCATGCAGTCCAGATCTAAACCCCATTGACTACTTTGTGTGGTCTGCCTTAGAGAGAGAAGTCTACCATGGTCAGAAAATCCGTGATGTGAACCATCTTCATGAACGAATTCAGGCTGCATGGGAAAATCTCTCACAAGTGACGATCTCAAAGGCAATTTCAAAATGGAGGGCGAGATTACAGGCTGTGGTTGACCATAATGGCGGGCAGATTGAGCCATTTATTGAAAATTAGGTTTAACTTAAAAGGAATAAATATAAATGCGCAACTTTTTTTTGTATATTTTTCTTATAAGCCAATTTTTGGCATTACATGGGTTTATAACCATCAAGCCATAGAATAAGTATTTAAAGAGAAAAGAATTATCTTTCATTTGGTTGTTTTTTTAAGTCCCTAGCTGTAATGGTTATTGAGATATCACTTCTCAAAATTGGTGCCATTTTTTTTGGGCCACCCTGTATATGACGAGTGTAAAACAGTAGATATATATTTTGATTTTCAAAAAGCGTTTAATAAAGTGCCACATAGAAGATTATTAGCTAAACTTCGTTCTCATGGAATTGATGGTAATGCTTTGAAATGGATAGAAAATTGGCTTAGTGGACGTAAACAAAGAGTGGTCATTAATGGCAAAGCGTTTAACTGGAAAAGTGTAACTAGCGGCGTGCCTCAGGGATCAGTTCTGGGACCATTTCTTTTTATCGGGTCATCCCCTAAGTAATGTCTTTTTCGCTTTTATTTCCAAATGAAAATTAAACGACATCAAAGTAAATTTTAATGAATTATATATTTTCCTTCACTTTCTATGACTGCCACCTCTCTACAAGCATTTCAATTCCATGTTGATAAAATTCCTTCGGTTTAGAAACAAAAAACTCGGAGGGCAATGTTGACAGCCTCGAAACTTAATCTGATGGTGCAAGGTCTGGTGAATACGGAGGATGTGGAATTTTTTCCCAGTCAAGCTGTTCAATTTGGGCAGTGGTGATTCGAGCAGTATGAGGATGTGCGTTGTCCTATTGAAACACAACACCCTTACGATTGGCCAAAGAAGGACGTTTTGTTTGCAATGCAGTGCTCAATCTTTGAAGTTGCTGACAGTAGACGTCGGCTGTAATGGTTTGATTGGGCTGCAACAGTTCAAAATAAACCACTCCTTGAATATCCCACTAAACGCACAGCGAAACCTTCCTGGGTGCAGATGTCCTCTTGGCTGTGGTGTAGCAGACTTCCCAGCACTAACCCACTGCCGATGACGCTTAACATTGTGATAAAGTACCCATTTTTCATCCATAGTAATGGGTCGATTCAGAAACGGTGCTTGAAGTTGCCGAGAATGCAATGAAGAGCAAATGTTCACATGATCTCTACAGCTGTCTGGTGACAACGTATGGGGAACCCACTTCCCAAGTTTCGACACTTTTCCCAGTCGTTGCAGTGGCGATGAACTGTGGAACCGGTCGAATTTAGTCGCTGGGCAAGTTCTTCAACAGTTACAGCAGGATTTTCTTCAAGTGTAGCTACCAGAAGGTCATCATTGAACTCAACAGGTCGGCCCGAGCGCGCTTCATCAGTTAAGCTATAGTCACCAGACCATCGCTCACATTTCCTTACATTTTGCGGCTGCAGTCGCGTTATTTCCTTTTCTAAACTCATAAAGCATTATCTGTTTAATGTGTTCCTCTGACACCTCTATCTTATCCGTAAGGGTGAAATTAGCGAAGATTGTTAACGTGATGAAACTTCACTTAGACTGAGAAGTAATATGTCTAAACATAAAAATTTGAGTTTTCCACAAAATATACACAGAAACATGCGCAAACACGACGCGAGTTTAGCAATGCAAAAAATCGATATTACTTTTGGGATGACCTGATATTATTTTATCTCAATGACATCGACTTGGGAATTAACAGTATAATTTCAAATTTGTGGATGATACGAAACTAGGGGTTCGAACAAAATCAGCAGCACAACGTTTGCAGATTCATGAAGATATTAATAAATTACTCGAGTGGGCGGAAATTTGGCAAATGAACTTTAATATAAATAGATGTAAAATGTTGCATATCAGGAGAAACAACGTTAAAGTAAAGTATTTTATGCGCGACAAGACACTACTAACAAGTGTTACGGAAGAGAAAGATTTAGGTATTATTGTTGCTGACACTCTTAAACCGAGTAAGCAATGTATCGAAGCGGTCAGAAAAGCAAATAGAATCTTAGGATTTATTGGTAGATCGTTTCAATTTAAGTCGGAGAAAACAATGCTAACATTAAATAATTCCCTAGTACTCCGCCACCTCGAATACTAAATTCAATTCTGGTCCCCATTTTTACGACAGGACATAGAAAAAATGGAGAGAGTGCAGCGACGGGCTGCTAAGATAATTCCGAGACTGAGAAACAAATCATACGCTGCCCGTTTACAGACGTTAAATTTATTTTCAGTTGTAAAAAGGTGAATTCGAGGAGATTTAATCCAGGTTTTTAAAATGATTAAACGTTTTGATAATGTGGCCGCGAAAAAATATTTCACCTTCAGTAATGCAGATAGAACTCGCGGTAATGGTCTGAAATTAGTGGGTAAACATTTTAATTCTAATGAAGCTAAATATTTTTTTCGTCAATCATATAGTTAATTTGTGGAATGGATTGCCAGCCAGCATAGTTCAAAGTATCATAATTTGTTCAAATCCTTTAAAAAGAAACTAGATGCTTATCTTGCCTTAAACCTCCAGTTGGAAGTATTTGTTAGCGCGTAAAAATATTGTAGAATTTTCATTTGGATTCCCTCCTCTGCATTTTAAAATTTTCCCTTTATCTTTAAATTTCTTTCCTACCTCTCAACCTCTTTCCTCTGCTTTGCTTTAAAACTTTCACTTGTCTTTAAATTTTCTTACTTCTTTTAACCTTCCTTCTTAAGCAGACAGCCTCGTAGGGACCAGCTGGTGTGTTGCTATTTGGTGTCCTTTGTATACACAGTAGTATATATACAAGCTAAATATACTGTACATATATATATTATATATATATATATATATATATGCAGTATAGTATATAGCCGCAAAGTGCCAGAGTGCAGAAATGTTACGTAATGTTGCAAGAGTGCCAACCCCCGCCCCGTTTGTTGCAAGGCACCCCCGCTCCCCCTTTGTTGCCACCCCCACCCACCCAGTGCTGGACTTACCTATAAGCTAAATAAGCTATAGCTTAGGGCCACACACCCTCGGGGGCCTCATTTTTTTAAATATATTTTTATTTTATCATTAGTTTTTATTCTTTAACACTAATTCATCAAAAATTATATATATATATATTTTTTTTCTTTATCATTAACATTAATATAAAAAATAATAATTATAGTAATAATGACATTATTTTAAATTTTTTTACCCGAATTTTTTTAGAGAAGGGCCTCAAATTGCATATAGTTTAGGGCCTCAGCAGGTGAAAGTCCGGCCCTGCACCCACCCTTTGTTGCCAACCCCAAAATGGGACTGCAAGGGGTATGCAACCTGGAGTTATCCCCCAAGCTGAGTAGTATAGCCGAAAAAGGGGAGAGTGCAGGAATGTTGCAATTTATTACGTAATGTTGCAATGTTGCAAATGGGGTGGGGTTGTTGCAATGTGTGGGGGTGTCGCAAAGGGGGATATGGGTTGTTGCAAAGGGAGGTGGGGTTGTTGCAAGGGGGTGTTGCAAAAAATCCCAAAGGGGGGGTGCTGCAGGTGCAACAAGGGGGGTCTTGGAGGCGGCGTTATCCCCCAAAAGAAAGGAGAGAAAGGAGGAGAGGTGTTCACCTGGCAGGAGCCAAGTGCATATTAAGACTTCAGCCGAGTAGGCGTTGTTTTATAGGCTCCTAATCAGCCAGTTGGCTTAGAAGGCGTAAATGGCTTGAGTTGCCAGATAGCGCCATGTATTCAGTTTGTGCTATATATTTAATTAATTAATTCTAATCGAAGACTGAGTTGCCAGATACCATTGTATACATTATTATAGACGCCTAATCAGCCAGTTGGCTTAGAAGGCGTAAATGGCTAGAGTTGCCAGATACCACTTTTTAGCATTGCCAGATACCATTGTATACATTATTATAGACTCCTAATCAGCCAGTTGGCTTAGAAGGCGTAAATGGCTTGAGTTGCCAGATAGCGCCATGTATTCAGTTGCCAGATACCACTTTTTAGCATTATTATGGTGAGTTGTCTCACTAAACAATTAAAAGATTTCGTGCCATGTATTCAGTTGCCAGATACCACTTTTTAGCATTGCCAGATACTATTGTATACATTTAGAATTCCGCTAGTAGGTTTAGAAGACGTAACATGTTATAATTATCCAAAAGAATTAAGTAAAACAACATTGCATCATTCTGTTTATTATAAATATATAGAAAATAAATACACATTTCAATAATAAATGAGGAATATGCATATAATCCGTCAATACAACAGTACATGAGAAATATATACACACACAATTATGGAGATATATAGAAAATAAATATACATTTCAATAATAATTGAGGAATATGCATATAATCAAAAAAATATATACACACAATTATGGAGATATATAGAAATAAATATACATTTCAATAATAATAGAAATATGCATATAATCATAACAGTACAGGGGAAATATCACGCAAAATATATAAATACATTTCACTTTTTTTTCAAAATACTAAACTCGCACTTAATCGAGTTTACAATTACATCATTATTGCTCTGCATTACGCAGTATATGCGGTTTAATAATATTTCACCGCTTAAAGTATAGGGAAACCTGTATTCGATATGAAGGGCTTTCATATCGTTCAGTACTATTTTTGTTCCCACTTTACAACCGGTTGGTAAGTCATCTTTAAATACGTCTAGAATACAATCAAAAGCACGCAGAAAGAGTTCATCGTTAGCTACATTATTAAACACAAGTTTATAAACACGCTTTTCCAATCGAGGGTTTATTTCTACCGACTCGAGCTTTTCAATCGTGAACTCACTCAACATAGCGGCAATTGAAATAATCTTCTAAATCGTTACGACAACTGCGCGTTATATAAAGAAATAGTTCTTCAGGGTGAACGGTGTAGGTGAGCTCAGCCTTGTACCGATCAATTGCTTTGTACCAAAGTTCATGGTATTTCAAAGAGTCTAAACTTTTTAAATAAACGTCCAGCTCTAGACCATTCTCACCCTGTTCAGCCCTACACTCGGTAAACCCATCGAGCAGAGCGGTGTATGCGTATTCAAGTACTGTATCAAAATAAAGCATATCCGTAACACGCGCGTCTAATATAGGTTTCAGCTTGCGGAATCCGACGATTTAAAACATTCTGTCGAGGATGAAACGGTTTCGCGTAGGAACAAGAGCGTTATTATCAGAAGCATTCTTCCACATCAGCCGTATATCAATGCACGGCCGATCGTTATTTATACACAACGTACATACAACGGCGTATGAGGGTGCGTCACTAATCTGCTCTCTTCTTGCACCTACGTTCGCAGGTATTTTATAACGATCTTCACTCCACTTCTCAACTATCACGAAGATTCTATTCATCTCCTCGACACTTAAATAAACCCGTTTGTTTGTTTGTCTACATTCCGTTTCCAGTACATAGCTAACGGTTCCGGATTTACGCCTGAACACGCGCAACGATTTCGTCACGGATACATCGTACGAGGCGTTGAGAATGCTGCTCAAAGGAAGTTCCATCGTATTCGAGGAGCGCACGTCCACTCAGTTCAAGCTCTGAGATAACTATGAGCCGTGTGAGGCACGCAGGTAGGCAGGAACGGTTCGACGGGCGGCTGACTCGATGATACGTGAAAGGGGTTGTTCGAACTCGTATGATCCGCGAGTCGCACCGAATTGTTGTACATATTTGTTTTTCGGTACAAGAATTAATTTCGGTTTTATCACTACCAGACTACGCACCAGACAGTTTACCTCAGGATAATTTTCACGAACTAGACACATTTTATGTTTTACTAAACATCTTCACACTCCGGCGCACTATTTGAGAGGAACATATGCTCATATTTTTCCTTTCTGCCCATCAAACGATACTCGTCTCTAAAGTCTGTTAAAAACTCACGCAGAGCACTAGCCATAACCTCACTACGAACCTCATCATGATATACATTAATATAGTGATAAAAATACTTAAGATTGTCCATGATCACGAGATTCACATTTTCAGTCGTAGGGTATGAGTAATCGACATGGTGTAGCATGACGTAATACCGCTTGTCACACCACCCATCCGCAAGACTCATTATCCATACCTGCTGCTTTTCTTCTGCACGCGTTGTTTCTTTTACTTCACGGTATATGTGAGATTTTATAAAGTTTAGCTCTGCAGCATACTTCAGCACATCGTCTGTGCAACGAAAGCCTTCAACGGTCTCACCAGAACATCCGTAGAGTATTTGTACATCTTGGAACTTCGCACAATCCAATGTGGTTTTAAAAGAGGCATAGGAGGGGGGAATAGGAAGTTTTTCGGTATCCACCACATCCTGGCACTTTGCTGAATACCATTTCATAAACGTTGTACAAGCAATATTAAAGGTAGCCATTTGAATACACGTCTGATCTTTTCTTCTACGCTGGCGAATACACGTCTGATCTCTCGGGCTTACTGCAGTCGACTGACCACGCAGGGACTCCCAGATAGTAGCATAACTCACGGTCTTACAGTGGGCGGAGCTTAGAACTTTCACCTGCGAACACACACACACACACACACACACACACACAAAGGAGAAAGTGAAACGCTAATTGAAACATGATTTATTTAATAAACGAGATATTCAAGTTATATACAGTATATATATTTACAAATACGATTTAATAAATGAGATATTCAAGTTATATATATATATTTACAAATACGTGTAACAAATCAATAGATACGATTATATACAAGACAAATACTTGTCAGTTATCAATAGAAGCATCAAACGTTATGGTATCCAAAGGGCACGGTATCATAGGTACCAGGTAACTGGTAACGTTTCCTATAGGTGTTACGGCACACCTTCGTATCCCTAAATTCCTTCACGCCCCCCAGCTTCTGCGCCCGAAAATTGTGAGTGCCTACAATTAGTTGGGGAGGTCGTTCGCCCTCATCATCGTCCAAACACACTAGATCCTTCAACGATTCAAAGTTAACAACCCGCCGATTCGCATGGTTGAGCGTAATACCCTTTGCCTTCACGATATATTTCATTTTCTCCCCCACCCTGACCCGTACCCCATAAGTTTTAGGTCCTGTTGAGACAAAAGAGCGGCGTATGCGTTGTCCCCATACTCATCCTTGATCTCATCAGTGAGCTCGCCGAGGAACTCCCCAATAGCGGGCATGTATTCACCCTCCCTCTCTGTGAATATCACGCTATCTGTATCGGCATACAATACTCTCCGCCCAAGAGAATGCAATAGACCCCAAAGTTTTATACGGGCGTAGGCTGTTGTGAAGCTGGCCACAGGTATGTTTGTAACCCTTGAGGTATCTGTGGCCAATTCAGTGTTGTTGTACTTTATTATGTAAGTATTACCTACATTCACGATCTCCATGACCCCTTTATCGGGAGCATTGGCATAATCCCAGACATCGCTATAACTTTGTGCCAAATGAATGTTCCCTTTGCCGGCATTCTGCGCAAATTTTCCCCATAGACTGTTTAGACAGTTGTATACGATCAAGTTGTATACCTTCGCGGTCGCGGTAACGTTGGATATAGGCAGACTTTTCATCTTCGGTATCAACTCCTCGCGGATACCCTGATGCCTCAACCTTATCCTTCAAAAAGGCGTTTATATATGGTGTGAAAAGGTTGGGTAGCTTCTGAAACCTCCACACCTCATGTATCTTCAGTATTCTATAACCATGGCGTACGGCTAGGGCCAGCTCAGGACTTGTATATACGCCTCTGATCTTACGCTGGTGGGGTATATGGTTACAATCGCCGTTATCCTCTTCCGCGCACTTCACGCACAGGGGAAACATGAGCTTGTCGTCGATAACGACAGGTAAGATTGGCATCCATAAATTGCGTGGGGGGAGTACGTCTACGAAAGAGAGCCCAAAGTAACGATCATTCAAATTTTTGAAAATTCATTGATGGAGGGTAGGCTAGGTCCCACCAGTTTCTCAGGAGCGCCCACGGGGTACGGATTGTTCTTCATCACGTATGGGTATAAAGAACAGAAATCGTAGTAATGGAGCTTCACGCCCTCCGTAGGTGGAAAGTATAGTCTGAATGGATTTGTACGTCCTCCAAACAAGCTATCACCACATTTGAGAGGATCCAGCACCATTGAACGCTTGATCGTGTTTATTTCCTCACGGTACACCTCGTCTGTCTCCATCCGTGCATCATATTCATGCTCCCACAAGACTTTGTGAGTGAACTGTGATCCTATAAGTTGATCGCGGGTGCGGGTCCATACAAGACAGTCGGCAGGAGATCTACCGTGGATATCTCCGGCGATTCCGCACTCAGGACGGGGGCATCCATGCCACCAGCATCCGCTAAAGGAGTACACAGTCTTCACACCAGTGACACGGTTTTCACTTAACCCATCAACCCAAAAAACACGTCCATTAATCTTAATGGGTACTTCACCCGTGTTGCGGGCGTGCTTTATGTATACACCTGTCTGTTGCTGTAGGTGTATGAGCCAGTAAATAGCCTTGTGTCTGTAGCTGCGGGGCTTGTTTCGGTGAATAATGGCTAAGGTGTCTTTAGGCATGAAGTTATTCTTGAACACCGTAAAACATAATGATGCGATGGTGGTTGCGACTTGCAGCTATATTATAAGGGTTACTTTCATTAAAACTGTTGTAGTATCGATCAAAGTCTTCACGTTCATCCATACAGTCATAGTTAAAATAATGCTTGGGTGGTGGTGGGCCTACGTAGTTTAAAGTCTCGCTGGTGAGGAAAGTGTAAGGGAAGTATCCTTTGGAAACTTCAGCTGCTACTCCCATCACCTTGGGTAGCTTTGCTAATTTACAAGGTGTGAATAATAAAGTGTCTTTAAATTGTACATTGCCTCTTATTTGCATCTGTATTAATTTGTTGCCTCTTTTCAATGGATCACCTGTAAATATCTCAGAGGATTCGTGTTCAAGCAACTCCTTATAAAGGAACTGCGTGTCAAACTTTGCCCGGTTATGGGCGAGAATATACACAGTCATTTTTTTGAACTTGTCGGCTAACTTGACAATATAGGACACAAATAGTTTCACAGGACTATCGCGGACATTCGTTTTAAAAACGTTTGTCCGTTTACCGCATTTGGGGCACTCGTCACATTCGATACCCATACACTCATCACAGATGGTCTGGCTCACAAGTAAATGTGGAGTTACCTCTTTGGTTTCAGCGTTCGTATATGTTTCTATATCGTAGTATACAGTTATACAAGGGTTATTTTTAGGCTTAGCATCTTTCATATAACATACATGCTTTACTCCATCCGCCTTATATTCCTCCTGGCATGTAGGACAGTGAATTTCGTCACACTTGTGCTTAAATTTCCCCCAATTATCCATTGTGTGAAACATACCACATTCACAGATTCTCATTTTCCTGCACGTGCCAATTGATTTATGGAAATCAAAGCAGTTATTATTGAAGAATGTGCGTCTACACACATCACAGTCTCTCTTCTCAGCTTCAACTACACGGCTTTCACATTTGGTGCTTTTACACTGCTCACATACCATGTGACATTCTTTACAATGTCTCACTATATCATCCGCAAACTCGAGGCACCCCTTATACAAATCATGATGTCGTCCATATTTTCGACTTTTGTCATAACTCACGTAAAGCCACCTTATATTACGGATGGGGAGATACGTTGTCCCTGACAATCCTAAAATAAGTAGGGGTCTTGTACGATCTCTCACACAGCTTTTAAAAACATACACAGTCCTACGACGATCATCCAACCCAAATACAACTATGCGGACATTCATTTCCTGTTCTACCATTCTCAGCTCTTCAGGACCCATATTACAGTCAAATTCAAGTTCACAGTCTACAGCTAGTTTACGGGCACGTTCCACGACCGTAGGCAGCCAAATTTTTTGAGTCCGTGTATTTTGTACAGTAAACATACGTGCTAAGAGTACTGCTATAAAGCCGCAACCACGATCGACGTTTATATGCTTTCGGTAAATAGTCGGAGAATTGAAGTTAAGAGTATACGGTATGGCACTATGCCCGCAACACGGAATACACGGTCAATATTTACCGTGAAGTTGTCCATATTGAAGGCTATACTACTTTGGGCGGCTTACATTATACGTCCTAATATATATTCTACATCTTCAGCCGCCAAACGTCTAAATGGCACTATCACCCAATAATCGTCTACATCACCGTCATCTGACCCGAATCCAAAGGACAGACTCGTCCTGACTTCACGCTCGTCGCGATTCTGAAGAGCAAACTCTACAATACGCTGTACAACCCTGCGTAGCCCGCGCTCAATTCCATTGCTATACATGGCTCTAGGGTCGACCCTGACTCTATACCGATTTCTAGTCAAGGCTGGGGTGGGGGCTGCGGAGCGCACCAACTCAAACGTTATAGCATCCTCAACAGAACGGGGGGCAACTGTGGCGGATGAATTAGGGGATATATTAGCGGAAGGTGCTGCTGGGGGGCCTGTTGCGTAGGAGGTTGAGGGTTGGGGATCTATTATTGTAGACTTAACAGAACGGGGGGCAACTGTGGCGGATGAATAAGGGGATATATTAGCGGGAGGTGCTGCTGGGGGGTTGTTGCGTAAGAGGTTGAGGGTTGGGGATCTATTACTGGTGCAACAGGCGCGTATTTCGGTCGCTTTATACCTGACGTGGGGTTTCTTCATCATACCTCCGCTTTGGACGTGCTACCGGTATCGCTGGTGAGGGTTCGTTGGCAGGGGAGGAGATCACAACTACACTGTCGTCGAGGTCATCCGTAATGTCAATGATGGGTGCTCTACCTCATCGTCATTCACGGTTCTGTGGGAGAAGAAACAAAATATAAGGAACAGCACTCAAAATTTGTAATATTTTGTAAATGACCCACTTAGGAGTGTGACGTGTTAGAAATGGACTCTGTAGAAAAATTCAGATTCACGAGCCCATCCACATGTATTATATCTGGACCTACAGGATGTGGTAAAACTGTGTTTATGCTTAAAATCATTAAAGAAAAGGGAGAGATGTTCTCGAAATTTGTGCATAAAGTTATATGGTGCTATTCGACGTATCAATCAGTGTTCAACGAGTACCAAGATGATATTTTGTTCCACAAAGGCGTATATGACGTTAATTCGTTAAAGGGAAATGAACATACAGTTATTGTAATTGACGATCTCATGTTGGAGATGGATAAAACGTTTGCCGAGACATTTACAGTATTCTCCCACCATCTTAACATAAGCGTGTTCTTCATCAATCAGAATCTATTTTTCAAAAATAGATACATGCGCGATGTGTCGTTAAATACGCAATATCTAGTCTTATTCGCGCAACGTAGAGATGTATCACAAATTGGGGTATTAGCCAATCAAATGTTCCCGAATCAGCGTAAGGAGTTTTTGGAAGTTTATAAAGAAGCTACAAGCACGCGTTACGGATATTTGCTTTGCGACCTTCATCCGCGAAACACGTTTAGAGTGCTTCTACGAACGAATATATTTCCAAACGAGCCTGAAACGGTGTATATTCCAGAATGACAAAGAGACTAAAGAAATACCGTGAATTAATAAAAATCTATCATCGACTGCCCCGGGCAATGCAGCAGATGTTATTAAAAATATCGACGCCGACTTTTTAAAATGCATCTGTGAAATCTGTCTTAACGTTATAAATTGCAATGTATCAATGAAACCCCTCAGAAGGCTCGCCTACGCCGCTACAAGAACATAATACGTGCACTCGCTCGTAAAAGTCAAACTGTAGCGAAGAAAAAACGAATTATTGTACAAACAGGAGGGTCATTTCTCCCCATCTTATTTTCAGTTTTGGGTCCTTTACTGACTAGATTAATATAATGAAGAAAGTGGTAGTGATTCCCCACGAGGTGTACGCTTCACTGCAAAGGAATCCAGACACGGTTCTAGAGCCCGTAAAAGCAGACTTAAAAGAATGGAAAGCGAATTGCTGGCCCTATTAAACAGTGAAAAAACACCTGATGAGAAAAGAATCTTATACCAAGAAGCTCTGCAGAAATTTCTTCACGAGTACGAAAATTATAAAGCCCTACAGAGATTCCTGTGGTTATTAGGCACAGCACGGGGGACGATGGACATGGCGACATAGGATCTGTGCCCGACGATACAGCTGACCAACCAAAAATTAAGGGATTAGCCACACAACATATCGAACATGTATTAAAAAGCACCCTCCCACATACATTGAGGAGTAAAGGCTTAAGTCTTTATAATCTATTGAATGAGGATCCAGCCATACAATGGACCGATACAGGCGAGATCATTGTGGAAGGATCAAAGGTACAGGGATCGAATATCGTAGACATTGTCCATGATCTGGTGAGAAAGTGGGATAGGCCATCACCCTCAGGATGGAAGCATATTAAAGCAAGACTACAACAAATAAATGTCCCTAAAACGTTGATAGGAAATCTAAACAGGTTAAAAGACTTGGAACATGCAACGCATGTGACACAATTGAAGACGCCGTCACCCCCGGCGGTAACACCTTTGAAGAGGAGAAAGAAGAGGTTAAACAACGGTCAACCCTACCCACGTGCGTCTAAAATACGCAAATGGCTAACGTATTAACTAAACGCTATTATGACATTTCTAACCCATCCTCTTACGGCGGCGTAGATAGACTGTACAGAAGTGTTTACGGAGTAGGAAAAAAAGATGTTGAAAGATTTTTGAGGGAGCAGGACCCTTATACGCTTCATAAGCCTGTGAGAAAAAGGTTTAAAACAGCCAGACAACGGCTTCCTCGATTGATTCTATTTGGCAAGTAGATTTAACAGACATGCAAAGATATTCTGTGTATAACGATGGTTACCGCTACATTCTATTCATAATAGACGTATTCTCTAGATATCTGTGGCTAGTTCCTCTGAAAAATAAATCACCTGAAACAGTTGCTAAAGCCACCAAAACGCTAATGTTAAAAGAAAACAGGGAAGGAATTTATAGGCCGTGCTTTTCAGAACATGTTGCAGAGTTTAATATCAGCTATTACACAACCAATTCTATACATAAGGCTTCTTTAGCTGAAAGAGTTCAGCGCACCATAAAGGAACGCATGCACCGTTATTTTACACATAAAAACACATACAGATTTCTAGACATTCTGGAATCATTGGCATCATCCTACAACCGCTCACACCTTCGCACGATTGGGACAACACCTAACGAAGTTTTAGAAAGAGGTACGCTCCCGAGAAGAGATGGATCACCAACACCACTACCACACTCGGCGCGCTTCAAAATCAATGATTATGTAAGGCTGTCGCGTTCGGGGAATAAATTCGCAAAGGGTTTTGAGCAAGGATGGACACGCGAGATTTTTAAAGTTAGGGCTATGAGACCTAAAGGTGAGATAATGATGTATTACATTGAAGATTTGAATGGGGAAGAAATCTCAGGAGGCTTTTACCGCGAGGAATTGCAGAAAGTTGCGTTTAATTTAGGAAAAAATGTGTTTAAAATTGAGAAAATTTTAGGAAGCAAAGGTTCAGGAAAGAGAAAAATGTACCTGGTGAAATGGCTAGGGTACCCAGAAAGCTTCAACACCTATATAAAAGCTGATGCAATAATGAAGCTTAAATAGTATGCAACATGGCTCCTAACCATTTCTACGTCACACTCCCGTCCTCCTCGTCCCTGTCTGTACACCCTAACAACACACTAGCCAACTTTGTAACAGAACTCCACGGGCACATTGAATTGGGTCGTGATTCGTATGAGGTGGGGATATGCGAAATTCAGCTGGACACCATCTTTTTAAATATTGAACATAAAGAAACCGTTTTTACGATTCTTAGAGACATTGACGAGTGTGAAAAAGCTGGGGTAGCTATGGATGAAACTATACGTATCGCTCGGACTAAGGTTGCACGGTATTACAGTACAGAAGTAAGACTAGGACCGGGTCAATATGGTTCGGTCGAGGATGTTGTGAGAGGCTTAAACGTAAGTTTAAGAAACTCAAACCTTACGAATGATTTAGTATACGAAATCGTAAACAAAGGAAACCCTGCACATACACTAATCCTAAAATCAAAGACTAACAGACGTATTAAAGACCATAGAATGTTCAAAATTCTAACCAATGGCCGATATAGCGCAGCCTTCCAAAGAGACACATTTCACGAGACACAGCATGACTTGTCCAGATTAATGTATCAATTGAAGATGGAGAAATTGGCTGAAAGGTCCCCAGACATGTGCTATATTTACAGTAATATAGTGGAGCACCAGTTTGTTGGGGATACCCAGGCACGCCTGCTGCGCATTGCTCACATCCCCAACCATAGAGGAAGGAGTTTGAGTATTACATATGACAGACCCCATTATGTGAATGTCGCAACTAATTTAATAACCAATATCTCAATATATAAAGAACGATTGAGGGTGAAAACTTCCCATTCGGTAACGGGAGCTTAACAGTGAAGCTACACTTTCGACGCACTGAGTTATAATGGATAGAAAGCCTTTCACCGTCTATCGAGGGGTGAGATACCAGCGCGGTAGTGGACTTGGATCCATTTTTTCATCCATACTACGTACGGCTGTTCCTTTGCTGAAGAGGGGTGCCAGATACCTGGAAGGAAAGCGCTACAATCAGGTCTTAACACTGCAGAAGACATATTGGCCGGGGCTAAACCTAAAGAAGCTCTAAAAAAACATTTAAAGCGTACACGGGACGAAATCATCAAAGATGCAAAGAGAAAAATGCGTGGTGGCGGGAAGAAGAAGAGGGCTGCCCGGAAGAAGGGGTCACGTGGTATTAAACGTAAAAGGCTATCAAAAAAGAAGTGCTGTAAGCGAATGAAACCTATGGTTGACCACTTTTTTGACTGATATAAGCTAAGGACATTGATCTCATGAATCATAGTTTGTTTACACTTGTCGAGAGAGGAGCACTATTTCGCCATGGCACGCTTCATCCACCCATGTAGTTCACAATGCTGTAAATCGGAGCTGTCCCTTTTTGAGCTGCCTCCAACCCAAGTTTCTATTGAGCACAGTGATTTTATTACAATTAACCCTTTAAACACAATTAGTTCCCCGAGTGCACCTATAGAATTCGTGATACCCAGCTCAGGCCCTTACTTTTTTGATCCAAGCTGTGTGCACATGTACGCTAAGCTACGTATAGCCCATTCTGATGGAACGGTCTGCGATGACAAATATGCTGTATACCCTGAAACAAACTTTCTGCACTCCATATTCAACCAGTGTGACGTATATTTAAATCAGACCAACATATCGGCAGGCACGGGGTACTATCATCTACGAGCCTATCTGGAAAATGTCCTCAACTTTTCCAAAGAAGCGAAGGCTACCTTTTTAAGTGCCGAGGGATATTATCAAACTAAAGATGAAAGTAGTATAAAGGACAAATTTAAAAATTCTAAAAAGAAAATATACGAGTGTTTTGGACGGTTGCACACAGATTTCACTTTCCAGGAGAAGTTGCTTGTCAACGGGGTGGATATGAAAATAAAGCTCACCCGCACGAGTCCTGAGATCTGCTTAAATCTGGATGCTGATCAAGAAGAGGGTGCAAAGCCCGTTGTGGTTCACATTATGGACACATACCTCCGCGTACGGCGAGTGAAATTAAGTTCACCAAAACAACTAGAAATTGAGAAAAATTTACTAAACGCTACAGTGAAATATCCTATTAACAGAGTACAAATCAAACTATATGGTTCCTGCAGGGTTGGCATCGAAGCAGATAGAAAACATTGCCCTGGGAAATCTTCCTAAAAGGATATTAATCGGAATGCAGGACCATGCTTCGGTGAATGGAAAATATAAAAAGAGTGCCTTTAAATTCGAGAATTTCGGACTTAAAAATATAACTCTATACGTTAATGGCACTGCTTTGGGTGGAACAATGGGTACGGACTATTCATCAGACGCTGTGTTACCTCTTTGTGCCAGAGCCTATAGTAATCTGACCCATATTGCAGGTGATTGTGATGAGCTTGGTAATGGGGTAACGCAGGAAGAATTCATTGATCAATTTAACCTTTATCCGTTTGACATTACACCTGACTTATCTGCTAGCGTAAATACCATTTAACCCCACAGCAGAGCGGAAACATCTCAGTGCGGCTGGAATTCGCCAAGCCTATAGACGCCTATTAGTGTACTAGTATATCTCGAATCGCAAGCCCTAATAGAAGTAGATAGATTTAGGAGCGTTATCACTGACTTTTAAAATGGATGCTAATACACTTCAGAAAGTAATGGAACGAGTCACACGTTCCAAATTTATCGGCGTGTTTGCGAAGAATGAAACATTGAGTTTGCCAAGTACGCGAGAATGCGGTAGTCTTATGTGAACACAGATGTCATCGGTAATGAAGGGATTCATTGGATCGCTGTCTATTTTAAAAATAGACAGCGCCTGTACTATTTTGATTCACTCGGTACTCAACCCTGGAGTGACCCTATTATTGTAAAATTTCTCGCTCAGTTACATATTCCCGAAGTTGTATGGAACCCGTTTCGTACAAGGATATTTTAGTAATGCTTGCGGAATGTACTGCGTCTCATTTCTCATGCATATGTCATGTGATAAAGAATTTATAAATTTTTTAAATTTATTTGACCCGTGCCACACTCGCCGAAACGATGAAATGGTATGCAGACAGATAAAAATCCGTTTTCCAATTGTACGTACTCGTTGTATAGTATAATGTTTTTGTTCGTATATTTGTAACGGTATATTCTGTAGTTGGTTATTGTACTGATTTCTTTCATTTAATAAATTTATGAAAATATATTGTCTTCTTACCCCAAAAAGATCGAAAAATACTTTCATTATTTCGGTGTGACATTCATTATGCTGACTGATCAGTATATCCTCCGTATTCATGACACGAGATTCTTCAAAAGATTGTATAACACGTGTCAAATCCTCATCGGTCCTTAAAGGAATAATGTTCATTCTTTTAAAACATATACAGATTATACAGACAGATCCCCATTATGTGAAGATATCTTTGGTTCATTTAAGAGGTAAATCCAAATAACATTTAAAACGGTTGCCATAAAAAAATTTCGATTTTTGGTGAGTATCTAAATGAAGTATTTGACGAGATACTACAACCCTCCATATATATATATATAATCGAATTATAGACACTTACATTTCTATGGTAGTCCCTTGCGTCGGATTGTAAGGAGCGTCACTGCAAATATCTTCAACGGTTTGCGTTGGAAATAATTCATCACGGTCAATTGCGTTAAAAAGATTAATTGCAGTTAATGCTGCAGTGTCACTTTCTTCATACAAATCCGGGGAGACGTAAAGGTCCATGGTGGAGGAATGCACTGGCAGGATTATTCACTGACGCGAAAATAGCTACTGTTACTCCCAACTGAAAAATATCTCCTTTTATATGCACAATCGCCAAGCTCCGCCCCAAAAGACCAGATGTTCGTAGTGATTGGTTGCCAGTGTAGCTGGGTGGAGCTATGATGTGTACCAATCCGCTATAACGGGGCCGGACGACAAATGACATCTTTATATTTTCTCAAAGAAATATATCCTAATTATATTTTTAAAAAAGCATTCGGTTTCCACGTTAAACTGTAGGTCTAAGGTCGGGTGAAAACCTCAACCGTTGTTACAATTCGAGCTAGTTGTTATTATTATTATTAAAGAGAAAATCATGCATTAACATGCTTTGCGGTCATACTACTGCCCGGATCAAATGATCCTGTTATTTTAAATCCGGTTCAATAATCCTGTTATGTTGAAATGTGGAAGAGTATGCAACGACTCCCTGACGAGATGTATTTCGATCCACAGAACAGCTGTTCACTGAAGGCTGCGCGCGCCACAGCTCTTATAGATAATGCAGGTCCTGAGCTTTAATTATCTCGATGAAATAGTGAGCAATCGACGAGATGTATTTCTGAATCCACGTTAAACTGGAGGTCTAAGGTCGGGTGAAAAGCTTTCAAATTCGGTGAGAAAGAGTTAATTATTATTGCTACATAGAAAAAAGTGCATTAACATGCTTTGCGGTCATACTACTGCCCGGATCAAATGATCCTGTTATTTTAAATCCGGTTCAATAATCCTGTTATATTGAAATGTGGAAGAGTAAGCAACGACTCCCTGACGAGATGTATTTCGATCCACAGAACAGCTGTTCACTGAAGGCTGCGCGCGCCACAGCTCTTATAGATCTACAGATCTACAGAAGCTAAGGCTAACAAAGACCCTAAGATCCACTCTAAGGCTAGCCCGAGAGAAAGGAAAGAGTAGGGGGTTAAGAGAAGAGAAGAGAATAAGGGGTTAAGTAAGGAGCAACACCTATCATTCGTGGGTTAACATTCATTCAGAAAAAGAGGGAAAAAGTCTCACCATCATCATCCGCCGGCCACTGCCGACAAGTCAGAAAAATAGTCGGAGAAAATAGGAGAGGGGTGAAAAATGAAAAGAAGTAAAATAAGAACGCTTACAAACCATGCAAACACAGTCTTAACTCACCGTCATACCATGCAAACTACAAACATGCAAGGAAAGAGTTACAGACATGCAAGTAAGGAGATAAGAAAAAAAAAGTAGGTAAAGTTAAACAAAAAGTGGGTTAGTTTACGCTACAAGCTACATCTACATTCGTGTTAGTCTAATTTTTTTTTTTTTTTATTATTTATAATTTTTTTTTTTTTAATAATTTTATTGCTGGCATCACACGCTGGCATGTCACAAGCTGGCATTCATCGTCAACAGACTCATCCTCGAGCACCACCACCAGAGCTCCTGTTGTTAACTTTCTTTTTTAATTTTAAACAACGTTAATATTTTTAAAATGTCTGTCAAGACGGTTCTTAAACATATTAACGCTGGTAGAATGAACGACTGACGCGGGAAGATTATTCCATTTATCAATTACTTTAAACGTAAAGAAGTTTTAGCGATATTAGTAATGAAACGTCTGCCACGCAACTTGAATCCGTTATTGCGAGTATTACTATTATCGAAAGTGAACAATTTGTCAAAATTTACGTTATCGATGTTATTAACGATTTTGAAAACTTCAATAAGCTCCCCCTTAATCTCCTAGTTTCGAGTGAATACAGGTCTAACACTTTAATCCTATCTTCATAAGGCTTGTTGCGCAATGACGGAATAAGTTTCGTGGCACGACGCTGAACCCTTTCTAACCTATCAATATCCTCACGCAAGTACGGGCACCAAAACTGAACGGCATATTCTAAATGAGGCCTGACTAGGGACTTGTAAAGGGGCAATATAATATCCTTCGATTTAAATTCGAAATTACGCGCTATGAAGCCTAACATCCTATTCGCTTTTGCGAAGACTCCAGGCACTGGTTCCTAACCTTTAAATCCTTAGATACGCGTACGCCTAAATCTACTTCCTCGTCAACGCTCGCTAACTCCCTATCATCCATCGTGTACGCGTAATTATTGTTGCGAGAACCTATATGCAAAACTTTACATTTGTCTACGTTAAATTGCATCTGCCACTTATCTGTCCACGCCATAATCCTATTTACATCGTCTTGAATCCTATTTCTATCGTCATCGTTAACAACCTTACCGCCTATTTTAGTATCGTCCGCGAATTTTGAAACGTTACTAGTCAATCCTACATCTATGTCGTTAATGTAAATTACGAATAGCAATGGGCCTAACACTGAACCCTGTGGGACACCGCTACCTACATCTAACCACCCCGATTCACTACCATTAACTACGACCCTCTGTCTCCTAGCACGAAGCCATTCTTCTAACCAGTTAGCTACCTGACCGCGTATACCGTGCGCTTTAACCTTCGCAATTAGTCTCCTATGCGGAACTGTATCGAACGCCTTTTTAAAATCTAAATAAATAACGTCAGCTGCTCTATGCCTATCGTATTCGCGCACTATTTCGTTATAAAATTCTAACAAATTAGTTAAACTAGACCTATGGCGTCGAAACCCATGCTGACTACTATTAATCAAATCTCTACTTTCTAAGTGATCGATGATACGATCCCTAACTACGGATTCCAAAAGTTTACCGACAATTGACGTTAAGCTAATGGGCCTATAATTGCTAGCTACTGCGCGGTCGCCTTTTTAAAAATAGGCGTGACGTTAGCTAATTTGAAGTCTTCAGGAATAACCGCCGTTTCCAGTGACTGATTAAAAATCTTCGTTAAGGGGCCTACGATAACGTCTTTCAAATCTTTCAAATGTCTGGGATAAAAAGCGTCAGGGCCTGGAGCCTTGCTAACTTTTAGCCTATCGATATAATGCGCAATCTCAGCCTCGTAAACAGTTATTACATCTAAAATAGTCTCGCTACTAAATGGAACGATATCGTCAACGTCGGGGACATTATTTACGTCTTCTACGGTAAAAACTGTCGCAAAAAAGTTATTGAAAATACCCGCCATCGCCTGAGGGTCAGAAGCCAAAGCGCCATTAACATCCACTAGAGGGCCTATGTTATCTTTTACCGGCTTACGATTATTTACGTATTCAAAAAACTTTTTTGGATTATGTTTACTATCCGCAGCTATAACTATCTCTAAATTACGCTTAGCATTCCTAACTGATCTTTTAACCTGACGCCTAAGCTCGATATATCTATTAAAGTTAGCAGCTGTGCCATTACGCTTATTAAGTCTATACGCTCTATTACGCTCTATTATAAACTCTCCTATTTCCCTACTCCACCACTTTGGCCTACCACGATTTCTAACGCGCTTGGGCCTACGAGGAATAAACTCCCTTTCAATATTCCTAAAACTTTCTTTAAACGCCACCCAACGCAAATTTGTGTCATTACCCATAAATAAGTTATCCCAGTCCACTACTCTCATCCTATCCGCAAAACTATCAAAATTAGCCCTACGAAAATCAGGGACTTCTATTACGTTACTATCCTAAGTGTTTTCTATCAATAACTTAAACCTAAGAATTTGATGATCGCTACATCCTAAACTCTCGCCTACTTCTAAACCTTCGACAATATTCTCGCCGTTCGTCATCACCAAATCTAAGATATTATCACCGCGCGTTGGTTCGGTAACTATCTGTCGTAAAAAGTTGTCGTCCATAAACTCAACCAGTCTCAAACCCTCCTCATTACCAGTAAAATTCTCGTAATTAACATTAGGGCAGTTAAAGTCTCCGACAATTATACTATTCCGATTGTTAATAAAATTACCAAGAAGTGAGTAAAATCTAGTATCTGTATCGAGGGGTTGAACGGGAGGTCTATAAACAACAACAAAATTGAAACTAATACTACGCGCCCTAACTTCAACACATATCGCATTAATTGCTGCCGGAAAATCTAACTTAACCTCGATAGCCCTAAGGGAATTACGAATGTACAGCAAAACGCCTCCGCCAAACCTATGTAACCTATCATTAGTAAAGAGTTTAAAACACGGTATATCAAGTTCCCCCAACAAGTCCCGAGTCACGGTATTCAACCAAGTTTCAGTTATCTCGATGCGGAAATAGTGAGCAATCGACGAGATGTATTTCTGAATCCACGTTAAACTGGAGGTCTAAGGTCGGGTGAAAAGCTTTCCAATTCGGTGAGAAAGAGTTAATTATTATTGCTACATAGAAAAAATCGTGCATTACGATGTTTGAATGAACGAAACTCTCTCTCTCTCTCTCTCTTTCTATATATAGAAAGAAAAGAGCATTCGGTTTCCACGTTAAACTGTGGGTCTAAGGCGGAGTGAAAAGCTTTCCAATTCGGCGAGAAAGAGTTAATTATTATTACTACTGTAATTCGTACCACCCTATATAGGGTGTTACAAATTACAGTAGTAATAATATATATATATATATATATATATAACACTGGGCAACACGTATTTTATTGAATGATATCTGACACTTGATTCTAGGTAATTTGGGTGCGCTGAATACGAATTTCAACTCGGTTTGGCTCTATCAGGTCCTGATTCTTGTCGACAGCCTATGTGCCATTTTCCAGATTTTTCAAATTAGGACTAAAAAAAAAGTCATGTGTTAAATTTTTTTTCAAGTTTCATGAATACAAGCAGTTCAAACTACAGTAAAATTACATTATAACGATAGAAATGACTTAAAATAAAAAAACAAACAGATATGAAGCTTTCACTGTGGCAAAAATTTTCTTTTGTAAGACTTTCTAGCGTATTTGCTTGTTGATGGCAGGTCTCTTTTCAAGCACCAGCAGTAATCAGCCATCATGTGGGAATCCCAGTGGCCTTGGTACCGTTCCTCCATAATTTTGATATCTTGGTGGAATCTCTCCCTTGTTCGTCACTTACATCACCTAAATTACTTGGAAATTGGTCAAGATGGCTATTCAAAAAATGCATTTTTATGCTCATATTGCAACCTAACTCTTTGTAGTCCCTTAAAAGTTTTTTACGATTTCTTCGTAGTTATCTGCCCTATAATTGCCTAAAAAGTTTTCTATCAAGTCCACGAATGAGAACCAGCCATTTTTTTCGCGTTCATTCATGACATTAGGAAAATTGCTGTCTTTAATCATTGTTCTTATTTGTGGACCGTCGAAAATTCCCGCCTTGATTTTTCATAACTTAAATTTGGAAATTTTGAAGTTATGTATTTGAAACACTCGCCGTTCGTATCTAAAGCTTTTACATATTGTTTAATGAGGCCTAGTTTTATATGCAGAGGAGGAAATATGATTTTATCTCTGCTCACTAAAGGTGGATTAATTACGTTTTTTTCTTCGACAGTAAGTGATGTTCGTGCTGGCCAGATTTGTTTGAAATAATGTTCTTCCTTGGCTCTGCTGTCCCATAAGCAAAGGAAGCAGGGATATTTAGTATACCCTCCTTGTTGTCCTAGCAGAAAATTAACCATTTTTAAGTCAACACATATGATCCACTCGTGCTCCCTATATTTGATAAGATTTAAAACCTTTTCTATATGTTCATACTTTTCTTTTAATTTTGTTGAGTGCCCAATCGGTATCGAGCCGTATAGATTGCCATTATGCAACAACACACACTTAAGACTTCTTTTCGAACTGTCTAAAAACAAGCGCCAATCATTTGCATCGTAAGACTCAACCCCCATCTTCTTTAACAAACCAACTATGTCGCAGCAATATACTAAACTATCCTCTGTTCTAAAATATTTAACAAGTTCTTCTTCTCTTTTTCTGTAAAATGAAATGTATGTGTTTGAAGTAAGCAAGTTTTTCTCTTTAAGTCTTGAAGCTAAAATTTCCGCAGCCTTTTTTGGCAAATTCAGATCCCTTACAAGATCATTCAACTCGGCCTGGTTAAACTTTTGCGGATCGTTTTGACTTTCAAATACGCTGGGGTCAAAATCGGTGTCTGACTCCTCAAAGTGCATAACAATATTTTCAAGAACATCTTCAACTAATTCTTGAGTTGGCAGACCCTTAAATTTTGGAATGGGGATCTCATTTGAATGTAGCACAGGTCGTATCGCGGTGTCGAAATTTGGGTACTCGATACAATGTTTATTTTTCTTAGTGAAGCCCGAAGTCTTGACAAAGCAAAGGTAGCAATCGGTCTCGTGGTTAGTAGGTTCTCGCCACACCTGATATGGAAAAAAAATTGTAAAGCGTTAACAAAAGCGACGAGAGACTTGTTTTTATGAATTTATCAAAAGTTATCACCCAAACATTTAACATTTCTATGTGTTTCAACCTTATGCAATATTTGAGATTCTTATAAACATTTTCTGTAAATTTTTGTTTATGTACCTAAGTTACAATTACATTTAGGTAAGTTACAGTATACTAGTGATTAAATTACGTAGTTTTATGAAATCATAAACTTACCATCGGAACTCCAAAAGGTCTTTTTGAATCCGAACCCTTCGTCCAATGTCGCAGTCTTTCAATGCATATAGTGCATTAAAAATATTTTTAGGGTGTTACATATAAAAATATACATAATACAACAATACCATAACAATAGGTACAAATACCTAGATAAAAACCTAGTTGCATAATGTGTAACTGCAAAAAGACAGCGAGTATTGAGAAAAAAACCTTTTTATGAATACGACGAAAGAGGAGGGGTGTTGAGCAAAATCAGGACCTGATAGAGCAAAACCGAGTAAAAATTCGTGCTCAGCGCACCCAAATTACCTAGAAGTAACTGTCAAATCTAATTCAATAGACAAAAATTTGAAATTTGTTCCCCAGTGTAATTATTAGAATTGGAGTGAACGGAGGTTTTTGCTGAAGTAGACTGGAAAAAGATTAACTCTCGGTCAGAAAAGGTTTCTTGGGAGACGATTCGAATTGACCTAGTTTCTGCCTTTCCTCGTGTGTGCGTGTGTGTGTGTGTGTGTGTGTGTGTGTGTGTGTGCACACGAGTGGTTCATTAGTTTATTATATATACAAGCACAGATGGGTGGGGGGTTTGGGGGAATGAGGGGGACGTTTGTGTGTTTTGAATTGTTTCCCATATCTTCCGAATTGAACCACATTCTCCCTTTCCTCGTGTGTGTGTGTGTGTGTGTCTGTGTGTCTGTGTGTAGATTTGAGAATATGTTAATGGAACGATTTCTTTTACTTGTTTAGTGATTTGTTTTAATTCGGTGAAAGTCCATTTATATATATATATAAGGAATGACAAAATTAAATAGACGCAGCTAATATGGCCCTTTATATATATATATATATATATATATATATATATATACATATATATATATATATATAAAAGGTAAGGTGAAAGATTTGTGTGTATTTCGTCTGAGCTAATTTTTTTTTGACGAATGTAGGTTCGCGTCCTACCTCAAAAGGTCTCGGGAAAACACGTGTGTTTCGAATTGGCTCAGACTGCCGGAAATCCTTTCCACGTGAAAGAAAAAACCAGCGTTTAATGATTAATTTTTTATATTGATTAATTAATTTCTTAGATTATGATTTTGTTAACTAAGTTTTTTCAAAATTACGCATGTACTCTGAAAGTACTAACAATTCCTAGTTATTTGGAGTCATGAGAGATTAATCAAGAGCGGTCTGGAAGAAACAGGTGTTCTTCGAATTGACCCAGTCCTTTCCTCGTGTGTGTGTGTGTGTGTGTGTGTGCGCACGAGTTGTTCATATACAAACAGATGGGGGATTGGGGGGAATGTACGAGCATGCTTTTTGGTTTTAATTCGGCGAAATTCAATTTATATATATATATATATATAAGGGTTGACAAATTTCAACTTTCTTCGTTTCTTTAGATTTCGTTTTTTTTTTTGCAAATTGTGTTTTGGCTAATTTCAACTTTCTTCGTTTCTTTAGATTTCATTTTTTTGCAATTTTCTTCGCAAAGTTTCTTCTCCTTTCGTTTTTCGATATTTAAATAGGAATTAAGTGATTTATTGGAGCGTGTGTTTAAATTAATCTTCCAATTGATTAACTATATAAATATATTGTGGTATTTTATATGGTTTTTGCTATCTGGCAACTGAATACATGGCGCTATCTGGCAACTCAGCAACTGAATACATGACGCTATCTGGCAACTCAGCCAGAATAGAGGTCTATAAAAGAGTGAGAAGCTGATGACGGAGTCATTACAAGCTCGGCTCCCAGCCGAGCAAGGACCTCTGGTCCTATCTCTTTCTGGCCCTTTGGGAAAACCCCTTAGAGGCCTCTTAGGTTAGGTAAACGAAAATAGCTTGGGGGAGAACTCCGCCTCCAAGTTGCATGCCTTGCAATCAAAGGCAACTACTCTCTCTCTCTCTCTCTCTCCTTCAGGTGTACCCCTCCCCCCCCTTGGCTCAGCCAACTGGCTGATTAGGAGCCTATAAGACAATGCCTACTCGGCTGAAGTCTTAATATGCACTTGGCTCCTGCCAGGTGAACACCTCTCCTCCTTTCTCTCCTCCTTTCTCTCCTTTCTCTTTCTGGCCCTTTGGGGGGAATAGCTTGGGGGAGAACTCCGCCTCCAAGTTGCATGCCCCTTGCATCCCCGTTTTGGGGTTGGTAACAAAGGCCAGTACTCTTTGGCGGGAATTATTTTTTTTGCAACACCCCCACCACCTTTGCAACAACCTCAACCCCCTTTGCAACAACCCCACCCCTTTTGCAACAACCCCACCCCTTTGCAACATTGCACCATTACGTAATAAATTGCAACATTCCTGCACTCTCCCCTTTTGCGGCTATACTACTAAGCTGAACCCCACAAAGGGGAGTTCCAACCTTTGTTGCCAACCCCAAAATGGGATTGCAAGTGTATGCAACTTGGAGGCGGAGTTCTCCCACAAGCTGAACCCCCCAAAGGGGCATACCTAACCTAAGGGGCCTCTTTGGGGGAGAAGGGGACGCCTCACCCCCCAAAGAAGCAGAAAGAGACAGAAGTAGAGGAAGAGAGAAAGGAAGAGGAGGGTCCTTACTCGGCTGATTGCCGAGCTCACATGACACCGTCGTCCGACCCCCGCCCTCTTATAGGGGACTAATCAGCCAGTTGGCTTATTCAGACAGTGCCTTAGGGCATCATCAGCCATTGCCAGCCAGCGCCTCAGTGTGCCATCGTCTTAGATCATCAATAATAAATAAATAAATAATAAATAATAATAATAAATAAATAAAATTATTTATAAATAAATAATAAAATTAAATATAATAATAATAATAATAAAATAATATAATAATATAATAAATAAATATATATATATATATATATATATATATATATATATATATATATAAAACGGAAACCGGGGTCGCACCCCGGCCCGGACTCGGACCGGTTGCTGGAAGCCCTGCGCCTCAACCAAGCGAGCGTGGTGGAGAGGTTGGGCTGAGGAAGTAGTCTTTTATTATTTATTATAATTTATTTAAATTCATTATTTCTTTTTCTTTCCTCATTCCTCTATCATAAATTATTGTAATTTGAAGTTCTCTAGGAAAAGTTATTAATATCGTTTAACAAATTTATTTGTTTATTCATAAGATAAACTAAGTCACAAATTGTCATCATAATACGCAATTTTATCATTAAACTATAACGTGAAATGCGTTAATACGATTTTAAGATAAATTAGAAACTAAATTATGGCTATCTTATTAATTTTTCCTCTTTTAGACAATTATTGTACATCAATATAAATTTGCAGGATGCAGTGAGTAATTCTGGTATTTGCACAAGGTTGTCTCTCTCTCCATTCCCCAATTCGTACAACAAATAAAGAAAAAAGATTTCAGTTCAAAAAGTAGACTATCCCAGCGTAAAAATTGTACAAACATATAAACACGTTCATAAACATTACGTGATTGTTTTCCAGCAGAATAAGTTATTTTTTAAAAATATAAATAAATGCGTGAAAAGAAAAAAACATATATATATATATATATACAGGGTGGGCCGAAAATCTGGATCCATAGGAAAATATTTATTTTAATACATAAATTACAACAAATGGTAAATACTTAAAATGAATATCAACTTTAACTCGTAAATGCGTATCCGTGATACTGTACAGTGGTTCGTACTCCAGTATAAACAACAAATTATAACAAATGCTCAAATTGGCGGCCTCTGACATCGAGACACTTAGGGATGGAATTTATGATTTTTAATAATTCTTCGAATTGACGTTCTCGAGATGCGTGTTTCATTTGAAAATCTTCTTGTTGACTTTACTGGACTATTCGTTAAAGTTTCACATACCATTGCAGAGGTATTTTCATCAGTTGCAGTTTTTGGACGTCCAGAACGCCGTCGATCATGTACACTTCCTGTTTTTTTGAAACGTTTAAACAACTTGCCAACAGTCGCATGTGTTACTGGATACTTATCAGGATGATTTCTATTGAATTCGGTAGCAACTTCTCTGTGTGTAGCGCCCTGTCTTGCGTACATGAGCACAAGTTCTACCCGGTCTTCTGTTGTTAGATTCGAAGCCATTTCTGGGCTGAAATAAAAAAAGTATTTGAGTATTTATACTGGAGTACGAACTACTGTACAGTATCACGGATACGCATTTACGAGTTAAAGTTGATATTCATTTTAAGTATTTACCATTTGTTGTAATTTATGTATTAAAATAAATATTTTCCTATGGATCCAGACTTTCGGCCCACCCTGTATATATATATATATATATATATATATATATATATATATATATAATTCAAATATATAAATAAAGGCGTGAAAAGAAAAACATATATATATATATAGTGGGCCTAGTTTTTAGCCGTTTAAGGTGATAATGATTTGATTGTATGCTAATGATTAATTGATGCAATGACTGATTGTTTATTAATGATAGGCTGGGTTAATAATTTATGATGTAAAGTATCACAATTGAAAAGTAGCTAATGGAATACGCCCACCATACCATTGGAAGCGACCGGAATAGCAGCGAGGGTCACCACCCAAGCAAATTAATATTAAGGTTATAAAAAGTACCTTATTGTTTTGTATTTTATTATGAAAATAAAGATATTATTTATTCACCGTAATTAACAAAGAATTGACAGTGATTATTTGATAGCCTTTACGTTACGCTTATGACATAGAATTAGCTAATAAGATGAAATGTTAATAGCTTAATTGACACGTAATAAGTAATATACTCATTGATGGTATGTAAATGGCATGCAACATGGAACATTGAATGGGCCTAGTAAATGATATAAAGAATGCACGTGCGTTTGGTACACTGAATGGAAAACATGACACTCTGATTAAGTAGGCTAGATGATTGAACGGGCCTAGTAATGACACAGAATGCGCGTACGTTTTGGTACACTGAGTAGAATACGTGACACTGATTAAGTAGGCCAAATGATTGCATGGATGCACATAGAATAATTGATGCGGCCTAATAATAATGGATTGAAATGCTTGACAATGGTTACACAAATATCACTTGAAATGAGTAATAAGCCTCCTGCGTTTTAACGAGAGTCAATTTGTGGTGTTATGAAACACTGCGTTTATAGCCTAATCTTCTGCGGTTCACTGGGTAGGCTTTACGTTATTGTTATTAAGCAAATAGACAAGGCTTACCAGTAAGATAATGATACCTGTTGACGCGTTGCTCTGAGGGGGGCCTGTTGACTGATAGGCTCGAAGTGTTGACCTTCCTATTGGAATGATTCGAGTGCGCGATGGTCGCCCGGTTGATTAAGCCTTTTGCGAAGGAAAAGATGCTTGCGGTAGGCTTTGTCGAACGTAGGCCCGAGTGTTGTTACTTCTCGAGGTGCAGGATGGCCTATAAATGATCTTGCAGGTGGAGGTTCTAAGCGATGCTGACCTTCCCATTGAAGTTGTGTGACGGGTGCCGGTCGCCTCAAGTGTTGATTCGCTTGAGGTAGAATTGAGGTGATGCTTGGGAGACAAACTGGCAGAAGACGAAACGGCGCTGAGTTTCGAAGAAGTGCTTCTGCAGGCTGACGGCGGTAGGCCTTAAGTGATGATAGATCGAAGGCCTTGAAAGAAGCAGTAGGCCGCTCCTCTGGCGGGAAGCCGGAGGGCGGTTGTCGGACGTGTTGCTCGTAAAGGTGGAAATCGAGTGTGTGAGTGCGAGTGAGAATGAGTGTGAGTGGAAGCTCGCTTTTATACGTAGTTCCTGTGACGTAGGACTTCAGGCCAAATCGTAGGACGCCTCGCCCGCGCGTCCTTTTGTTGTTAAGGGCTTGCGTTCGCGCCTTTTGGGAAGAAACAGACGTTTTCATTGTTCTGAATCCGTGTCCACGTGTGTCTTCCAATATTGTTTGGTGAAGGCGTGGAAAGACGAATTTGTCTGTCTATTTGTTGGTCTATTTGTTGTCGATCCGCTACATATATATATATATATTATATAATATATTAGAGGTGGAACGAATGTCAATTTGTGATATTCGCGAATGCGAATGCGAATGCGAATATTTTATTTTAATATTCGCGAATGCGAATGCGAATATTTACTAAAATTACTATTAGAATTAATATATTCGTTTTACATCATTAGAATTGAGGTATTTAAAATTTTAAATGTTAACTTGTAAGAGTTTCGCCATAGAAAATTAAATAGGAATAAATTCCATTGAATTTTCTATGTTACCGGGATACGGGACGAGGACCCACTCTTATAATGTATCCCACCAACCTCTTTCCCCAACCTCCACCCTTGAAAGAGGATGACTATTTCTTTATAAATGCCACAAAGCATCGTTTAGTCGGCAAGAGAAATAAGACATTTCATTCATTGTGAAGAGTATTCCCAATCTTCCGATAATGGTATTGATAAAGAAATAGTTTAGGCACTCACTGGTTGACTCTTTCGTACTTGAATTCTACTATTGGTAGATTATATTTTAGGAATAGTAGTTTTTCCGCTCTCTCCGCTGATAGTTTGGAGCGTTTTGTATCGTACACTAGACCGGCACCACTGAAAAGGCGTTCACTCGCAATACTGGATGGTGGACAAGCAAGAAAACACCTTGCTAATTGCGACAACTCTGAAAATTGTTCGGCATGCACTCTCCACCATTCCAGAGGATTTTCGTCAGTTGGCAGTCGTTTTTCCTTGAGATACTTGTCTAGATTCTTTGAAGATCGTTCTGAAATCCTTTCTCCAGACTCATCGTCACTGCTCGAGGAAAGGATTTCTTTCATAGCTTCGGCGACAGACGTGGACGGTTTTTTATCGCGCGGTTTTTCATCACGAAGGCCTGGAGATTGAGAATCTGTCTTTTCCTTACTAAGTGCTTCACATTTTA
This sequence comes from Bathynomus jamesi, assembly GCA_023014485.1. Lineage (NCBI taxonomy): Eukaryota > Metazoa > Arthropoda > Malacostraca > Isopoda > Cirolanidae > Bathynomus > Bathynomus jamesi. Next base: position 294,333 of record JAJOZX010002196.1, read on the forward strand.
ATCCAACCTCTACTTTAACCCTGTCCGTAACAAAAGAAGAGCTGAAAAATTTTACTTTGTATCTAGGATCTAAAAATGTAGCAATGTAGTACAAGTCGTTGTTTTCTGCTGAATCGAACCTTTTTGTTATTTCTGATAACATTGTTTCTCGCATCGCTTTGATCCCATGACTTTCTTCAGCTGTGGACAAACTGGACATCAATACTTTCTTCAGAGTGGTCACGAGAGGAATGACGTCCGCTATTGATGATGAGTTGCTGCTGATATTTCTTGTGATATCTTCGAATGGTTGGAGTAGAGTAATGCATTTGTCCAGAGTTGAATTGTCTTGAAGTGTTAAAGGTTTGATCTTACCGGTTGCAGTGGCATACAAGCAGAGAGGTTCATTGATAGCTTTCATTCTGATCATCATTTGCAGAGTACTATTCCAACGAGTAGGAACGTCATGAATCACAGAAAGCAGTGGAGCATTTATTCTAGCCTGAATTTTCTTAAACTCTTCTTGGGCCATGGTTGAATGATTGAAATGTGTCGCAATTGACCTACATTTTGAGATGACTTCAACGACTGCTTTCTGAGATGACAGAGAATTTTTGACAACAAGGTGCAATTGGTGACTGGCACAGTTGGTGTTGTTAACACCTGAAAGAAACAACGCTTTTTTCATATTAGCACCTGCATCCCTCATGACGCAGTGAACATCATCCGCGCACAGACTCCACTTCTCCAACAAATTGTCAAACACTTGGCTGAGATATTCCCCTGTGTGACGTTCAGAGAGGGGTTCAGCGCAGAGCACAAAACTCTGACGTTTGAATTCTTTGTCCACAGCGTGACTGGTCAGTGACAGCAACGAAACACCTGATTGTGTATCGGACCACTCATCGGTGGTGAAGGACAGTTTCGATGATTGTTTGAGGGAGCTGATATTGTCTCCAATTGTACTTCTGACAGAATCATACATTGTCTCACAAATTTTATCTCTGTAATACTTTCTTTGGCGCAGTGGATAACATGGCGCCGCTTCTTTCATGAGCCGCACAAAGCCAATATCTTCCACGTGAGAAAATGGAAGATCATCCATTACTAACATTTCTGCAATCTTACTGTCCATGCTCTTTGTTTTTGCGTTGTTCACATCCCACAATTTTGTCTTTTCAAGACACATTTCAAGAGTAGCTTGCTTCATCCTCGCAGCTGGTGTTGGAGATGCCTTCCTCTTCTTGCTACTTTCTTTCGCTTCTTCTTCGGTCTTACTCATATTCTTATACTCTGCAGGGTGTTTGCTGTTAAGATGATTACGCAATCCAGACGTCGTTCTTCCTTTTCGCGAATAATTGGCTTTACAAAGCTTACACTTAGCAATATCATTTGATACTAACTCAAAATAGTCCCAAACGGCACTGGAGGACGCCATCACAAAGCACCTGACACAATGCATTGGGGACAATTGAAGGGACACAGGGTTATAGACGGACACTTGCACGCACCCTCACTCAGCCAAGGCTCGTGGGTAACTGACTCGCCAGGCTCCCGCACACCGACCCCTCTCAGACAGCTACAGCTGCATCTGCCGCTAGTCAGGAAAAAAACGTCGCTCATACGCACACAGCGACACACTGCGGGAAACAGACGTGGCAGCATCCAACAGTTTCATTTTCGCACCAACCGTTTCTGCGACAATTATAATGAAAAAAAACTAATGCATTACTTATAGCACGAAATATTCGCATTCGCATATTCGCACATCTAAATGCGAATGCGAATGCGAATGTTCAAAATAAAATGATGCGAATATTCGCAAATGCGAATGCGAATGCGAATATTCGGTCCACCTCTAATATATATATATATATATATATATATATATATATATATATGTGTGTGTGTGTGTGTACAGAGAGAGAGAGAGAACGACACACACACACACACACACACACACACACACACAACCAACGCCCCACAGACAGGACTTGTTACTCAGAGTATCCTAAAAATATACACTGCGCCCTCGATATATGAGAGGGATAGGTTCTGCTAAGACCTTGCATAATGCAAATTCGCATATATCGAACTTATAGTTAAATGAAAAAAATAGGGATGCGTTCCACAACCAGGTTTTTTTTTTACCCTCCCGGCACCCCCAACAATAAATATGCCACTTTTTTATACCAAAAACATTCAACAAGATAACAGTAATGCTATATTACGTCAATACTGTACAGTATAAATATTAAAGGACATAGTAAGCCTAATAAGGCATACGATACCAACGAAAGAGCACTGGAAAAAGCACTCAAAAATAGTGAAGAACACAATACAGTCTAGAGCACAACGCACACACACCAACACGCTGTAACGGTTTATGCGAGATTGTTGTTGTTTGGGGGGAACACGTCGGTGCGCTCAGCGGCTCAGCAATATTTCACACTAGGTGGCGCATAAATGCGAATTTTTTCCGCATATACTGAATTCTTGGTAGAAAAAGGGTCTTCGCATAACAGCGAATTCGCGTATGCTGAAGACGCATATATCGAGGACGCAGTGTAAATTGGTATTTATTCTATTTAAAAACCATTTTAGTCCTATCACACAATACTTGGAACGATTTGGCGCTTTTCAGGGCAGAGATCGTGTACCTTCCACAACAAATGAACCGTATGGCTGGTAGGGTCGCGACACACACACAATACAATGCAGAAAAATAGAGAAAAGTGTTTTAAAATTAATTTATGGCAGGGCGGTACAGAACAATACAAAAATCTGGAATCTTGTAAATATATCTCCTCTGAGCGGCTAAAAACGTGACCTTCTCGAAAATAGACAAACAGAGCGTGGCTCCTCTTAAGTTTTGTTTTTTCACCGAGATGGGCGTTTAACCACACGTACAATTTAATTCAGTTTTCCGAAGAACTGAGACGAATTGTTAACATTTGTAGAAAAGCCTTCGCCAATGGGAAAAGGCACGTTTTATATCGGGAAATGCGGATAAGGCTTTGTTCAACCCTGCAAAGGTCACAGGTCCACTGTTCGCAGATACTAATTGTAGTATTGTCTGCGAAGCAGACAAAGGACCTTCAGGACAATAGAAATATGCAGGTGTCTCTGAACGCAAATCTAAATAAAAAACTTTTCGAAATTCAGGAATACGTGAATGAACTGGATTTACCAACAAGCGGGTCTGATGCTCCACCCGGACTGTTGGCGATATGCCAATCACCGCACGGAATACCTACATGATCTCGTTCTCAACAAGCCTATAGCTAAACCCCGCCCACCTTTCGTGCCCCCCCCCCAATCATTGGTCGTGAAAAGGGAGCGGTGCTCACGGATTGGTCGAAAAAGCATGAGCCGTAAACCAATAGGAAGTTAAGATTACCGCTTGTGGGTTGGTCACATAGGCCCCTATAAAATGGGGAGTTTCGCCGTTTAGAGCCAGTTTCTCGTGTAATTTACAGCAACACACAAATCATGGACGAAATCTACGACTCTCCTGAACTGGTTTTTTGAACAAGACCATTACACTCATGCGGCTCTTTACCTGTTCAGGGCCTCAGATCGGCGCGAACTTTTAACATCCCAAGCTGTTACGGAAAATTGTGACGGGTTGCAAGAATCTACAGCCAATTCAATTGAAATGTAACTTAAATGTGTATATATATAATTATGTGATCAGACTTTTAGAATATTTTCATCTTTGGTTACATTTTGCGGTGTAGGCTGAAGTTAATATTTTGAAAATTTCGTAGGATACAAATGCTTATAGAGAGTTAACTAAATATATCACATCTTCCATATATATAACATTAGAAAAAGTTTGGTGACTTTGCTATAAGATATAGTTAGTTAAAAATTATAATTTTTATTTTCTAAAGGTTTAATAGTTAAAATATTTAAATTCTTATAAAATATGAAATGCACTACGGGGGACTTTGAACTTTATATCACCTTGTAGACAATCATTTCTACTATATATGGTATGAAATTCATGTATACACTATACATATGTACTGTTCTATTAATTTATGAAGGTCAATGTTCGTATGAACCTGAAATTTTAGACATTTTTCAGGCATAAATTGAAATTTGCGAGAAAATTCCCCCGATATATTTAAAGATGAATTTTTCTCGTTTATAATATAACCTGACCTAACCTGACATAAACTAAATCTCATTCATTTACTAGCATTGAAAATTAGTTTGTATTGCTTCTCGTTTAAAATTGACAGTCTAATATCCTTTTGCTCTGAGTTTTCTACAGCATAAAATTAGTCCTACTATGTTTACAATTATCTGTTTCCATCCCGATTATTTCGGCATATATATATATGGTGTGTTTTATTTGTGCTTTCCTCGTTTTTAATATTTATAGGAAGTTCTACAGATTTAATTTATTTTTAACATTTGCACGCATTTGGAATTTTTTTTTTTAAATATTGCCTAATTCTTTCGTAGATTGTCAAAAATCAATTTAAAAAATGAAATGCTCATAAGATAATAAATTCTTAACATAGTGAGTACCAAGTATTGTCGTAAATATTGTGGTGGTAGAGACTGTAAGAGGTAATACGAGTTTTAAATCTACGGAGAGAATATAAAGATGCCATTAGTCGACCAAAGCCTGGACCCGATATATAGCTGTTACGACTATTTTCCCCGTTAAAACAACGCCGATGTTAAGGCACAAAGCGAGTTACCCGCATCCAATTTCTTGATATTTATTTTACTTGCAGGAGTTACTCCGAGTTAGGGCGTGTTATAGCAACTTTTGGCGAAATGGGGGAGCCAGCCCCCATCCATCCCCGTGATCCAGATGTCGCGGTATTGGGACGGGCCGATGAGTGTCAGATCATAGATGAGGAAGTGATGTAAGTATTTTTAGATTATATAGTACGTGTTTGCTTTTCTTGTGGATGCTTAAACGCTAAGTTATAGGCAAATTGAAATAAACGCGTTTCAAATTTAATTTTTATTCTCTGATATATATATATATATATATATATATAACTCGTAAACCCTGATGAGGCGTCATATTAACTGGTTTGAAAACTAGTTTGTAATGCTCCACGTTTATAATTGCCAGTCTAATTTTCCTTTTGTTCTGATTTTTCTGAAAATTATTCTCGTTCAGCTTAACTATCCGCTCTCGCCATCGTTATTATATCACCATTTGTATAGTTGTCACATTGGCTTCCCTCCAGTCACCAGGCACCTGGCCCGTCTCCAATGATTTGTTGAAGACTGTAGCCAGGTGGGGAGCCACCTGGTCGCGCACCTCCCGCAACACTGGGGAGGAACTGGTCTGGCCCAGGAGCCTTAAACGCGCTCAGTTTGTCTATTCTATCGGCAACGACTGTCGCGGTACAACGAACACTATCCAGGCCAGCACCTTCGTGCCTGACGCCTGGCTCGGGGATGACGCGGGTGTCCTCCCTGGTGAACACTCCCGCAAAGTACTCATTCAGCACGTTAACGATGTCCGCGTCGGAGGTCCGCAGAACACCGCTGGGGTCCTTTAACGGACCTATCATGCTTCTAATGGGCTTTCTACTATTAACATAACTGAAGAACTCCTTAGGGTTCCCCTTGCAGAGGCTTGCCACTCTGAGTTCTTCGTTACGTTTCCCTAGCCTGGCAGTCAACCGGACTCAACGTGTCCCTCACGTATATTAGTACCCCTCCCTCCTTCCCACGAGAGAGAGAGAGAGAAAGAGAGAGAGAGAGAGAGAGAGAGAGAGAAGAGAGAGAGATAAATACTGAAGTAGGTTGAACAGGATATATGTAATATATTTTCAAATATTTCGCTTGTGTTAAGGTAGGGGGGTTCTATTTCACAGTTTAGAGAAAGCGTATTTTTATCGTATACTGTACACAATTCCGCGTTAGGATTTTAGAAAAACTCGAAGTCAAGTAAGTAGTTCTTTATGCTACCTCAGCTTTTACGCACCCACTAGTTTGTTTTAGGTTAGGTTAAGTTAGGTTAACCTGAGTTAACCTAACCTAACCTCAAAAAAGTAGATTTTACAAGAAAATCCGACTTATTCATAAAGTCCGACCGAATTGGTGAAAAAGGTGGCTTACCATTGGAGCTACTTGGCGATTTATATATATTAGCAGAGAACCCGGCCTTTGTGCGTGTAGCAAAAATATCCCGGCTTACGGGCAAAATATTTTTGGTAGTTCCTGCGGAAGGCTGTTATTACCCTTCGAGTAATACATTGGTACTATACAGACAAAAGTAATATATTAAAATATTTTTTTTATCTTTTTTTTAACGAAAATATCACAACTTAACCTAAACAAAAGTCAAGATTAAATTTAAATTTTTTTACTGTACAGGGTGTCCCAAAAGTCCCTATCTATTTTGTTGAAATAGGCTGAATTTCAAATGAATGTTTTAATGACATGATTGCACGCACCTTTCTAGACAAATCATGCATTAGATTTCTATTTTAATTATTTTTAAATTTTTAATTAATTTTTTCAGTTCCATATCATTGGTGATGAATGTGCATGAACGCGTTATGATAGTAACATGTCGCATCAGAGGAATGAAATGTGAAATTAGAGACCGATTCTAAAGAAGGTTTCATAAGCCTGGACCGACAGATAAAGCAATTCGTGAATTTAGGCCCTGGGCAGCGCGATCTCCGGATTTGACCCCATTGGATTTCTTTGCTTGGGGTTTCATTAAATCAGAGGTCTAAAGGCAAGCAGTTGAGAAAATAACCCCTGAAATGCTCAGAAATGTGTTCCGCAATGCAGCTGACCGCTTTGAGATTTGCAGAGATACAGATGGAGCACATGTGGAAACTGCTAATTAAAGATTTTAATGGTGTAATACTTGTAATTTGTATAGAAATACACCTGTATTCAGGTCAGTGTGACATTTATTTGAAATTCAGCCTATTTCAACTAAATAGATAGGGACTTTTGGGACACCCTGTACCGTCAAAAATAATATATATATATACACATTTCAACCCTTCAAATGAGACGCTCCGGACCACAACCTGTCAAGCGCCAGTGGGGCCAGAATTGAGTTATTTGTACCATTATATTCCCACACCCTTCCTCTATCCCGTGTGTGAGTCAGGGAGCAGATTGTGGACCGGTACGTATGGTCGAAATCAATCAAATATCGTTATTGGTTAAGAAGTTATGGTATTTTGCGAGTTGACAAACTTCAACTGCATTTTTCTTCATTTTTTAATTTTGTCGTTTGGCAGCTTGTGGTCCGGAGCGCCTCAAATGTTCGGTGCGATGATTCCTCATTTCACGAAGGTCAAGCTTGTTGCCTCTCCTCTCCAGTTGACCTGGTGAAGTAGAAAGTTGGTTTCTTGTACTCTCCACCTCACATAGCCAGGTACCCCCAACTCATCTGGGAATGTTCTGAGCTAGGCGTCTATCTTCTTTTAAAGATGTCCACTGCAACACCACTCGTGTTCCTTAGTTTCTTGGGCAGTTGGTTAAACAGTCTTGGTCTTCTGACAACAAAACTATTTTCCTTCAGGGCTGAGGATGTTCCCTGTCTCGCCTTTAATTTGGGAACACGACACATTCTTCCTTTTCTACTTTCCAGTGTTGTTTGGGGGATTATAGGGTTCAGAGTAAGATTAGGGACTAGTTTCTCCATTATTCTCCAAATGTAAATAATGGTGTGTATCTCTCTTCTTCTTTCCAGTAAATATAGGTTTAATTCTCATAACCTTTCCTAGTAATTTAGTTCTTTGCACTCATTGATCTTGGATGTGAAGCTTCTCTGAATACCTTCTAACTAACTAATGTCTTCTTTTTTATATGGGGATGTTAGCCCGAGCAGTATTCCAACTTGGGTATGATCAGTGTTTTCAATAGAGAAATCATTATATTCCTACCCCTTCGTTTAAAGGTTCTCAGTATCTGCCCAGTTATTTTCTATGCTCTGTTTACTGCTATCTTATTTTTGTTTCAAATTTCACATCATCAGTCATTACAACTCCTAAATCATTTGCTTTAGAATTTCTCTAAATTTCCTGTTCATTTCGGGTATAGTATTCCATGGAATTTATGTCCTCCCTTTTTCCGTACCTTAATAGTTGAAATTTCTGAGTGTTAAATTTCATATTATTGTCTTCCGACCACTTGTAGATTCTGTTCACGTCTGTTTGTAGAGATCCTATAGCCTCTGGGTTTCTTATTTTTCTACTGACCTTTGTGTCATCGGCAAAGGATGTTATTGTGTTGTCCCTGGTAACGTCCTCATCTATGTCAGTTATCATGATTATGAAAAGTGATGGAACTAATACTGTTCTTTGTGGTACTCAGCTGAGGACCTCTGATTCTGATGAAGATATTCCTTGAACTGTAACGACTTGCCGCCACTCACTAAGGAAATTATATATCCATTTCCCTACTTTTCCTGTTATTCCCATATATTTCAGTTTATGTATTATGATTCCGTGGTCACACTTGTAGAACGCTTTGGCAACGTCTCTGTATATTACATCATAGTTTTCATTACTTTCAAGTGCATCAATAATGTTGTTATGGTGTTCCATTAGTTGTGATAGGTACGATCTGCCTGACCGGAATCCATGTTGGTTATCAATGAATTTTTTCTGAGTTTCCAAAAAGTCAAAGATTTTTTCTCTAACTATTCTTTCAAATATAAGGTTGTAACATACTGTATATTCTGCTCTAATTTTTAGTTTATTCACAACAAAAATTAAATGAGATAATGACAAATTAATCATCAATATAATTCCCTTCTTTTTCTATAACTTCCTCCCACCTGTAGAAAAGTTTTTTTATGCCACGTTCGAAGAAATCCCTTGGTTTCGAGTTAAAAAAAAAGCGATCACTTCATTTTCAATAGCTTCCCTGGATTGCAACTTTTGTCAATCTAGATGGTGTTGCAGACTTCTCAATAAATGGTAGTCTGAAGGTGCGATATCCGGAGAATAAGGTGAATGAGGCATTTTTTTCCCAACCAAATGCCTCCAATTGGGCAGTGGTGATTCGAGCGGTGGGAGGGCGCGCGTTATCCCGGTGGAATAGAACACCTCAGCGATTAATTAATGCAGAACGTTTTTCTTGTAATACCATCTTCAATCGTTGGAGTTGTTGGCAGTAGACTTCAGCTGTGACTGTTTGGTTATCTGACAGAAGCTCAAAATGAATAATTTCTTGCATATCCCACCAAACGCATAGCAAAATTTTCTTTGGATTTGGGTCCATTCCTTGGCTGAGGTTCAGGCTTTGTTTCACAACTAAGCCTCTGATGTCGACGCTTAATATTGTTATAGAGGACCTATTTTCCATCCCCATGACGATCCGATTCAAAAACGGTGCCTGCAGTTGCCGAGAATGCAGTGATGTGCAAATATCGATTCGATATTGAAGAGTCGCTTGTGACAAATCATGTGGACCCATTTTTCAACCTTCACTGCTTTTCCTAACAGCTCCAAATGACTATGAATGGTCATATGGCTAACGCCGAATTGCAGGCCAAGTTCTCTTATAGTTACCGTTTAGTTTTCCTCCACTGTTGCTTTCAGCAACTATTCATCTAATTCATTTGGTCGTCCTGTTCGTTGATAATCTTTCAGACTGAAGTCTCCATTTCTGAACTTCTCAAACCATCTCCTACACATCCATTCGCTCACAACATCATTTCCATAAACTCTTTGAATATTTCTTGCGGATTCACTAGCGTTAGATCCATTATGGAACTCATACAGCATCACATGTCGAATATGCTCTTTCGTGGGCTCCATGTTTTTTCAATTACTGTAAAATCGTAGGGGGTGGCGTTGTAACTGTATGAAAAACAGCAGAGAAAATATTCATCAGCCTAATCCTACACTAGCCTAAGCCTACACTAGCCTTAGTCATTCTGTATCGTGATAAAACATGTGCGAACTTGTCGCCGCGTGTATTTTGCAACATTTCTAAAACAATTTCACATTATCTTGAGGTTATTCTATTATCTATCGTCCGTTTTCTAATCGAGCAGAATTTATGATACAACCTGATATTTTAGTGAGTAAGCGACACTGACCTATAGCTTCTGGCCTCGGATCGATCTTCTCTTATATATTTGGACTATGTTTGTTCTCTTCAGGATGCTCGGTATTTCTCCCGTATCCAGTGGTTGTCTCCATTTCCAATATAGGGGTTCAGCGATTGCATTCTTGTAGTTTTTGATCAGTGTGGCATTCCATTCGTCCGGTCCTGTCGCCGAGTGTGCTTTTAGTTTCCCTGTAGCTTGTGTAATATCATCTATTGTAAAGGCGAAGTCCGTTATACGTACTTTCCCCTTGTAGTTCTTCTTCAAAGAACGCGTTCCTATCGCATATCAGTTTGTCAGTTTTTGGGATACTGAAAGATGATTCCTACTGAACTCTTAACATTTCAGATACTTCTGTTAGATCATCAGATAAAGCATTGTCTTCATTTATCAAAGGTCCGATAGTCGCGTGATTTTTCCATTTCCTTTTCAGAAAAGTATAGCAGTACTTTGAGTTAACCTTTATCTCTTCTACAGCGTCGTCGTCTTCTTTTTCCGTATGCTTCTCAATTAGGTCCTGTATGACGAAATCTATAATCTGCAGTTTATCATTTAATATTTTTCTGATGTTTTCCTTGGAGTTTCTTAATTTTGCAGTAACTCTTTCTCTTTTGGAACATTGACCTCTTTTATCTCTCGAACCTGTTTCTCTTTCCTCTTTGTTGCATTTTTGGGACATGTCTTTCCACAATTTCCAGCGTCTCCTCCTCAGAGGTCATTAGCATCTCTTCCGTTGTCTTGGCCTTTGGTCTTGGCCTTTTTTTTTAACATTAAAATTAAACAACTGGTTAGGTTAATTGAATGCCCGGTTAGATCAACTGAATGCCCGGTTAGGTTAATTGAATGCCCGGTCAGGTCAAATGTACGTCCTTGACGATTGGTTAGGTTAAGTCGTGATATTTTAGTTAGTTTTAACGAAAATATCACGACTCAACCTAACCAATCATCAAGAGCGGACAGTTGACCTAACCAGGCATTCAGTAAACCTAACCTAGCATTCAATAATTTTCCCGTAGGTTTCGATTAATTTTAAGCAACTTTTCCTCTGATAATTTTTTCCATCAAGGAGCCCTTTCCGTGTTTTAGGGTGGAACCAGGGGCATCATTTCAAATTGGCTTGGGGTGGCGAAGAAGGCAGTGAGAGGCCCCTAGTAGTGTGACCGCAAACAAGACGAGTGCAAATCAATTGCAATGTTGATCATATGAATGCCAGTGCCAATCCCCCCTCCCCCCCAGGGTGCCAAAAAAAGAAGAAAAAAAGGAAGCAAGGTGGAACCCCCCCCCCCAGCTGCCTCAAGCTGGGGGAATCCCACCCAAAGAGGAGGAGAGGAGGTTGGTCTCCTCCCAAAAGGGTTTCATTAGCTAAGGAAGGTGAGAGAGGAGAGAGAGAGCATCCTTTCGTCTGGAGGTCCAGACGCATAATAAGACTTCATCCGAGCATCCGCTGGCTTAGAAGTCGAAATCCACCAGTTGGCTTAATCAGCCAGTTGTTGTTGTTGTTTAGCCGATCAGCCCACCTTGATCGAGCAAGCCGGCGGCACGCAGGTAACCGATCGCCCTCTCCGGAGTGGACCAGAGGTTCAGCGCACTGTTTGTGGTGTGTTCTGGCACAGGTGGCAGGTGTCGTCTGTGGAGTTGTCTAGTCTGTGTTTATATGTCCGTAAGTTGGGGTGATGTCCACATCGGAATCGTTCTAAGTTAACTCGATCCGATCTGCTCAGGCTGATCTCTGACCTGTTAATATATATATATATATATATATATATATATATAATCAGCCAGTTTGCATAGAAGGCTTAATCTGGCTTAGAAGGCGTAAATGGCTTGTTCAGGTATATATATATATATATATATATATATATATATATATATATATATATATATATATACGTTAATTATACTGCGTGTTTGCAGTTATAATGTGTATATATATAATATATATATATATTTTTATTTATTTTTTATATATATATAGTTGTACCCTGTGGTGAATGGACGTGTTGTTTTGCTCTCTCTATTTAACACCCAAATTAGAAGGGAAAAATCAACTCGGCGGTTTATTCTCTTGCACCCAAAAGTGTATAAAGTATCAGTGAATCCGTGCATATAAATTATAAAGCGAAATTCATTAAAATTAAGAAAGTGCAATACAGTTTACATAATTTATCACCAATTTTAACGTATATATTCAAAACGAAATACGGTTGGCATTCGAGAAAGTTTGAAACAAAGCAGGAAAAAGGTCATAAAACGAAAGGTCAGAAAACCCTCGAAATACCCTCGACCATCGAAAGGAAAGAAACAGGAATTAAAATAAATAAATAAAGAATTTGTGTGGGTATTTCTTCTTACACTAATTAAGGAATAGCATGGATATGGGTCCAAATTCTCACTTAATCTGTAAGTTGTGCAACTTAGTAACAACAGAAAGCCTAGCGATTAGATGTGATTTCTGTCAACGATTAAACGACTTTAACTTTATGAATTGGAATGAGAGGGAAATAACTCTTGTCTCGAACGCGAAACACGTCGTGGGGATCAAATTTCTATGTGACGTGTGTACACAGACCGTAAATTCTTTCGCGGTCTTTAAAGAAATGGAGATAGCAGACTCGAAAGTTACAAAAAAGAATGAAATAATGGGGACATATGGGTCCGAAATGGTCCCAACGAAAAACAGGGTGGATGAGAGAGAAGACGAAATAACGAATAACAGTATAATAACGAACAACAACTTAATAATAAATAACGACATAAACAATATAATACGGAAGGAAGACATAGATGAAAGGAAAGAAATAAGTAAAAGTGGCGAAGTAGACAAACGGTCCAACAAGCGAAACGATAAAAGGATAATAACTAAAAACGTAGAAAATAAGCAGCCAAAGAAAATTAATGATAATGCCAAAACTAAGAACTTGGAAAATAATAAGAAAGAAAGCAGAAGCGTAGAAAATATCATATGCAAATACTACGCGAAAGGAAACTGCAGATATCGGGATGGGCAATGCATATATGCACATCCCCATTATGCAAAATGCATTACACAAGTGGATACTGCAAGTTTGATAAGAAATGCATGTTCCACCATCTTACGATCTGCAACACTTATTAAAGATATGGGAGTTGCAAATATGAAAAAAAATGCCGATACCACCACCCTCAAAGGAACGCAACGAGGGAACAGAAAAAACGAACATCAAAGAAGAGTGGCAATTTTTTAGACGCAGCCAACACATTTCAGCTGTTAAATACTCTCAAGCAATTACAAAATCAGCTGACAAATATAAATATAGAAATCCGAGAGCCGGACAGAAGGTACGACCAAAGGCACTTCATGCGTCATCGGGACAACAGGTACCGACAAAGATAAAAAGAGGTAAATTCTCGGAGGACCACAAGGCAACGAAACCGGCACCCCATTGGAAAACGAATCGGAACCACCTGTATGCGAAAAAGAAAGAGAAAAAATAAAAATAATCCTAGCCAACATACAGGGCCTCAAATCAAACCACTCCACAAACAAAGTTTTATACCTGAAAGGACTCATGCAAGAAGCCGGAGCAGACTTTGCATGCCTCACGGAAACTCATCTAAAGGACTGCCAGGCGAACTGTGAAAATTGTGAGTCCTGTATTGACAAAAAAGAAATACAAATTGACAAATATAACATCCTCCGAGCCGACAGAACAGTGAGACGTAAAGGAGGATGTGCTATTTACACACACGAAAGGCACATAGCAGAAATGGCTATAAGTACCTCAAACAACTACGTAGAATGTGTGGCAGCAAAAATTGAAAAATTAAATATGGTACTAATTGTAATGTACAGACCCCCAAACACGCCAACCTCAAAATTTTCAGATTCCATTACAGAGGTAAGAAACTTGGTAAAAGATCTACACTCTCCAACCCCAAATATTTTTCTCTGTGGTGATTTTAATTTCCCATTCATGAAATATAAAAGGATAGGAAAAAATATATGTATCCACCAGGACAAGGGGGGCACACGAGAAGACCAGGAGCAGGTAAAAATGCTACTAGCTTTAGCTGATGAATTTATGTTAACGCAAGAAATAACAGAAAACACAAGAAAAAACAACTGCCTAGATTTGGTATTCACAAACAACAGTAATCTAATTGATAATGTAGAAATCTCCCCAACTGATATCAGACCACAATATCATTGAAATAACAACTAATATAAAGGCAACAGGAAAGGAAAGAACACGCACAACAGAAAGAAGCAAATTCGAAATTTTTAATTTTCACTCCAAAGCTATAAACTGGGAAGATGTGACATCCAGCATGGAAGTAATAGATTGGAAAACCATTTTCGAGGCCAAGACAACGGAAGAGATGCTAATGACGTTAGAGGAGAAGACGTTAGAAATTGTGGAAAAACATGTCCCAAAGATACAACAAAGAGGAAAGAGAAGCAGGTTCGAAAGACAAAAGAGGGCATTGTTCCGAAAGAGAAAAAGAGTGACTGCAAAATTAAGTAATTGTAAAGATAACAACATCAGAAAAATATTAAATGATAAACTGCAAAGTATCGATGTCGTCATACAGGAACTAATCGAGAAGCATACAGAAAAAGAAGAAGATGACGCTATAGAAGCGATAAAGGCTAACTCAAAGTACTTCTATAATTTCGCAAAAAGAAAGTCGAAAAACTATGCGACTATCGGGCCTTTAAAAAATGAGAACAGTGATTTATCTGATGATCTAACAGAAGTATCTGAAATATTAAAAGCTCAGTATGAATCATCTTTCAGTATCCCAAAAACTGACAAACTGATATGCGATAGAAACGCGTTCTTTGAAGAAGAACCACAAGGGGAAAGTATAACGGATTTCGACTTTACGACGGAGGATATTGCACAATCATAGGGAAACTAAAAACACACTCAGCGGCAGGACCGGATAAATGGAATGCCACACTGATCAAAAACTGCAAGAATGCAATCGCTGAGCCCCTATACTGGATATGGAGACGATCATTAAACACGGGAGAAATACCGGGCATCCTGAAGAGCGCGAACATAGTCCCAATATATAAAGGAGGAGATCGATCCGAGGCCAAAAACTATAGGCCAGTGTCGCTTACATCTCATCTCACCAAAATATTTGAAAGAATTGTTAGACAGAAAATCTATGACTTTTTGGAAACTCAGAAAAAATTCAATGATAACCAACACGGGTTTCGTCAGGCAGATCATGCCTGTCACAACTAATGGAACACTACAACAACATTATTGATTCACTTGAAAGTAATGAAAACTATGATGTACTATACACAGACTTTGCTAAAGCGTTCGACAAGTGTGACCATGGAATCATAATACATAAACTGAAATATATGGGAATAACAGGAAAAGTAGGGAAATGGATATATAATTTCCTTAGTGAGCGGAGGCAAGTCGTTACAGTACAAGGAGTATCTTCATCAGAATCAGAGGTCCTCAGCTCAGTACCACAAGGAACGGTATTAGCTCCACTACTCTTCATAATCATGCTAACTGACATAGATGAGGACGTTACCAGAGACAGCACAGTAACATCCTTTGCGGATGACACAAAGATCAGTAGAAAAATACGAAAACCAGAAGACATAGGATCTCTACAAACCGACATAAACAAAATTTACAAGTGGACGGAAGACAACAATATGAAGTTTAACACCGAGAAATTTCAGCTATTACGGTACGGAAAAAGAGAAGACCTAAAGTCCGTGGAATATTAACCCCAAATGGACAGGAAGTCAGAGAAATTCCAGAGCAAAAGATTTAGGGGTTGTAATGACAGATGATGCGAAATTTGAAACACAAAATAAGATAGCAGTAAACAGAGCAAAGAGAATAACGGGTCAGATATTGAGAACTTTAAACGAAGGGATAGGAATGTAATGATCCTCTACTGAAAACCCTGATAATACCCAAAGGAATACTGCTCGGTCCTAACATCCCCATATAAAAAAGAAGACATTAGACAGCTGGAGGGGATTCAAAGAAGTTCACAGCCAAGATCAATGGGTGCAAAGAACTAAATTACTGGGAAAGGTTACGAGAACTAGACCTATATTCACTGGAAAGGAGAAGAGAGAGATACACCATTATTTACACTTGGAAAATAATGGAGAAACTAGTCCCTAATCTTACTCTGAATCCCATAACTCCCCAAACAACGGTGGAAGTAGAAACGGTAGACTGTGTCGTATTCCCAAATTGAAGGCGAGACAGGGAACATCCTTAACCCTGAAAGAAAATAGTTTTGTAGTGAGAGGACCAAAACTATTTAATCAGTTGCCCAAAGACCTAAGAAACACGAAGGGAGTTGCAGTGGAAATCTTCAAAAGAATAGACGCCTGGCTCAGAACAATCCCCGATGAGCCGGGCGTACCTGGCTATGTGAGGTGGAGAGCGCAAGAATCCAACTCACTACTTCACCAGGCCAACTCGAGAGGAGGGGCGACACGCTTGACCTTCGCGAAATGAGAAATCATCACGTGGAACCTTTGTAAGGTTGTAAGGTAAGGTTATATATATATATTAATATCTTTTGAGTTGCCAGATTGCTCTATTTATTTAATTAAAGGAGATGTTCTTGACAGCATCAGCTGGCTTAGAAGTCTTAACCCGCCAGTTGTCTTACTCCGTCAGTTGGCTTAGAAGACATAACCAACTATTTGGTATAGTATATATATATATATATATATATATATATATATATATTGAAGCAAACGGCAATTGTTTATATATATTCTCATCACCACGGTTATTCTTTAATATCGTTTATACACACACACACACACACATATATAATATATATATATATATATATATATATATATATATATATATACACCCAGGAAAGCATTTGTTTCGCTCGGATAATAAAACACAACTACATCATTTTGTTTATTTAGACGAGTTAATGGAAATAATTTAACATACATGAAATATATAGGAAATAAATATACAATAAAAAATAATTCAGAAGAATTCTATACAGCAAAAATACACACTTTAAACGACGGCTATCCAGTGAATCCCCCTTTGTTGCCAACCCCAAAATGGGACTGCAAGGGGTATGCAACTTGGAGGCGGAGTTCTCCCACAAGCTGAACCCCCCAAAGGGCATACCTAACCTAAGGGGCCTCTTTGGGGGAGAAGGGGACGCCTCACCCCCCAAAGAAGCAGAAAGAGACAGAAGTAGAGTAAGAGAGAAAGGAAGAGGAGGGTCTTTGCTCGGCTGATTGCCGAGCTCAAATGACACCGTCGTCCGACCCCCGCTCTCTTACAGGGCACTAATCAGCCAGTTGGCTTATTCAGACAGTGCGTTAGGGCATCATCAGCCATTGCCAGCCAGCGCCTCAGTGTGCCATCGTCTTAGATCATCATCAGCCAGTGCCTCAGGAGGTCGTCGTCTCAGAACACCAACAGCTAAGTGCCACAGTGCGCTAAAAGTATCCGGGCACGCATCCTACTCTAGAACAGCCCTGTTGCTGGGGTCCTGCACCTCAGCTAAGCGCCAGTGCCTCCCGGGTGAACCATATATTAATTACCCAGTTGGATTAGAACCGAATTGTCAAATAACAATTAATTAAATATCCCGAAATCCGATACCAAACAATTATATAATCAATCAATACGATGCGTTATTGCAAAGAGCAAAACTCGCACGTAATGGTTGCTGGAAGCCCTGCGCCTCAACCAAGCGTGGTGGAGAGGTTGGGCTGAGGAAGTAGTCTTTTATTATTTATTATAATTTATTTAAATTCATTATTGCTTTATTTTTTTTCCTCATTCCTCTATGATAAATTATTGTACTTTGAAGTTCTCTAGGAAAAGTTATTAATATCGTTTAACAAATTTATTTGTTTATTCATAAGATAAACTAAGTCACAAATTTTCATCATAATACGCAATTTTATCATTAAACTATAACGTGAAATGCGTTAATACGATTTTAAGACAAATTAGAAACTAAATTATGGCTATCTTATTAATTTTTCCTCTTTTAGACAATTATTGTACATCAATATAAATTTGCAGGATGCATTGAATAATTCTGGTATTTGCACAAGGTTGTCTCTCTCCATTCCCCAATTCGTACAACAAATAAAGAAAAAATATTTCAGTTAAAAAAGTAGACTATCCCAGCGTTAAAAATGTACAAACATATAAACACGTTCATAAGCATTACATGATTGTTTTCCAGCAGAATAAGTTATGTTTCCAAAATATAAATAAAGGCGTGAAAAGAAAAACGTGTATATATATATATATGTGTACAGAGAGAGAGAGAGAGAAAACGATGCACACACACACACACACACACACAACCAACGCCCCACTGACAGGACTTGTTACTCAGAGTATCCTAAAAATATACACTGCGCCCTCGATATATGAGAGGGACAGGTACTGCTAAAACCTCGCATAATGCAAATTCGCATATATCGAACTTATAGTTAAATGAAAAAAATAGGGATGCGTTCCACAACCAGGTTTTTTTTTACCCTCCCGGCACCCCCAACAATAAATATGCCACTTTTTTATACCAAAAACATTCAACAAGATAACAGTAATGCTATATTACGTCAATACTGTACAGTATAAATATTAAAAGACATAGTAAGCCTAATAAGGCATACGATACCAACGAAAAAGCACTGGAAAAAAGCACTCAAAAATAGTGAAGAACACAACACAGTATAGAGCACAACGCACACACACCAACACGCAATAACGGTTTATGCGAGATTGTTGTTGTTTGGGGGGAACACGTCGGTACGCTCAGCGGCTCAGCAATATTTCACACTAGGTGGCGTATAAATGCGAATTTTTTCCGCATATACTGAATTCTTGGTAGAAAAAGGGTCTTAAATGCACGGTTAGGTCAAATGTACGTCCTCGACGATTGGTTAGGTTAAGTCGTGATATTTTAGTTAGTTTTAACGAAAATATCACGACTTAACCTAACCAATCATCAAGAGCGGACAGTTGACCTAACTGGGCATTCAGTTAACCTAACCTAGCATTCAATGATTTTCTCGTAGGTTTCGATTAATTTTAAGCAACTTTTCCTCTGATACTTTTTTCCCTCGAGGAGCCCTTTCCATGTTTTTGTGTGGAACCAGGGGCATCATTTCAAATTGGCTTGGGGGTGGCAAAGAAGGCAGTGAGAGGCCCCTAATAGTGTGACCGCAAAGAAGACGAGTGCAAATCAATTGCAATGTTGATCATATGAATGCCAGTGCCAATCCCCCGTCCCCCAAGGGTGCCAAAAAAAAAGAAAAAAGAGAGCAAGGTGGAACCCCCCCCCCAGCTGCCACAAGCTGGGGGAATCCCACCGAAAGAGGAGGAGAAGAGGTTGGTCTCCCCCAAAAGGGTTTCATTAGCTCAGGAAGGAGAGAGAGGAGAGAGAGAGCATCCTTTCGTCTGGAGGTCCAGACGCATAATATGACTTCATCCGAGCATCCGCTGGCTTAGAAGTCGAAATCCACCAGTTGGCTTAATCAGCCAGTTGTTGTTGTTTAGCCGATCAGCCCACCTTGATCGAGCAAGCCGGCGGCACGCAGGTAACCGATCGCCCTCTCCGGAGTGGACCAGAGGTTCAGCGCACTAGTGATGTGTTGTGTTCTTTGTTGTGCTAGAGCGGTACAGTCTGTCATAATGTGTTCAACTGTTTGTGGTGTGTCCTGGCACAGGTGGCAGGTGTCGTCTGTGGAGTTGTCTAGTCTGTGTTTATATGTCCGTAAGTTGGGGTGATGTCCACATCGGAATCGTGCTAAGTTAACTCGATCCGATCTGCTTAGGCTGATCTCTGACCTGTTAATATATATATATATATATATATATATATATATATATATATATATATAATCAGCCAGTTTGCATTGAAGGCTTAATCTGGCTTAGAAGGCGTAAATGGCTTGTTTAGGTGTATATATATATATATATATATATATATATATATATATATATATATATATGTATATATTAATAACTTTTGAGTCGCCACATTGCTCTATTTATTTAATTAAAGATGTTCTTGACAGCATCAGCTGGCTTAGACGTCTTAGTCCGCCAGTTGGCTTAGAAGACATATTCAACTATTTGGTATAGTATATATATATATATATATTGAAGCAAACGTGAATTGTTTATATATATATATTCCCATCACCCCGGATATTCCTTAATATCGTTTATACATATATATATATATATATATTATATATATATATATATATATATTATATATATATATACCCAGGAAGGCATTTGTTTCACTCGGATAATAAAACACAACTACATCATTTTGTTTATTTAGACTAGTTAGTGGAAATAATTTAACATACATGAAATATATAGGAAATAAATATACAATAAAAAATAGTTCAGAAGAATTCTATACAGCAAAAATACACACTTTAAACGACGGCTATCCAGTGTATCCTTTCTCCACCAATAAAATCCGTGTTTAGAAGTGCGCAGTAGTCTCTCGTAGTCGGGTTCTTCAACGTTTCGTTCTTCGCAAACATGCCGATAAATTCGGGGCGTGTGACTCGGTCACTATTCATTACTCTCTGGAGTGTATTCGCGTCCATTTTAAAAGTCTGTGACTACTCTAAATCTATCGATTTCTTTTAGGGCCTGTGATTCGAGGTATGCTAGTACATTAATAGGTGCGTCTAGCGGCTTCGCGAATTCCAATCTGACTGAAATGTTTCCACTCTGTTGTGGACTTAAGTGTGTGCTTACACTAGCAGATAAGTCCGGGGTGATATCAAACGGTAAAGGTTGAATTGTTCGATGAATTCCTTCTGCGTTACGTCAATTCCTATTTCATCGCAAGCACCAGCAATATGTGGAAGATTACTATAAGCTCTCGAGCAAAGCGGGAACACGGCTTCTAATGAATAATCCGTTTCTAATGTACCCCCCTAAGGCTTCGCCATTGACGTATAGGGTTATATTTTTAATCCCGAAATTTTCGAAATTAAAGGCGTTCTTTTTATATTTCCCATTCACCGAAACGTGTTCCTGCATTCCAATTAATAACGTTTTAGGTAGAGCTCCCAGGCCGATATTTTCTATCTGCTTCAATGCCAGGCCTGCGGGCACCGTGTATAGTTTGATCTGTACTCTGTCAATTGGGTATTTTACTGTGGCATGTAGTAAATTTTTTTCAATTTCTAATTAAGGCGAACTTAATTTCACACGGCGTACGCGAAGGTACGTGTCCATAATATGACCCACAACGGGCTTTGCGCCCTCTTCTTGAACAGCTCCCAGATTTAAACAGATCTCAGGATTACTGCGAGAGAGCTTTATTTTCATATCGACCCTATTCACTAGCAGCTTCTCCTGGAATGTGAAGTCTGTATGCAGGGGTCCGAAGCATTCATATATATCTTCGTTTTAGAATTTGTACACTTGTTTTTTATGCTGCTTTCATCTCTAGCATGATGATAGCCCTCAGCAGTTAAAAAGGTATCCTTCACTTTTTTTGAAAAGCTGAGGACATTTTCCAGATATGCTCGTAAGTGATAGTAGCCCGTTCTTGCCGAGATGTTGACTTAATTTAAATACACATCACACTGGCTGAATATGGAGTGTAGAAAGTGTGTTTCTGGAAATACAACGTATTTGTCTTCGCAATCCGTTCCATCTGAATATGCTATACGTAGTTCAGCGTACATGTACACCCAACTTGGATCAAAAAGTAAGGGCCTGAGCTGGATGATCACGAATTATATAGGCGCACTCGGGGAACTAATTGTTTTTAACGGGTTAATCGTAATAAAGTCACTGTGCTCAATAGAAACTTCAGTTGGGGGCATGTCAAAGAGGGGCAGCTCTGATTTACAACACTGTGAACTACACGGATGGATGAAGCGTGCCATGACGAGTCAGAAATAGTGCCACCTCTCTCGACAAGTAGTAATCAGCCTATGATTCATGAAAGCAATATCCTTAGCTTATATCTGTTAAAAAAATGATCAACCATAGGTTTCAGTCGCTTAAAACACTTTTTTTTATGTCCTTTTACTTTTAATGCTACGTGCTGGTAACCCCTTCTTTTTCCGGACAGCCCTCTTCTTCTTCTTCCCATTTTTCTCTTTGCATCTTTGATGATTTTGTCCCGTGTGCGCTTTAAGTGCTTTTTTAGAGCTTCTTTAGGTCTAGCCCCCGCCATTATATCTTCTACCGTGTTAAAGCCTGATTGTAACGCTTTCCTCCCGAGGTATCTGGCACCCCTCTCAAACAAAGGGACAGCCGTGCGCAGTATGATTGAAAAAATGGATCCAAGCCCGCTCCCACGCTGGTAGCTCACCCCTCTATAGACTGTGAAAGGCCTTCGGATCATTATAGCACAGTGCGACGAAAGTGAACCTTCACTGTTAAGCTCCCGACACCGGATGGGAAGCTTTTCCCTTCAATCGTTCTTATATATATTGAGATATTGGCTAATAGATTAGTGGCGACATTGATATAATGAGGCTTATCATATGTAATGCTCAAGCTCTATCCTCTATGGCTGGGAATGTGAGCGATGCGCAGCAGGCGTGCCTGGGTATCCCCAACAAACTGGTGCTCAGCGATATTGCTGTAAATCTAGCACATGTCTGGCTCAAGGTGGCCATCGTTCAATTTCTCCAATTTCAGCTGATACATTAGGCTGGACAAATCCTGTTGTGCCTCGTGAAAAGTTTCTCTTTGGAGGGCTGCTGCATATCGGCCCTCGGGCATAATTGTGAACAGCTCTTTGTCTTTAATATTTCTACTAATCGTTGATTTTAACATCAACGTGTGTGCAGGCGTGTCTATGTTTACGACTTCAAAAAGTAAATCGGTGGTTAGGCGTGACTTTTCAAGACTCTTATTTAAGCCCCATCTAATATCCGAAGCTGTGTCATAATGGCCGAGTCCTAGTGTTACTTTTCTACTACAGTATTGTGTCCCACCGAACGAGACTGATGGCATAGTATCATCTAAGGTTATGCCTAATTTTTCACATTCGTCGAATCTTCTAAGGACCAGAAAAATGTCCTGTTCCTTTTCTACAGTTAAAAATTTCGTGGCTAGCTGAAATTCACAAAGTCCAACCTCATACGACTCACGGCCCAATCCTATGGGGCCTTGGAGTTCTGTTACAAAGTTGGCCAGTATGTTGCCAGGATGTACAGACGGAGAAGAAGCGGACGGGAGTGTGACATATAAGTGGTTAAGCGCCATGTTGCATACTATTTAAGCTTCATTATTGCATCAAATTTTATATAGGTGTTGAAGCTCTCTGGGTACCCTAGCCATTTCACCAGCTACATTTTCCTCTTTCCTGTATCTTTACTTCCTAAATTTTTTCAAATTTAAACACGTTTTTTCCTAAATTAAGTGTCACTTTGTGCAACTCCTCGCAGTAAAAGCCTCCAGCGATTTCTTCCCCAGTCAAATCTTCAATGTAATACGTTATCTCGCCTTTAGGTTTCATAGCCCTAACTTTAAAAATCTCACGTGTCCATCCTTGTTCAAATCCCTTCGCAAATTTATTACCCGAGCGCGATAGCCTTACATAATCATTGATTTTGAAACGCGCAGAGAGTGGCGTGGTTCTATGGATATCTCTTCTCATATCACGCTCTGTGTGCGTACCTCTTTCTAAAACCTCGTTAGGTGTTGTCCCAAACCTACGATGGTGTGAACGGTTATAGGATGAGTGATTCCAGAATGTCTATATATCTGTCTGTGTTTTTATGTATAAAATATCGATGCATGCGTTCCTTTATGGTACGTTGAACTCTTTCAGCTAAAGAGACCTTATGTATAGAATTGCTTGTGTAGTAACTGATATTAAACTGTGCCAACATGCTCTGAAAAGCTCGGCCTATAAATTCTTTCCCCATGTCTGTACAAAAATAGCCTGGAATCCTGTTTTCTTTCAACATCAGCGTTTTGGTGGCTTTAGCAACTGTTTCAGGCGATTTATTTTTCAGAGGAATTAGCCACAGATATCTAGATAATACGTCTATTATGAATAGGATGTAGCGGTAGTCACCATTATACAATAAGTATCTTTGCATGTTTGTTAAATCCGCTTGCCAAATACAGTCAATCGAAGCCGCTGTTGTTTTGATTGTTTTAAACCTTTTTCGCACCTGCTTATGAAGTGTATAAGCATCCTTCTCCCGCAAAAACCTCCCAACATCTTTCTTCCATACTCCATCATTATAAACACCTCTGTACAGTCTATCAACACCCCTGTAGGAGGTTGGGCTAGAAAAGTCATAATAACGTTTTCTTAATATGTTAGCCATTTGCGTATTTTAGAGGCATGTGGAGTGGGTTGACCGTTGTTGTTTGGTCTCTTCTTTCTCCTCTTCAGAGATGCTACTGCTGGGGGTGATGGCGTGCTCAGTTGTGGCACATGCGAGGCTTGCTCCAAGTCTTTTAACCTGTTCAGATTTCCTATCAATGTTTTGGGGACATTTATTTGTTGTAGTCTTGCTTTAATATGCTTCCATCCTGATGGTGATGGCCTATCCCACTTTATCACCAGGTCATGGACGATGTTAACGATATTCGAGCCCTGTACCTTTGTTCCTTCAACAATGACCTCACCTGTATCGGTCCACTGTATAATGGGGTCCTCACTCAATAGATTATAAGACTTAAACCTTTATTCCTCAGTGCATGTGGGAGACTGCTTTTTAATACATGTACATTCTTTGACTGGTCATCTCTAGCGTCGGCCCAGGCCCTATGCCTCCATGCTCATCGTTGTCCGCGCTGTGCCTAATAACCACGGGGATCTCTGTCGGATTCTTATAATCTTTGTACTCATGAAGAAATTTCTGCAGAGCTTCTTGGTATAAGATTCTTTTCTCACCAGGTGATTTTTCACTGTTTAATAGGTCTAACAATTCGCTTTCCATTCTTTTAAGCCTACTTTTATTGAGTTCTAGAACCGTATCTGGACTCTTTGAGCTTTGCAGTGAAGCATACACCTCGTGCGGAATCACGACTACTTTCTTCATTATATTAATCTAGTCAGTAAAGGTCCCAAATCTGAAAATAAGATGGGGAGGAATGATCCCTCTCTTTGTATAATAATTCATTTTTTCTTCCCCACAGTTTGAATTTTACGAGCGAGTGTACGTATTATGTTCTTGTAACGGCGTAGGCGAGCCTTCTGAGGGGGTTTCATTGGTACATTACATTTTATAACATTAAGACAGATTTCACAGATGCCTTTTAAAAAGTCGGAGTCAATATTTTTAATAAACATCTGTTGCAATGCCCGGGGCAGTCGATGATAGATTTTTATTAATTTATGATATTTCTTTAGCCTCTTTGTCATTCTGGCTTTGTCATTCTGGAATATACACCGTTTCAGGCTCGTTTGGGAATATATTCGTTCTTAGAAGCACTCTAAACCTGTTTCGCGGGTGAAGGTCACAAAGCAAATATCCGTAACGTTGACTTGTAGCTTCTTTACAAATTTATAAAAACTCCTTACGCTGATTCGGGAACATTTGATTGGCTAATACCCCAAATTGTGACACATCTCTCCGTTGTGCGAATAAGACTAGATATTGTGTATTTAGCGACACATCGCGCATGTATCCATTGATGAAGAACACGCTTATGTTAAGATGATGGGAGAACACTGTAAATGTCTTGGCAAACGTTTCATCCATTTCTAACATGAGATCATCAATTACAATGACTGTATGTTCATTTCCTTTTAACGAGTTAACGTCATATACGCCTTTGTGGAACAAAATATCATGTTGGTACTCGTTGAACACTGACTGGTACGTCGAATAGCACCATTGGATTTTATTCACAAATTTTAAGAACACCCCCTTAATTTTAATGGTTTTCAGCATAAACACAGTTTTATATCTTTTAGGGCCAGATATAATACATGTGGACGGGTTCGTGAACCTGAATTTTTCTACAGAATCCATCTGTAACACGTTACACTTTTATGTGGAACATTTACAAAATATAATAAAAATTTAAGTGGTGTTCCTTATATTCTCCAGTCTTGTTTTACATCTTCCCAGAACCGTGAATGATGATGAGGTTCAGCATCATGTCCCCATCATCGATATTACAGACGTTCCCGATGACAGTGTAGTTGTGGTTACAGGCTCCATCCCCGCTAGCGAGCCCACACCAGCGACACCTGTAGCGGCCCCACGCGACAATTCAAAGTGGAGGCATGATGATGATGAAGTGCCTTCCACGTCAGGTATAAAGCGTGCCAGGAGTGCACCGATTGTTAGAACCCCACTAATAGAGCCCCAGCTCTCTACGTCTTACGACACAAACCCCCACACTAGCTCCATCCAAATAAAAATATGTCCCCTTATTCCAGTTCAATTCCGGACACATCCTCCACAGCAGCAGCAGCTTCTCGTTCTGTAGAGGATGGTATAACATTCGAGTTGGTGCGCACCGCCTCCCCCACCCCAGCCCTGATTAGAAATCGGTACATAGGCAGGGATGACCCGCGAACCATGGATAGCAATGGTGTTGAACACGATCTGCGACGCGTCGTTCAACGTATTGTGGAGTTTGCCCTTCAGAAGCGGGACGGTCGTGAAGTCAGGACGAGGCTGTCCTTTGGGTTCAGGTCAGATGACGGGAATGTGGATGATTTTTGGGTGGTAATAACATTCAGACGCTTGGCAGCTGTAGATATACTTTACATTATGGGGTGTATAATGCAGGCCTCTCAAAGTAGTACAGCCTTCAATTTGGACAACTTCATGATATACATTGACCGTGTATTCCGTGTTGCGGGTCATAGTACCACACTTTATACTGTTAACTTCAATTCTCAGGCTATTTACAGACGGCATATAAACACCGAGCGTGGCTGCGGCTTTATAGCAATAGTCGTAGCCCATATGTTTACTGGGCTAAATACACAAGCCCAAAAAATATGATTGCCTACGGTTGTGCAGCGTGCCCATAAACTGGCTTCAGATTGCAAACTTAAGTTTGAATGTAATATGGTTCCTGAAGAGCTGAGAAGGGTAGAGCAGGAAATGAATGTTCGTATAGCTGTAGTTGGAATGGATGAGCGTCATAGGACTGTGTATGTTTTTAAAAGCTGTGTAAGAGATCGTACAAGATCCCTACTTATTTTAGGGTTGTCAGGGTCAACATATCTCCCTATCCGTAATATAAGGGACCTTTACGCGAGTTATGATAAAAGCCGAAAATATGGAAGGCATCATGATTTGTGTAAGGGGTGTCTCGAGTTTGCGGATGATATAGTGAAACATTGTAAGGAATGCCACATGGTATGTGAGCAGTGTAAAAGCCCCAAATGTGAAAGTCGTATAGTTGAAGCTGAGAAGAGGGATTGTAATGTGTGTAGACGTACACTTTTCAATAATAAATGCTTTGAGCTCCACAAGTCAATTGGCACTTGCAGGAAAATGAGAATCTGTGAATGTGGTATGTTTCATATGATGGATAATTGGGGGAAATTCATGCATAAATGTGATGAAATTCACTGTTCTACATGCCATGAGAAAGATAAGACGGATGGAGTAAAGCATGTATGTTATATGAAAGATGCTAAGCCTAAAAATAGACCTTGTATAACTGTGTACTACGATATAGAAACAATACGGTTGCTGAAACCAAAGAGGTTATTCCACATCTACTTGTAAGCCAGACTATCTCCGATGAGTGCATGGAAGTCGAATGTGCTGAGTGTTACAAATATGGTAAACGAACAAACGTTTTTAAAACGAACGCGCACGACAACCCCGTGAAACTCTTTGTGTCCTATATTGTCAAGTTAGCGGACAGGTTCAAAGAAATGACTGTGTATATTCATGCTCATAACGGCGCAAAATTTGACACACAGTTCCTTTGTAAGGAGCTGTTTGAACACGAATCATCGGAGATATTTACAGGCGATCCCTTGAAAAGAGGAAACAAACTTATACAGATGCAAATAAAAGGCAATGTTCAGTTTAAAGACACTTTATTATTCACACCTTGTAAATTAGCAAAGCTATCCAAAGTGATGGGAGTAGCCGCCGAAGTTTCAAAAGGGTATTCCCTTACACTTTCCCCACTAGCGACACTTTAAATTACGTAGGCATGCCTCCCCCCGAACATTACTTTAACTACGCCAACATAAGTGATAGTGAGCGTGAAGATTTTGATCGTTACTACAACAGTTTTAATGAAGATGTTCCTTACAATATAAGTGATGAATGTGAGCGTTGTTGCATGAATGATGTGCGCGTGCTTAGAGTATGTTTCCAGGCTTTTAGAAGGATGTACATAGACCGGTTCAAATACGATCCGCTGCAAGTTGCAACCTGGCAAGCGCTTTAGTGCAAAGTTGTGCCTAAATAGTCTTTGGGGAAGCTTGCACAGAATATAGGCAAGGGGAACGTTCATCTAGCCCAAAGTTATAACGAGGTGTGGGATTATGCCAATGCTCCCGATAAAGAGGTAATGGAGATCGTGAATGTAGGTAATACGTATATAATAAAGTACATCACCGAGTTGGCTACAATACAACACGTGTTACAAACATACCTGTAGCCAGCTTCACAACCGCATACACACGCATCAAACTTTTGGGACCACTGCACTCTTGGGCGGAGGGTTCTGTATGCCCCTATTGGGGAATTCCTTGGAGGGTTGACTGATGAGATTAAGGATGAGTATGGAGACGCCGCATACGCCGACCCTTTTTTCTCAACAGGTCCAAAAACTTATGGGGTACGAAAGTGTGTCGTAACACCTATAGGAAACGTTACCAGGTACCTTGTACCTATGATACCGTACCCTTTGGATACCATAACCCTTGATTGTTTTTATATATATGTGTGTGTCTGTTTACTTGTTAACGATATGTTTAGTTTATTTATTACTCATATTTGAATATATATACACCTTGAATAATTCGATATGTTTATTAAATAAATCATGTTTCATTTAGCGTTTCATTTTCTCCTTTGTGTGTGTGTGTGTGTGTGTGTGTGTGTGTGTGTGTGTGTGTGTGTACAAGAAAAAGTCCTAAGTTTCGCCCGCTGTATGATCGATCAAAGGTCAAGTGACTCCTGCTACTACCTGCCTGGGTATATCTCTACCCCTGCGTGCTCAGTTGACCGCAGCAAGCCCTGGACCTCAGATGTGTATTTTGAAGAACTCTCGCGTAGACGGAAAAATAGTGATGCTACCTTTGATATTGCGTGCTCGACATTTATGAAGTGGTATTCGATAAAGTCTACAGATGTGGTGAATAGTGAAAAACTCCCGAGCCCTCCCTCCTTTGAGACTTTTAAGGCTACAGTGAACCGTGCGAAGCGTGAGGAGCAAGAGGTTCAAATACTCTATGGATATTCTGGCGAGAGCATTGCTGGATTTCGTGGCACAAACGATGTAATGGACTACGATGTAGGACTAAACTGCGTAAAAGTGTACATATACCGTGAAGTGAAAGAAACAATACGTACAGAAGTGACGCAACGGGTATGGGTAGTGAGTCTTGTTGATGAGTGGTATTATGTCAAGCGGTATTATGTCACGCTGCATCATACCGAGTACGCGTACCTTGCGGCTGAGAATGTAAATTTTGTCATTATGGACAATCTGAAATATTTTTACCACTACATTCATGTATATCATAACGAGGTTCGCAGTGAGGTTGTCGCTAAAGGCCTGTGTGAGTTTTTAATAGAATTC
Source organism: Bathynomus jamesi (assembly GCA_023014485.1). Lineage (NCBI taxonomy): Eukaryota > Metazoa > Arthropoda > Malacostraca > Isopoda > Cirolanidae > Bathynomus > Bathynomus jamesi. The sequence goes on from JAJOZX010002196.1 coordinate 324,126, forward strand.
AGAGACGAGTATCGATTGCTAAGAAAAAAGGATAAATATGGACACATGCTTCTCTCAAATAGTGCGTCTGAGTGTTAATAAAATGTGCATAGTTCGAGAAAATATCCCTCCCTGAACGAAGATGTCTAGTGCGTGTTCTGGGGAGTGGGAGTGATAAAACATTAAAGCCGGTATTACTCCATGTATCGCAGATGGAAAATTCTCTAAACGATTGCCCGGTATAATGGGACACAAGTATTCACATGACTCTTTCATGCTGGAACAAACCCGTACACGCAACATTAACGCTTGGTATGACTCGCCCGTGTGACTTGTTTCTCCACACCTGTCTCCGTGCCAAACCGCGCACCGGCTGCTCATAGTCATCTCAGAGCTTGAACCGACTGGACGTGCACTCCTCACAATAGAAAACGATGGAGCTTCCGTTGAGCAGCATTCTCAATGCCGTATACGATATGTACGTGACGAAGTCATTGCGTGTGTTCAGGCGTAAAACCGGCGCCGTTAACTACGTATTTGAAGCGACTTGTAGAGAAACAAACTTTGGTAAACGGAATGTTAATTATTTAATTGTTGAGGAGATGAAAAGAGTCTCCGTGATAGTTGAGAAGTGGGATGAGGACCGTTATAAAATACCTGCAGGTGTAGGTACAAGAAGAGAACAGATTAGTGATGCCCCTTCATATGCCATTATTTGTACGTTGGGTATAAATAGCGACGAGCCCTGCATTGATATACGGCTGATGTGGAAGAATGCGTCTGATAATAACGTTCTTGTCCCCACGCGAAACCGTTTCATCCTCGACAGAATGTTTGAAATCGTCGGTTTCCGTAAGCTAAAGCCTATATTAGACGCTCGTGTTGCCGATATGCTTTATTTTGATACGGTTCTTGAATACGCATACACCGCTCTGCTCGACGAGTTTACCAAGTGTGCGACTGAACAAGGCGAGAATGGTCTGGAACTGGATGCTTATTTAAAAGGTATAGACTCTGAAATATTATGAACTTTGGTACAAAGGACTTGAGCGGTACAGGGCTGCACTCACCTATACCGTTCACCCTGAAGAACTATTTCTTTATATAACGAGCAGCTGCCGTCACGACTTAGAATATTATTTCAACTTCCGATATGCGTTGTGAAGAGTTCACTTTTGAAAAGCTCGGAGTGGAAAGAATAAACCCTCGAGTGGAAAGGAATCCGTATACCTCGAGCGGTGAAATAATGTTAAATCGTATTTATTGTATAGTACAAAGCAACAATGATGTAATTGTAGACTCGATCATGTGTGAGTTTAGTATTTTAGTTAAGCGCAGTAGAACATAAAGTGTATGTATTTTGATGTATACTGTTTTGAATTTATATATAAGTATGCATTTGCTCATACATATATTAAATGGGTATATAGTTTTATCCTGTACTATTTTGATGCTTATATATAAATGTGTATTTGCTCATACATATATTATATATATATATATATATATATATATATATATATATATATATATATATATATATTATATATAGTATGTTGATTTTGGAACTGTGATCTTGGATTAGTCTAGATAGAAAGGTATTAATGTATAAAAAACGTTGCACCAACTCATATTTGTGTAAATGATTGTATTTTTTGAGGATTGTTAATTATTTTTAAGTTGTAAAATTGCCGAATTTTTCGCGTAAAATCACGCGCGCGATTGTAAACAAACAAAATATCGGACCTTATTTGATCAAAATAATCAATTAAAATTCGGATTTTTTAACAAACGATGCTTGAAACTTATTGTAAATGCATGAGAGATGTTTATTAGTGTATTATTTTGTATTTTTTAATGATATTTACCTATAAAATGTGTATTAAATTAAGTTATTTTATGTTGCGTTCATTTAATTGTGTTTATTTTCAGATATTTCATAAAAATGGGTAAAAAACGGAAGTCTGCAGTGTTAACTCGAAGTGATAGTGCCAAAAAATTCAGTGGCCAGCCTTCCCCTTTTGATAAAACAGAGCCTCCTACCCTCCGCCAAGTTATTCAGTACAGTTATTTCCTCCAAAACAGCCACCCGGACTTGAAAGACTATGATATTGCTAAAATGATAGCAAAGGATGTGACTGAGATCTGGCAGGCAGTGAACCCGCGGCTGCCCCTGTATGAGGAATATTATGTAGTGAAATTGGTGGATAAAGTGTGCTTCAAGAAAGCAAAAGAGATAAACAGGAAATCTCTTTCTACAGTCCAGGAGCAGAATCTGGAGGAAAAGCTGGATAAACTTTTTGACATTTCTGCTTGCACCTGTAAGCTACCTGTTCGTCCCTGTGATGACAATGCTGTGAAGTGCAAGAAAGAAAATTGTCAAACACAGCACATAATCTGCACTTGTCCTCCCAGTAAGAAGGTAATGCTATTATTTTTTTAACTTTTAACTGGCCTAACTTAGTGCGATTAGGTGCCTTTTAAATGGAAGGAAATTCAATGCTTGTAATTGAAAAATATCCGCATTTTCCTCCTGTAATCTTCCTTCCCCCCCCCCCTGGTAATACAAATTAATAATCAATTTTTTTTCAGGATTTTATCTCTTATTTTAGATCCGCTATTTAATATACTTCAATATTTCAGGTTTCAGTAGAGGAGAGGGAATACTTGAGAGATCAGAGGGCCAAAATAGGACCCAAGGGCTCTTTCCAGCTGGGATCTGTGGATAAAGCTGCTGTGAAGAGAGACCAGAGGGCTGCAGCTGAAGCAGAAAGATTACAGAGCCAGATTCAACAGCAGGAGGAAGTGGATTTGGCCACTTTTGCCTCCACACCTTCACAAGATATTTCTTTTGAATCCAGCTAGGAGAATCAGGAGAGGTAATATATATTTTTTTCTTATATCTTATCCCATTTTTACCCAAATTTATCCCTACTTTTTGTCCCTATTTCCCCTCTTTTTTCCCCCATTTTTGCTTTAGTAATTTATTCTTTTTTCGCCCATTTTCGCCGACTTTTTACCTGAATTTTTACTTTACCCATTTTTTCCCCCTATTTTCCCACTTTTTTCCCCCATTTTCGTTTAAGTAATTTATTCTTATTTCTGCCCATTTTCGTCGATTTTTACCCATATTTTTCCCTACTTTTTCCCCTATTTTCCCCCATTTTCGCTTTAGTAATTTATTTTTTTATTTTCATTTCAGCCATCTGGTGGTGAAGCTGAAGAGTTCAAGCCAAGGAGGCACCCAAGTGTAGGTTACAGCTTTTTGAAAACCTCCAGATATGCCATGGAACTGATCAGGGGTGATGTTTCTTCCAATCTTGGGGCAAGTCTTGCTAATGCCTTCCTCCTGGACTTACAAGCTATGGACCTGCTTAAGCCTGGCCTTGATGTGAAACAGATAATAGTTGATAAATCGAAAATGGACAGGGAAAAAGCTAGAATGAAAGTGGAAAGTGATGAAAAGCACAATGAGGGTCTGGAAAAGTTAGTCTGTATTGGGGTTGATGGGAAAGTTGACAAGGACACTTTGCTGTACAGAGAAGTTAAGGATGAAAATGGGGAGACTAAGCTGAAGAAAGGAAAGGGACAAGAGCGCCATTTGACTTTCACAAAGGAGCCGGGAACTGAAAGTGGAACATATCTTACTCACAGAGTCATCCCAATTAAAGGTGCGACTGGAGTTCTTCTTGGTGAAGAAGTTGCTAGTGTCTTATAGGAGTTTAACAGTGTTCATACTAGTGCTTGCATGATACCGAAAATTTTCAATACCGGTATTTGGAGGCAATTATGCTAATCCCGGTATTGATACCGGTATTATGAAAAAAATAATTTATTTTGATTTATTATGGTGCCACCCTACCAACCCTCCCACAAGTCTGAGGGACTTGCAGTACTCACCATATTTACTATAAATTAATGACCCAACTCCAAATAGATGGCATTCTATTCGAAAAAGTTTATACAGTAAATTACTAAATTGTAATACAAATATTATTTGAATTTTTTTTAGCATATTATTATACAACTACTGGGGTAGATAGAAATTATTAGTATCTAAATATTTATTTCTTAGTTTGATTTTGAAAGTATGCTTTGAGGAAACAAAGAGCATCTAGGGATTGTTCAGATAGACTTGATCTCAGTTTCGTCAGAAATAGGCCTGCAGCAGAAAAGGCTCTTTCTGATTCTGCACTTGTAGGTTTAATTGAAAGCAGTGCCTTGTACAGCTTCTCTAAATTCTCACTTCTCTGTAAAGTAACTTCCAAGCTTTTAAATTCATTAGTAACATCAAAATCAATGGAATTTTTTTTAGATGGCACTTTTCCTAGTTTGTCCATTTCTTGCATGTATTCACTCAGTAATGAATCTGCTTTCACTTCAGTCTTATCGGAGGACTAAATTGCCTAAATTTTACAAGAGCAATTTTTGTCAATACCGAAAACCTATAATATCGGTATCGGTATTATTTGTACTTCTTCAATACCGGTATTAATACCGGTATTTCAATACCGGTTTTAACCCCTAGTTCATACCCTGAAAGCTGTCTTCCTTGACAACACAAATACAAACACTGGCTGGGAGGGAGGCCTTGTAACAGCTCTGGAAAATAAAACTGAGCGGAAATTGCACACCATTGGCTGTTCACTCCATCAGAATGAGCTTCCTTTCAGAGCTGTTTTCAAGCATCTTGATGGCAGTACCAAAAGTCCCACTGCTTTCACTGGTCCGCTGGGAAAACTCTGTGAAATTGACTACCAAGATCTGCCACAAGTGGAATTCACCAAACTCAGTGGCCCCCTGGATGACATGGAATTTGCTGAGGAGACACTGAATGATCTCAGTAGCGACCAGAGGCTTCTTTTGGAGTATGTGCTTGGAATTTCCAGGGGCAAAGTCAACCCAAGATTTGCTGCCTGGAAAATTGGACCATTAAACCATGCAAGATGGTTGACTTTGGCAATTAGATTGATGTGTCTGTGGACCAGAGGTGCTTACCCTCCAGAACTACAGGATAAGCTTTACCAGGCCATCAAGTTCATTGTGGAAGTGTATGCAGCCAGTTGGTTTGAGATCAAAAGGGACAGCAAGTTCCACAATCAGCAGCTGTACATCTTCAACATGATCCAGAGGATCAAGCAGCAGTCTGAAGAAATCCAGGGTGTTGCTTTCAAGAACCTGAAGTACAATGCTTTTGCCTTGCTGCCCGAGTATGTGCTGTACTCCATGATGAAGTCTGATGACTTGGAAGTGAGAGAAGCTGCTCTCAAGAAAATTCTGTCCATCAGGTAAGGATTTATTAATTTAAAAAAATGTGAAAAAAAAATTTGATTATGGGAATTTATTTAATAAAAAAAAGGCCCGAGTTCTATAAATCCCCATAATCGAATTTTTTTTCACATTTTCTTATCCCAATTCCCCCCTTCCCCTCTGATAATGGAATAATCTTACCTTCTTTCTGAAAAAAAATTCGATTATGGGGATTTATAGAACTCAGGGTTTTTTTTTTTTTAATTTAAGTTTAATTTAAATCAGCAATTCTGAGACTAATAGGGATTAAATCTTAAACTGGAATAAAAAATAAATAAATTATTATTCTTTCAGAAGTGGGAAGCCAGCCAAGAAGAGGCTGAAGAAGATCACAGCCATCAACATTGAAGCGACCCACTGGTCAGAACTAATCAACCTTTCTCAAAGTGGCATCTGTGAACCTGCTCTCACAGAAGACTTTTCTGACCAGGAGCTTCAAGACGCATTGCTGAATGGCACCAAGCTGGAGCTGCCTGATCTGCCTTCACATTCTCAGAGTGTTGAAAGGGCCATGAAGCTGACATCTGAAGCTTCCCATACTGTTTATGGACTCGAATCAAGGCACAAACACATTCTGGCCAAAGCCCTAAGCCGCCAGATGAGGCCTTCCTTTGCTTCTAAGGGCTCTTACAGTGAAAATTATGATGATCTTGGGATCTAAATGTGTCTATTTTACTCTGTACATGTTTTTTTTTTACTTTTTTTCAATAAAATTGTAACTTTTTTCAGGATTTTTTAATGAAAATAGCATGATTTTTTCGGCCGAAAATTGCGAAAATGCGATATTTTTTTTCGGTACGATTTTTTGACGATTTTTGAAACTGTTTCCTCAAAAATCGGTTAAAGCTAGGGATCTGAAATGTTTTGTCAGTTATTATCATCTTAAGCCCTGACTATCTCGACTAGTCCAAAGTCGATATCTAAACAAATGCGGAAAATCACCCTACCTTAATATATATATATATATATATATATATATATTTCTCCTGTACTAATATTATTATTTAAGAATATATATTAGGCCGGGTCGAAAATGGTAAATTTTTATTTCTTAAAAGTACACTATGTGAGAAGTTTTATTTTATCATCTTAAACTATTAAAATATCAAGCATGTGCTACCCCTGCTACCCCTAGCACATACCCCCCCTTTTTTACCCTCATATTTGCATATATTTAAATGGGAAAAAAGTTATTTCTTAAAAAGTACACTATGTGAGAAGGGTTTTTTTTCACTTTAAAAAAATATTAAAAATCAAGCATGTGCTACCCTACTAACCCTATCACATGCCCCTCCTCCCTTTTTTACCTTCATATTTGCATATGTTTAATGTTGTTATATGTTACATGATAAGTTGTTTGTTTAATGCTTGATATTTTTGTTTCAGACAAATAGAAATAAGTTTTCAGATAAATAGAAATAATTTGCATTTGCTTTAATTATAATTTGAATTATCATAAATTATAAATTACATATAATTTACATATAATTCTGAATATAAACTATGACTACTAGAAGCAAGTCCTCAAATTCCCAGCAGCGATGACTCCTTCAAAAGCAGATGTTGTGAGACATTACCTTTTTGTGCGCCGTCATGAAGAAGCTAAATCAAAAGGATCAGCAACTGCTAATGATTGTTACACGGTTGTTGTAAAAGATATTGAAGACATTTGGATGAAATTTTCTTTTCCTACGATTAACACCAAAAGTATCTATCTTAAAGTCAGTCGACTAATAGAAGAAGCCTCAAAATTGAACAAGGTGCTTTTACATGGAAGAAATGAAAGTTTTTCCTTAAAAGTAGCTCAGTATGATGAAATGTTTGATATATCTTCTTGTGAATGCTATGATAAGGGAATTGATAGGAAATCTTGCAGGTGTAAGGATAAAATACCAATGGCAGAATGGGAGTTTTTTGTGGGTCAAAAACAAAGAAAAAATCAGTTAGGACCAATTGATCGCATAGCTAGTTCAACAAAGAAGAGATCTTTAGCAAGAGCCCAAGAAGCACAAAACCGTCAACTAAAAGCACAAGAAGAAATGACTGAAGCCACCAATGTTTTACCATCGAAATTTATAGAAAATACCGAAGAAGACATGGATGTAGATTCAGAGTCAGGATGTAGATTATGAGGCTGATTTAGAATTGACTGAGAATATTCAGAACAGGCACTCCTATAAAAACCTAGCATTAACAGCAGGTCGTTATCGTGTAAGTTGTAGAGCTGCAGCTGCAATAGTCAATGCAGCTTTAAAAGATATGGGGATCCTTAACCACACCAACATGCTTGAAAGAAGGAAATTAGAAAGAGAAAGAAACCGCATGGGTGAAACAAATACTTTTAGGTCTAAATCCGAAAATCTGAAGATGGAGTGCCTTGGATTTGATGGAAGGAAAGATAACACATTAACTAAAAGTGGAAAGATAAAAGAAGAACACTATGTTATTGTGAAAGAACCTGGAAGCATCTATTTAAACCATGTCACACCAGATAATGGAACTGCTCGCTGCATAGCAGAAGAGTTGATAACTATTATTACAGACTCGAACAGCACAGATACTATCAAAGCTTTACTGTGTGATGGTACTCCTGTAAATACGGAAAAATTGGTGGAGCCATAAAACTGGTTGAAATTCATCTTAACAGACCAGTGCAGTGGTTGGTGTGCCTCTTGCATTTGAATGAGCTGCCTTTTATGCACGTCTACACGCTTGTGTAGAAGAGCTTCCTCACAAAATGAGGAGAGAGAACGAGCAAATGGAAAACGAGGCTCCTCCCAGGAATCGAACCGGGGATCATCCAATTGCCAGTCGGATATGCTAACCACTGCACCAAGGGTCCCGATCAGTCACAACTCGTAATTCTCCTACATACGAGCGGACTCAAATGCCCTGAGGGGACATATTCTCATTCCGTACATATATCCGACCGGGAATTAGATAATCGCCGGTTCGATTCCTGGGAAGTGCCTCGTTTTCATTTGCTCGTTCTCTCTCCTCATCTTGTGCGGACGCTCTACTGCACAAGCGTCGTTCTTTACATTATATATATATATATATATATATATATAACTTGGTTGAATGGTTTGTTCTTAGGGAAGCGTAACTTAGCGAGGAATAGGAGGACGAAAAGATGGTACATGTTTATTAACAGACGTTTCGGAAAAATTCAATTTCCATCATCAGTGCTAAAAATTTTAAAACAAGTAAAAATAAATAAGTATAATAAATAGAAACGAACAACAAATTAAAATGGCGCAACAATTAGCGAGAATCAAAAGCAAGTTACAATGTGTATTAAATTAAAAGATTAAAAGTTGAATGATAAAAGTCATATAAAAGACCTATAAAAGTATGGATAATAAGTAAAATATAAAATGGTTTAGGTGGAACAGAATTGTAAAGTTTCTTACAATTAGCGAAAATTAAAAGCAAGTTACAATGTGTATTAAATTAAAAGATTAGAAATTAAATGATATGAAGTATAAAAGTATGGATGATAAGTAAAATATAAAATGGTTTAGGTGGAACAGAATTGTAAAGTTTCTTACCAGATTGTAATAAGACTAATTATACAGAAGATTGGAAATGGTTGGCTGTTGAAAGAATTCCATTGGGACCATCTTTTCGTCCTCCTATTCCTCACTATATATATATATATATATATATATATATATATATATATATATATATATATATATACATTTAAACTGCAAACACGCAGTATAATTAACGTAAAGAACGACGCTTGTATAGGAGAATATAGGAATATTCTCCTATACAAGCGTCGTTCTTTACGTTAATTATACTGCGTGTTTGCAGTTTAAATGTATATAATGTACGGCATGCGGGAGGTGCCCCCTTGGGGCATTGGTTTCTGCGCGTATGTAGAAGAATTACGGCATTTGTTTGAGTGAGGCCCATGGTGTAATGGTTATCATATCTGACCGGCAATAGGAAGATCCCGGGTTCGATTCCCGGGTGGTTACCTCATTTTTTCATTTGTTTCGTTCTCTCTCTCTCTCATCTTGCGCGGAATATTCTCCTATACAAGCGTCGTTCTTTACGTTATATATATATATATATATAATAATTGTGTGTGTGTGTGTGTATATATATAATATGTGTGTGTGTGTGTGTATATATATATATATATAATATATATATATATACCTGTAAAAATTAACAATGAATAATTCCTGTTCATATATTTTTATATTCATTCGTGTAATTCTTATATCCATTTATATACTTCGTATATTTATATAATCCTGTATATTCTTATATACAGGGCTATTCAAATCAAATTCATCCGATTTCAACTGAGAATACTTCCGTACCTATCAACCATGCATCAACTGGGCATACACCACATGAAAGAGGAAATCTTCGAGTTTTACAAGATCACCACAAGAGGGCTCCAAAGTCACGCCGTGGCCTAGCCTAGCAACAAACAGTCAGTGTGAAAATGGCGTCCGCACAGCAGAAGGCGTTTTGTGTGTTGCAGTTTTCGAGCTGTAAATCAGTAGTCACAGTGCAGCGTGAGTTTCGTCGACGTTACAGAACATTACAAATACGTTAAGGATACTGTGTACGTGCCACCGTTGCCCACATCTTTGGATGAGCTCCGAACTCGCATTATTACTGCCATAGAGTCAGTGAAAACGGACATGTTGGAGCGAGTATGGGAGGAATTCGACTATCGTGTCGACGTTGCTCGTGTAACTAGGGGAAGTCACATAGAGCATTTATGAGGTGAGAGACAAAATTTGGACAGTTTTTCTTTTGGTTGATGTATCACAAATCACTCTATATTTGTAACATTAAAAAATATTCTCATTTGAAATCAGGTAAATCATTTTAAATAGCCCTGTATTTATATTCATATAATCTTTATATTCAAATATTCATTTTTACATAAGGACCAAACTCGCATAATGCAAATTTGGATGACTTTAGTGTTCAATGTATGATAAATTCTTTAACTTATTATTATTTATATGTTGTTCATTCATACGTCCATTTCCTTTCTTGACCTTTATCTTTTGTTAATTTTATTAATTATTCATTCAGCTACCTAGTCAGCTACCTATTCAGTCTACCTATTGTCAACCAATTGTGACTACCAATATGTGTACAAAACTTTATGCATTCGTACATGTTCGCAAATGATCATGATCACGTACGTAGTTACCTTACATGTAAGTACGTTCACATGTATACTTTTTATTTTTTCTTTAAATTATTTAATTTCTCGGAATAAACTCATAAATGCTTATGCAAATGTTCGAATTCCGATGACGACGACAAAAGCGAGAGCTTCTGAGGTGAAAATCTCCTCTCTCTTGCTTGCTTCTAATCCAAAAACATTATCATGTTATATAAAGGGTGTTTTAGGAGGAAAGGTCAATACTTCGGGAGGTGATAGTATCGGTCATTGTGAGAAAAAAAGTTCATATGAACATGTGTCTAATTCTGAATGGTTACGGAGATAGAGCTGTTTGAATCTGCAAATATAAAAGCATTGTTAATGGTAATCAAGAAAGAGAAACCAATTACTGTTTCTAACATTTAATGTTTAAACATTGGCATTTTGAATGGTATCAGATACAGAAATGACAAATTTGTTACAGTTTACAATACGTTTTCGAAAATCCCACCATCAACCTCAATGCACTTTGCAACTCGTGTGCGAAGATCGCGTGTTATTCGTCTGAGTTGATTTTGACGTTCCCTTATGCGGGCAGCAGCATCCAAAATGCGCGCGAGCAATTCGTCTCGTGTATCCACTTTTCTTTTGTAAACTTGACTTTTCATCCACCCCCACAAACAATAATCTAACGGAGAGAGGTCTGGAGACCCTGGTGGCCATTGATTGGGACCACCGCGGGGTGAGGAAGAGCTGCGCGCGCATCAGATTCAAACAGCTCTATCTCCGTAACCATTCAGAATTAGACACATGTTCATATGAACTTTTTTTCGCACAATGACCGATACTATCACCTCCCGAAGTATTGACCTTTCCTCCTGAAACACCCTGTACAGTTATATATTGTGTGTTGTTTTATATATATATATATATATATATATGAAAATTATTTCACGAAAGTGACACGTGAAAAATATTTATGATGAATAAAACCACGAAGGGAAAAGAAACACAAAGTGGTGCTCAAGCGCTTTCGTCTAATGATATCCTCAGGAACACTGGAGTGAAAAGAGAGTTCAAGACTATATTAGGTTACAAAAAAAAAAATATATATATATATATATATATGTATATATATATATATATATATATATATATATATATATATATATATAGTAAGTGTAGAAATAAAAATTGTGGGAGGTGCAAACACATTTGTACGGAAAACTAACAATTTTAGCCCTTTGCCCGAAATTCAACATAAGTTCAAATGGCTTGTTTACAACCAATTTTTTATAGTTATTTCTGAATTATACATAGGTCACAAAAGAATAAAGAAATGAAAATAAATATAAATTGGAAACAAAAATAGATAAAAAAAATTACAAAATGATGCCTAAATGATATATAGGTCACAAACGAAATAAACAACGAAATAAACCCACAGATAAAAGCATAAAAACTGTAAGCGGAGCATAAAAATTCAAGCTCAATTGGAAAGTTTACAGTCAATTTAATAGATGATGCCAAAATGATATAAATGTCACAAAGAAATAAAATAAAGAAATAAACCTAAAAATTAAATTGCAAAATAATTTGTAAAATAAATAAATTCCCTTATAAGTTTGGATGCTTCTCTTACAATTTATTTAATTGTTTTCGGGATTTGGACTATCCATATGGTAAAGAAAGAAATTGCCTTACCTTATTATTTCGTTGGGCCTCGCTTCTGTATCGATGTAGGGCCGTGGTACCATGGAGTTACACAATGAGTTCACTCGATGTAACTAATATAGGCAGTCGCTATTTAAAACCCTGAAGGAATAGGCCTATCCTTTTTATAGTTATTAGGTTTTATATTATAAGGAATTCACTCAGAACTTTAGAGAAGACGAAGCACATCTTCCCTGTTTAAAGCATTCGCTGTAAAATAAACAGCTCCGAGCCGAGCCGATATAATATAATCTTCGTATTTTTATTATAAATTGCCGATTTGGCGAACGTTGTTGACTCCTTCTCTCTTATAATTTTCATGAGTTAGCAATGAAAAATTTTGATCACGTGAAATAATAAATGTTTCTCGTGGTTATGTAGGCCCGATGCCTACATACGGGTTCTATGTATGTATGGCAATCATTTCATTCCCAGTAGGCTACGTCGCCAATCCCGAGGCAATTTTGTAGATATTTAATTCAATTAATTAATAATTTATATTTAATTATGAAATAAAGGTATCACATACGATACCATGTTGTAAGCGCGTATAGTTTTTCCATAGTATTAATCTTTGAATTTTTTATATTTCGTAATAACTCTCTAGGCAAGTGTCGTGTTGAAGATTTGATTTTCCAATTACTGTGCATTGTAACTTAACCACCCCGACTTATGTTGTGTATATAAATCTATATTATTAAAACCACTAGTTATCAAATCAGACTTAGGATAATTATGCACTTAAAACTGGCTAAATATGCATGCAAATATGCAGTAAACACTGAGAAAATATGCACTTAAATATGCATTTAAAAATAAGTATATAAATACTAATAATAAAAACTTATTATACTTATTTCTTCACCAAATAAAACGATAGAAAAGGACATTAAAAGGACAGTAAACTTCACAAAAAAATATGATGCAGGAAACTTTTTACATATTACATTTAATTACAACATATTGCTTTAAATGTTCAAATGTCATTCTACGCCTGTTATCAGCCAGAATATTTTTGTATTCAGAGAATATTCGTTCCACTTCGACAGTAACTATAGGAGCATATTCTAAAGCCATTATATCCAAAAGGTTGAGGTGTTCTAAACTTGAGTCAATTTGTGTATTGTTTGACAGTATTTCACTAATTTTTTTCATCATGCCATACCCTTTACTTTTTGACAGCACAGCTTCTAGTTTACCATAGAACTCTTTGATTTCAAGACTTTTTAATGAACTGCGAATTCCTTCAACTAATTCAATGCTATGCTTTAATGGCAATTCTTTTTCTTGCAGTTTTAAAATAGCTGCGCAAATACATCTGAAGTTGGTGGAAATGTAAATCAGATTCTCTCGAATACCTTCGTTTGTGAATGCAGTATTTGCATCTGTGATGCTGTGACCGCTCTCAGGATCAAATGTCTCTATCACACTCTTTACAATTTCAAAATAGTCCACATAATAGAATGCAGCTTCTAACCAGGTTCCTCACCGTGTTATTATTGGGGAAGGAGGAAACGGTGCACTTCCAGCAAGTTCTCTAAATTTTGCTTTGCGGTGTGGTGCTTTTACAAAAACTGACTTAACGCTAGAAATTAATTCATTTACATCCTTGTACTTTGGACGAATATATTCTGCAACTCTGTGCAGTCCATGGGCTACACATGTCACATGTATCATTTTAGGATAAAGAACTTGAAGTCCTCTCATACACTTAGTCAAATATGGAGCACCATCAGTACACACTAAAAGAACTTAATTATACTGAATACCAGAAGGCATTAATAGATTTAATGAATCATTGAAAAATGCAGCAATAGTTGCATGGTTTACCTTGTCCAACTCAACAATTGCTAATAAATAAGATTGACCTCTGTCATATTCTGTTCCCAATAAACCAAATACAAAACTTGCAACACACCTCTGCTCTACATTCACCTCGTCCTTTCAGACACCAGCAGACAACTAAGAGAGAGAACGATTGATAAGTTATAATATAAGTTATAACTGGTCTGCTTATAACTTAAACGCGTAAACAGTATTGCCAAATTTCTGAAATACATTGTTGTCAAAGCTAAAATTACTTGAAAATGTAACCTTTATTAAAAATAAAAATAAGGAAAATATGACTAATTGTCAGAAAATCAACGATATATGCAAAAACACTTTAAAATGCCAAAAATATGCATTTGCATATGCAAGTATGCAAATGCATAATTATCCGAAGCCTGGTTATTATCTAGTTTGAATTAGTTGGGATGTTATAGTATTGTATTGTATTAATTGTATTTTATTAATATCATTCTAGAGGGGAGAGCCCTATAAAAATGAACAATGAATAATTCCTATGTTCATATATTTTTATATTCATTCGTGTAATTCTTAGATCCATTCGTATGATTCTTATACTAATTTATTTAATTCTTATATCCATTTATATACTTCGTATATTTATATAATCCTGTATATTCTTATATATTTATATTCATATAATCTTTATATTCAAATATTCATTTTTACATAAGGACCAAACTCGCATAATGCAAATTTGGATGACTTTAGTATTCAATGTATGGTAAATTCTTTAACCTATGATTATTTATATGTTGTTCATTCATACGTCCATTTCCTTTCTTGGCCTTTATCTTTTGTTAATTTTATTAATTATTCATTCAGCTACCTATTGCCTACCTATTGTCAACCAATTGCGACTACCAATATGTGTACAAAACTTTATGCATTCGTACATGTTCGCAAATGATCATGATCACGTACGTAGTTACCTTACATGTAAGTACGTTCACATGTATACTTTTTATTTTTTCTTTAAATTATTTAATTTCTCGGAATAAACTCATAAATGCTTATGCAAATGTTCGAATTCCGATGACGACGACAAAAGCGAGAGCTTCTGAGGTGAAAATCTCCTCTTTCTTGCTTGCTTCTAATCCAAAAACATTATCATGTTATATATAGTTATAATGTTATAATAATGTTATAATGTTTCAGACCAACAAAGACCCTAGGATCCACTCATGGCTGGTCTACCTAACTGTGTTCGTTCGTAATCGTGTATTGTGTATGTCCTCCGTGGTGGCGGAGGGGACATACATTTTACGTGGGTTCCGAACCACAAGAACATAAGAAATTTATGTAAAAACTGCCGGTAAATTGGCAACGACCAATTTTTACGAAACTAAATAATTATCAATTTAAAACTAATTAATTATCGATTTAAAACTAAAGATAGAATCTCTGGATCCAGAGGATCAAGTCATAATAGACTACTATCCACAAATATGTTACACTCTATATCTATTTATAACGGGCATGCAAATATATCAGATCCAAAGAATCCAGTCAATTTCATTACGGTATCCATCAAGTCACGGTCCATATCGATTGCGGACCAAGTCAAAATTTACAATCATATACATTACAATATATACACTTACGAGAAAAAGTGTAGGTGTGGCTGTAAAGACTGTACAGTAATGTAGAAATGTGTGTGCACCCATTTTGGGTCTCCCATTTAAAAGTGTTTGTGGGGCAAGTGAAGATCATGAGTTTTTCAATACCTCACAGTAGTATGGGGGGCACCGCTCGGCAGAGGAATCTCTTTAAATGGGGTGTGTAAGGACAGAGAGTATCCCCTAACCCAAGACGCTGCCTCCCTATCTCCCACAACACTTGTGTTGAGCTGTGGGATCTATCCCCAGAAAGCCTTAATTTTACTTCCTTAAACTATACCCTTTCTATCAACATATGCGTCTAATCGATTTTTAAACATGTTTATAGACGTGCTACTAATTACTTCTACCGGCAAACTATTCCAGTTATTTACTATTCTATGCGTGAAAAAGTTTTTCGCAACTGCTGTCTCGAACCTTCTACTTGTCAACTTACACCCGTTATTTCTAGTCCTATTATATTGAGATATTTCGAAAAAGCTATCTCTATCTACGTTATCGAACCATTCATAATTTTGAAAACCTGGATTAGATCACCCCTTAACCTCCTAGTCTCGAGTGTTGTCAATTTTAACTCCTTAAGCCTATCCTCGTACGACTTTGACCTAAGCGACGGAATCATCTTAGTTGCTCGTCTTTGAACTCTTTCGATTTTGTCTATATCTTTGCTCATATGCGGATTCCAAAATTGGACCGCGTACTCCAAATGGGGTCTAACTAATGATTTATAAAGTGAAACTATAATATCGCGCGATTTGTACTCAAAATTTCGAGCTATAAAACCTAACACTTTGTTCGCCTTATTGACCGCTGCTGTGCTTTGTTTCGCTACTTTTAAATCACCAGTGACTATAACTCCTAAATCTTTTTCCTGCTCTACGCTTGTTAAATCTTTCCCTGACATACTATACGCAAAATTACCGTTACGCGAACCTATATGCAAAATTTTGCACTTATCAACGTTAAATCTCATTTGCCATGTGACTGACCAATCAACGATTTTATTCAGATCTTCCTGAATTTTACCTCTATCTTCGTCATTAATCGCCCTACCACCCAGCTTCGTGTCATCCGCAAACTTTGAAACTGTACTGACTAGGCCGACATCTAAATCGTTAAAATATATAAGAAAAAGCAAGGGGCCCAATACAGAACCCTGAGGAACGCCACTCGCTACATTAGCCCAACACGACTCCGCTCCATCAACGACCACCCTCTGTTTCCTGCCTCGCAACCACTCTTCTAGCCAATTTATGTATTATGTGTGTTGTGTTTTATATATATATATATATAACATCCTGATTGTCTATAAATATGAAACACTGTAAAAAACTATAGTTATCTGTTTAATTGTAATTCACTGTAATAATTTACTATGATGTAATTAATGTACTTTAATGAAACTGTAATTAACGATAATAAGTGAATGTGAATTAATTGGTAATTATAAGCATAGTTAATAGTTATAGTCAACCAAAATTACAATGTACTCAGTGATGTACTTTGGTTGTACTCAATGTACAACCCGACATTATGTCGTCATTTAGGAATGTATACGCGGCGATATTGTTATTGTTTTTTTATTATTATTTTTTCGTTGGGATAAATTTTTTATTTGCTTTCTACTTTGCCAAATAATTGGTGACTTGTTCTTTTTAAAATTTCTTAATCATTTTTTTAGATTTAGCTTAATAATGAATCCTGATTAAAAGTTTTGCAATGTTCATGTTTTGTATACATTCTCTCTTCGTTATAAAAGATGAAGTCATGTGTTGCCTAAGCATTTAATTGTAAATCTTAAACCTTTAAATTTTGCTCATATGCATATTTTAGTGTAAAGATGCGTAGTTCAATTTCCACTTTTAGTTAACTCAGCAAATCATGATAGCATCAGATCTGAAAATACGCGGTTTAAGATAAAAATATGGCTTCATCTTCAAATATCTTGTTTATCTGTTTAAACACTGCGACAGCAAAAAAATGTACTTTACTTTCAAATACTGTGCAAAAATAATGCAGCCTATAAAGAATAAAAAACGACAAAAATTTCTTCCATGTTCATTCTGACTAGATTGATCTAACTTAGAGGCCGAGCATTACTTGTAACATTTTAGCAGTAGATTACAGTAACAAAAAGTCTTTATCTTCGAGCCGTGCTCACTTCAGAGAACTTAGTCATTAAAATCTCCCGATACGTTACAAGAAGAATCGGGGAACCTTCAGAGAACTTAGTTATTAAAATCCACCGATACGTTACAAGAAAAATCGGGGAACCTTCCGAGAACTTAGTCGTAAATAGGGAAAACTAATTTCCCGATACGTTATAAGAATCGGGGAACCGTCAGATAATTTAGTAAGTTTTCCCAGAATCCTCCGAACCACTATAGAAGAACTCGAAGAGTAGTATAGAAGAAACTACTGCGAATAACAAATCCGTTGCTGCCTCCTAACCAGAACCCCGTCGACTTCGAACCAACCAAGACCACAGACAGAGGGGTTAACATATATATACAGTATATATATCGGGCTATAAGATTAGTTGCCAGAATGTGCTATGCATTGAATTAGTTCTCTTATTTCAATATTTTTGAGAAGATTAATTCGAATTATTTCAGTACCAAGCATATTTCATTAAATTCCCTTCCAAATTCTAAATTCACTATGTTTAAACTAAAACAATTATAATACTTAGAGTTGTCAGTGGTGTCATTATACCAATATTATTCCTCTATGCGTGTTTCATCTCAACATTAAAGAAGAATTATCTGAAGCATGCCCATATATATATATATATATATATATATATATATATATATATATAAACGCAAATTTCGTATATAAACAGATGCATGTAAAGTTTCTTTAGATGGAAGTATATAAACTAGTTGCAGTTTGCGCGGATTAATGTGCAATTTTATTTTTAATCAAAAACAATAAATCAAAAACGCATACCGTTAAAATATTTTCCCCAGCAATGTTTAGAAGGCTGTGTGTATATATATATATATATATGAAAAATATTTCACGAAAGTAAACACGTGAAAAATATTTATGATGAATAAAACCACGAAGGAAAGGAAACACAAAAAGGTGCTCAAGCGCTTTCGTCTAATGACATCCTCAGGAACACTGAAGTACATAAAAGGTTACGGCCTATATATAGGTTACAGAAAGAAAAAAAAAATAAATAAATAAATAACACATACACACAAACATATATATATATATATATATATACATACATATCTACACACACACACACACATATATATATATATATATGCAATAAACGAAGAAGTAAAAATTAACAAAGAGGCATACAGATTTGTAAGGAAAAATATCGATTTTTAGCACAAGATCAAATGAATTATAAAAATACAAATTTATACTGGAAATCTGCCCGGGTTTTAACACTTTGCCTTTTATAGTCAAGTTTCGATATATATAAAAATAAAATGAAGATTAAAAGTTAATAAAGTGGCATACAAGTTTACTAAAGATTTAGCGTCCTACCCTTTTTATGTAAATCTGTTTTGAAGGAATTCAAAACAACAGGATCGAGTTGAAAAAGACCTTTGCTTATGTTGAAGTTATTTGAAAGTTGGATAATGGCAGACTCAAGAATATTTCTGTTAACAATGTTGCTAGAGTGAAATAACACTGAAGCATTATTCCAATCAATACAGTGGGATAACTCTGACAAATGGACAAAAAGAGCACTGGACAATAGGGTGGATCGATTTTACATTGTTTTCGATTTCCATATTCTAATAGAGACAAAAACTTGCGCATGCATGAGAAAATAGCCTCTGCAAAATCTTAGCTTAATCGGTAATCATCTTCTGCCCCCGGCAGAGCGATGAAAATCATATTTTAGTAGTCAAAAACGTATTTTTCTTATAATTTTTAAAATATTTCAATATGCGTGTGTGTTATTTCATGCCTAAGCAACGATATAAATGCTATGGGAAATATATAAATGCATTATTTAAGACAGAGAGCCGATCTGAAAATATGTATATAAATTACCTATTTTTTCAACATTTGACGTTGTTGCCGGGGGCAAAAGATATTAACGTAGGACAACGCGCTTGGAAAAACGATCATATGAGGTCTTTTCCATCGACTTTATAGTTATTAGGAATAATTTTGATGCATATTGAAATATTTATAAGAATACGTTTTTGACTATTAAAATATGATTTTCATCGCTCTGCCGTGGTCAGATGATGATTACCTATTAAGCTAAGAGTTTGCAGAGGCTATTTTCTCATGCATGCGCAAGTTTTTGTCTCTATTAGAATATGGAAATCGAAAAAAATGTAAAATCGATCCACCCTACTGGACAACTGTCCTGTTCTAACGGAATATTGATGCTGTTTTATACGTGTGTGCAAATCCTTTCCCGTCTGACCTATGTAAAAGGAATCACATTGTTTACACCCAATTTTATAGATAATGCCTGAATTATTGGTAGGGCTATTTTTTACTATGATATTTTTCACAATATTGTTATATGAAAATACTACATTAATATCCAAAAGTTTAAGTACATTAGCAATGCCTAAAAAGCCCGGGAAAAATGGAAGTACTAAAATATTTTTTGACAAAGTACGAGTGTTATTATTGACACGATAGAAAGTTCGTTTTGATGAAAAAATTGCCTTCTTAGTGGGGGTGTCATGTCCCGAGTAAAAGTGTACGTAGGACAAATTGTTCGTTGTTTTCCGATAGATACTAAACTTAAAACCTGGGCTTTCCCTATGTACACGCACATCCAAAAATGGGATTGAATTGTCTTGTTCCACTTTAAACTAACTTAATGGAGGGGACTTGATCATTTAACTGAAGGAGGAAGTTATCCAGGTCACGATTCATGGGCCAGATACACAAAATATCGTCGACGTACCGTAACCAAGGGATGTTAAACTATGTTAAACAAATACTGAGGGAGATTACACTGTTTTTCAAAACACGCGAGACTGTAACAAATCTGTAAAGCCGAAGGTTTTTTAACAATAAAAAAGGACATACCATATCCAAGGGCACTCAGTATTTGTTTAACATAGTTAAAGGCCTCGTTTTTGTGCGGCGAATGGTAATTACGAAGATAACTTTCCTAAACGATTTCGCGATGGCCTCTCACAATTAAAAAAAGATGGGGAGCTCCATATTACTAAAGCAGACAAGGCTAACACCATAGTTATTATGGACAAAGTGGACTACATCGGAAAGATGAACGAGCTTCTCCAGGACCCCGCCACATACAGCAAACTTAGGAAGAACCCGCAGGATGACGTCATCAAATCATTTAATAGTGGCTTGAAACGCATTCTCAAAGATCATAAGGACTTAATTCCGCTTTTCAGGTCCACTTCACCTTCTCTGCCCTACCTTTACGGTCTTATTAAAACCCACAAACCTGGCAACCCTATGCGCCCTATTATTAGCTCGGTGGGCTCTATTACTTATAAACTCTCCAAATGGCTTGTCAAAGTCTTGTCCCCCATTCTCGGAACTATCTCTGATTCACATGTAAAAAATTCCATGGATCTTACTGAAAAATTGAATAATGCACGTACTGAAACTAACGATAGATTGATCAGTTTTGACATTTGTTCATTGTTTACAAAAGTGCCGATTGATGATATGCTTGACTTTCTCTCCCAAGAATTATATAAGTATGACCTGCCACTACCTTCACACATTGTTTTGGAACTTATTAAGCTTTGCATCAAAGACTGTAAATTCACTTTCAATAACGAGTATTATCAACAAGTGTTTGGGATGGCCATGGGCAACCCCTTATCGCCCCTCCTCTCCAATATTTATATGGAGTTTTTCGAAATTACTTACATTCCGAGAATCCTGGGGGTTGGCATCCCTTGGTTGCGGTACGTCGACGATATTTTGTGTATCTGGCCCATGAATCGTGACCTGGATAACTTCCTCCTTCAGTTAAATGATCAAGTCCCCCCCATTAAGTTTACTTTAGAAGTGGAACAAGACAATTCAATCCCATTTTTGGATGTGCGTGTACATAGGGAAAGCCCAGGTTTTAAGTTTAGTATCTATCGGAAAACAACAAACAATTTGTCCTACGTACACTTTTACTCGGGACATGACACCCCCACTAAGAAGGCCATTTTTTCATCAATGTTTCTCCGCGCCCTTAGGATCGCCAGTCCGGAATACATCGATGCCGAATTGGAAAAAAAAAATCAACGGTATTGGAAGTGATCTGTGTTATCCATCTGCGTTTATGGAATCTTGTCTCAACAAGGCAAAACGAACTTTCTATCGTGTCAATAATAACACTCGTACTTCGTCAAAAAATTTTTAGTACTTCCATTTTTCCCGGGCTTTTTAGGCATTGCTAATGTACTTAAACTTTTGGATATTAATGTAGTATTTTTCATATAACAATATTGTGAAAAATATCATAGTAAAAAATAGCCCTACCAATAATTCAGGCATTATCTATAAAATTGGGTGTAAACAATGTGATTCCTTTTACATAGGTCAGACGGGAAAGGATTTGCACACACGTATAAAAACAGCATCAATATTCCGTTAGAACAGGACAGTTGTCCAGTGCTCTTTTTGTCCATTTGTCAGAGTTATCCCACTGTATTGATTGGAATAATGCTTCAGTGTTTTTCACTCTAGCAACATTGTTAACAGAAATATTCTTGAGTCTGCCATTATCCAACTTTCAAATAACTTCAACATAAGCAAAGGTCTTTTCAACTCGATCCTGTTGTTTTGAATTCCTTCAAAACAGATTTACATAAAAAGGGTAGGACGCTAAATCTTTAGTAAACTTGTATGCCACTTTATTAACTTTTAATCTTCATTTTATTTTTATATATATCGAAACTTGACTATAAAAGGCAAAGTGTTAAACCCGGGCAGATTTCCAGTATAAATTTGTATTTTTATAATTAATTTGATCTTGTGCTAAAAATCGATATTTTTCCTTACAAATCTGTATGCCTCTTTGTTAATTTTTACTTCTCCGTTTATTGCATAATATATATATATATATATATATATATATATGTGTGTGTGTATATTATTATATATATATATATATATATGTTTTTGTGTATGTATGTTATTTATTTATTTATTTTTATTTTTTTTCTGTAACCTATATATAGGCCGTAACCTTTTATGTACTTCAGTGTTCCTGAGGATGTCATTAGACGAAAGCGCTTGAGCACCTTTTTGTGTTTCCTTTCCTTCGTGGTTTTATTCATCATCATATATATATATATTATATATATATATATAAGGGGTTCCAAAAAACCTTAGCCCCCCACCATTTGCAGCTTACATGTTTACTTATATCGAAATAGTTTTTAGCGATTATAAAAATATATAAAATTCTTTATTTATTGCAGCATTAAAATTACTCTAGCTGATAAAATGATAATATAATGGCTTCTCAATTAATTGGTGATTCGGAGAGGCAACGTGTGGTAGATCGCATACGAGCAATAACATTTCGGGAAGCTCGTGATGATGGCGCCACCTTTATAACACGTTTATGGGTTGCCGAAAAGTTGCGAAGAAGTGAGGACTTCGTCAAAAGAAATTGGAATAAAACTTTGGATGAATTGAAATGGATACAATCAAATTTGGGCGCCCAAATTTGCCACTCTCTCAGGAAACAAAAACATCATTGAAAGCGGTACGCGTAAGCGGAAAAACAGCTGTGCTAAACTTTCTAGAGAGATCGAAGTGTTGAGAGGAAAGATCGTTAGTGGTGAGATCATTCGACTGTACCGTCATAGGCAAGGTTTAAAGCCTTGGCATGAACTTCCAAAGCCAAGAAAAACTCAACTTAACATCGATGACAGAATGTGGTTTGCCCATTATCTTGAAGATTGGGATGTGGATGATTTCATGCATTTAGCTGTCTCCGATTAATTTTTTGTTTACGTAACACGTCGGCCTAACTACTAAAATGATCGAGTGTGGTCCACAACACCAGATGAAATCGATGACAATGAACATTATCGCGAATTATTAAAAAGTCCAAACTGTGTTGGTGTGTTTGTTTTGTTCACTGCAAAGAAGCTCGTGTGGGTGCTGAAGCCAAATGGTCAGAGTTGGGATGGACAGCATTTTCGTGATATTATTCTATCCCAGCATGTCATTCCTTTTCTAAGAAACCCAAACAATGTTATGGATGTCGATCAGGTCACACTTCTGCACGATAAGGCCCCCTGCTTTAAGGCATCAGCCACTCAACAGTTGCTGCGGAACCATGAGATCGATTTCTTTGGAAATGAAGAATGGCCAGGAAATTCTCCTGACCTGAACGTCTGTGAGCACATTGGATCAGTTATAAAGGACAAGGTTGAATGTCTCTTGTTTCAAGAACCTGCAGCAAATCAATTTTCGAAGGATACAATGACGCAACACATGAAACTCTTTTAGCAAATTTGCGTAACGATCAAGATCTATTCACGTCACTTTTGGCAAGCTACCCAAAGCGAATTCAGGCTGTCTTGGAAGCCAATGGCAGGAACACCAAGTTTTAAATGTTTCTCATTAAATGCAGGATTACATTCTCTTTTGTAAGGTATGTTTAGTTTTACTGTACCTCTAATGGTTTAGGCCATGGGCGGGGGGGCTAAGGGGTATTGGAGCCCCGTATATATATATATATGTTAAACACAGACCGTGCATGAAACAAGGAACTCTTCTGGGAAATTACATTCAATATAGTTCGAATAAGTAATGATAAGTGACAAATACTCTAGTTTTTCCTTTTTCAGGATGGAAAGCCCAACGTGGGCACCGGGTTACTCGCAAAAAGGACCCAAAATATAGCTTTCCTCACCAGCTATCTGTATAGTATTTGTCACTTATCATTATTTATTTGAACTATAGTGGATGTAATTTCCCAGAAGAGCTCCTTGTTCCATGCACGGTCTGTGTTTCACATATAAGTTTCTCAGAGGACCATTCTGAGTTTGTGTATATTAAACGGACGTGTTATGTGCCTTGAAAAGTGGGCGCAAATGTTCCGGTTGAGGTTTAAGGTTTGTTGTAACATACTGTATATTCGGCTCGATTTTTTAGTTCATTCAGAACAAAAATTAAATGACTTATAAGGACAAATTTCCTCGAATTTTTAGTTTATTCACAACAAAAATTAAATGACATAATGACAAATTAATCATCAATATAATTCCCTTCTTTTTCTATAACTTCCTCCCACCTGTAGAAAAGTTTTTTTATGCCACGTTCGAAGAAATCCCTTGGTTTCGAGTTTAAAAAAAGCGATCACTTCATTTTCGATAGCTTCCCTGGATTGCAAATTTTGTCCATCTAGATGGTGTTGCAAACTTCTCAATAAATGATAGTCTGAAGGTGCGATATCTAGAGAATAAGGTGGATGAGGCATTTTTTTTCCAACCAAATGCCTCCAATTGGGCAGTGGTGATTCGAGCGGTTTGAGGGCGCGCGTTATCCCGGTGGAATAGCGTGACCCGACAATTCAGCGCAGGACAATTCAGCGCCGACAATTCAGCGCCGACAATTCAGCGCAAGACAATTCAGCGCGAAAATACCAACAAAGGAGAAGAAAGAACAAATCCAGAGGGAAGAGAGGCTTGCAACTGTGGTTAGTTAGGTTAGGTTAGGTTTCTAGTTTTTTAAATAAAATCTTAATTTTAACAATTCTAACAAATTTTGTTTTTTTAAATAAAATTTTAATAATTATACTCCTTTGAATTTTATCTCCGATTTGTCACTCCTTCGTTATGTCACTCCTTCGTTACGGTATTTATGTCACTCCTTTGTTATGTCACTCCTTTGAAATGTCACTCCTTCGATACAGACCCAATTTAGCATATACAGGGCGTCCCAAAAAAATGTATACACACTTTAACAGCTGATAGCTCAATTGATGTTTCTTTCTTTCCAAGTTAAACCCATTAGAATTAATAATGGCAGTCAGACTAAGCTTTGAACAAAGGAAATTCATTCTAAAATGCTACTGGAAGTGTGAAAACGCAGTTGAAGTGCAAAGACAGTTTAGGAGGGAGTTTCAAACAGATCCACCAACGCGACTTACCATCACTCGAATTAGAGATAAGTTTGAAGCCGATGGAACTGTTCAGAATGTCCACAAGAAGCGTTCCGGAAGACCACGGACATCGACAAGCCCCACAAAGCAAGAAAGAGTACTGGAAACGTATCACCAAAGTCCAAGAAAATCTGTGCGGCAAGCGAGTCGTGAGGTAGGAATTTCAGAATCGTCTGTCCAACGCATTTTGAAGCGCTGTCAATGGAAAAGTTACATTCCAAGATTAGTCCATGCTATTAATGAAGATGATCCGGACCGAAGAGTGGAGTATTGCGAGTGGTACTTGGCACGATGTGGATGTGGATTGGACGAAGGGGTTTCGTAGAATACCCTCCGCGTTCACCAGACCTCACACCACTAGACTTTTTTATGGGGATACTTAAAAGACAAAGTCTACGCTATAAAACCTGCAACAGTCGCTGAATTGAGAGCAGCCATTGAACGAGAATGCACACAAATACCAAACGAAATGTTTCGTGATGTTTGCGATTCCATTGCTTCGCGTTATCAGCAGTGCCTGGACCAGAACGGACGTCAGTTTGAAAACAGGCGTTGACAAAACAATTAAATAATGTCTGTAGATTCTATTACATTTTGAAAATGAAATGTATTTTAATAAACACTGCCTTTATAAGTATTTAAAGTGTGTATACATTTTTTTGGGACGCCCTGTATATAAATATACAAATTTTTCTCTTTTTTATTTATTGCGATTTATTTTTATTATTTTTAACTAAACTTTTAACTGTACTGACTTGCGCTGAATTGTCGGCGCTGAATTGTCTTGCGCTGAATTGTCTTTGCGCTGAATTGTCGGCGCTGAATTGTCGGCGCTGAATTGTCCTGCGCTGAATTGTCGGTGCTCCGTGGAATAGAACACCTCCGCGATTAATTAATGCAGAACGTTTTTCTTGTAATACCATCTTCAATCGTTGGAGTTGTTGGCAGTAGACTTCAGCTGTGACTGTTTGGTTATCTGGCAGAAGCTCAAAATGAATAATTTCTTGCATATCAAACGCATAGCAAAATTTTCTTTGGATTTGGGTCCATTCCTTGGCTGAGGTTCAGGCTTTGTTTCACAACTAAGCCACTGATGTCGACGCTTAATATTGTTATAGAGAACCCATTTTTTATCCCCAGTAACGATCCGATTCAAAAACGGTGCCTGCAGTTGCCGAGAATGCAGTGATGTGCAAATATCGATTCGATGTTGAAGATTCGCTTGTGACAAATCATGCGGAACCCATTTTTCAACCTTCACTACTTTTCCTAACAGCTCCAAATGACGATGAATGGTCATATGGCTAACGCCGAATTGCAGGCCAAGTTCTCTTACAGTTACCGTTTAGTTTTCCTCCACTGTTGCTTTCAGCAACTATTCATCTAATTCATTTGGTCGTCCTGCTCGTTGATAATCTTTCAGACTGAAGTCTCCATTTCTGAACTTCTCAAACCATCTCCTACACATCCATTCGCTCACAACATCATTTTCATAAACCTTTGAATATTTCTTGCGGATTCACTAGCGTTAGATCCATTATGGAACTCATACAGCATCACATGTCGAATATGCTCTTTCGTGGGCTCCATGCTTTTTCAATTACTGTAATATCGTACGGGGTGGGGTTGTAACTGTATGAAAAACACCAGAGAAAATATTCATCAGCCTAATCCTACACTAGCCTAAGCCTACACTAGCCTAAGTCATTCTGTATCATTCTGTATCGTGATAAAACATGTGCGAACTTGTCGCCGCGTGTATTTTGCAACATTTCTAAAACTATTTCACATTATCTTGAGGTTATTCTATTATCTATCGTCCGTTTTCTAATCGAGCAGAATTTATGATACAACCTGATATTTTAGTGAGTAAGCGACACTGACCTATAGCTTCTGGCCTCGGATCGATCTCCTCTTTTATATATTTGTACTATGTTTGTTCTCTTCAGGATGCTCGGTATTTCTCCCGTGTCTAGTGGTTGTCTCCATTTCCAATATAGGGGTTCAGCGATTGTATTCTTGCAGTTTTTGATCAGTGTGGCATTCCATTCGTCCGGTCCTGTCGCCGAGTGTGCTTTTAGTTTCCCTGTAGCTTGTGCAATATCATCTGTTGTAAAGTCGAAGTCCGTTATACGTACTTTCCCCTTGTAGTTCTTCTTCAAAGAACGCGTTCCTATCGCATATCAGTTTGTCAGTTTTTGGGATACTGAAAGATGATTCCTACTGAACTCTTAATATTTCAGATACTTCTGTTAGATCATCAGATAAAGCATTGTCTTCATTTTTCAAAGGTCCGATAGTCGCGTAATTTTTCGATTTCCTTTTCGCAAAAGTATAGCAGTACTTTGAGTTAACCTTTATCGCTTCTACAGCGTCGTCGTCTTCTTTTTCCGTATGCTTCTCAATTAGGTCCTGCATGACGAAATCTATAATCTGCAGTTTATCATTTAATATTTTTCTGATGTTGTTTTCCTTGCAGTTTCTTAATTTTGCAGTAACTCTTTCTCTTTCGAAACATTGACCTCTTTTATCTCTCGAACCTGTTTCTCTTTCTTCTTTGTTGCATTTTTGGGACATGTCTTTCCACAATTTCCAGCGTCTTCTCCTCTGAGGTCATTAGCATCTCTTCCGTTGTCTTGGCCCTTTTCTTAACATTAAAATTAAACAACTGGTTAGGTTAATTGAATACCCGGGTAGATCAACTGAATGCCCGATTAGGTTAATTGAATGCCCGGTTAAGTCAAATGTACGTCCTTGACGATTGGTTAGGTTAAGTCGTGATATTTTAGTTAGTTTTAACGAAAATATCACGACTTAACCTAACCAATCATCAAGAGCGGACAGTTGACCTAACCTGACATTCAGTTAACCTAACCTAGCATTCAATAATTTTCCCGTATGTTTCGATTAATTTTAAGCAACTTTTCCTCTGATAATTTTTTCCCTCAAGGAGCCCTTTCCATGTTTTTATGGTGGAATCAGGGGTATCATTTCAAATTGGCTTGGGGTGGCGAAGAAGGCAGTGAGAGGCCCCTAGTAGTGTGACCGCAAACAAGACGAGTGCAAATCAATTGCAATGTTGATCATATGAATGCCAGTGCCAATCCCCCCTCCCCCAAGGGTGCCAAAAAAAGAAAAAAGGAAGCAAGGTGGAACCCCCCCCCAGCTGCCACAAGCTGGGGAAATCCCACCGAAAGAGGAGGAGAGCAGGTTGGTCTCCCCCCAAAAGGGTTTCATTAGCTCAGGAAGGTGAGAGAGGAGAGAAAGAGCATCCTTTCGTCTGGAGGTCCAGACGCATAATAATAGTTCATCCGAGCATCCGCTGGCTTAGAAGTCGAAATCCACCAGTTGGCTTAATCAGCCAGTTGTTGTTGTTGTTGTTGTTTAGCCGATCAGCCCACCTTGATCGAGAAAGCCGGCGGCACGCAGGTAACCGATCGCCCTCTCCGGAGTGGAGCAGAGGTTCAGCGCACTAGTGATGTTGTGTTGTGTTCGTTGTTGTGCTAGAGCGGTACAGTCTGTCATAATGTGTTCAACTGTTTGTGGTTTGTCCTGGCACAGGTGTCGTCTGTGGAGTTGTCTAGTCTGTGTTTATATATCCGTAAGTTGGGGTGATGTCCACATCGGAATCGTGCTAAGTTAACTCGATCCGATCTGCTCAGGCTGATCTCTGACCTGTTAATATAAATATATATATATATATATATATATATATATATATATATATATATAATCAGCCAGTTGGCATAGAAGGCTTAATCTGGCTTAGATGAATCAAAGTCAATTCGCTGCGCTCTTTGCCAGACTTTAGTCGAATTTCAATGCCTGAGATGGAGAGACGAAGAAATCTCTCTTATAACAGGCGCTAAACAAGTGAACGGAATCAAGTTCTTCTGCAAAAGCTGCATAATCGAAATACACTCGTTTACAGTTTTTAAAGCAGATCGAGACTATGAGGAAATGCCAAAAGAGGAGCTTATGAATAGCAAACAGAGAAAAGAAATAGAAGGAACGAAGATAGTACGAGAGGAAACTGCAAAAAACGAACAGGAAAAGTAAACAGAAAAAGCAGAAAAAATAGAAATAAAAGAAGCACCAACAGAGGAAACAGAGGCACAAAACTAAATCCAAAGTTTTCAAAGAAAGGGCGTAGCAGCAATAGGAAAAAACAAGTAGACAATAAAGAAACCATACTGAAACCACCAAAATCAGGGCCGGATTAAGACCTTTCGAGGCCCTAAGCACTGAAAAGATAATGGTGCCCCCATATATATGCAATTCAAAATAGAAACAATACTGAACCGCAAAATAAATTTTAAGCTTTCAAAATGAAGCAAAACTTCTATGTATGCTGAAATTAAAATAGCTTCTTTCTAGATTTTATGATTTCAAAATCCTGGATAATTTCATCGAAGCTGACTCGACGAAGCATGTCCGCTTCTATACACAGTAGGGAAAGTGAATCAAGTCTATCCTGACACGTTGTTGTTCTCTGAGGATTTTTTATTCCTTTCAGCTGAGAAAAAGAGCGTTCTGCGGAGCAGTTAGTAATCATCAATGTTAGAAAAATACATACATGATATCTATTACTTTCACCAAATCCATGCTCCCACATACATGAGTGACATAATTCCACTAACAAAAGTGGTGCTAAATTACAGAATTGTACACAACGTACATTGAAAACACACATACAGCTTCATAAATTTTATATTGATTAATGCAAACCTGGTTTAGGTGAGGATAAGTAATAAAAAGAGAACAGAAAAATGGGAGAAGAGTGTGTAGTGGAGTGTAAGGAAGTCTAACAAAATTTTGATTTTTTCCCATGATGACTACTTCTATGCTTTCTTTGAAATATCAAATATCAAATTCTTTCAAAAAAAATTTCTCATTTTTTTTTTGGTGCCCCTGCCTTGCTGGTGCCCTAAGCACGTGTTTAGTCTGCCTATTGGGTAATCCAGGCCTGACCAAAACCAAAGGTCCCAAGTAAAAATAGGGAAGAAAATATATGTAAATACTATGTGAAAGGAATATGCAGATATAAGGGAGGAGAATGTATTTATGAACACCCTCCTGTGTGCAACTACTTCTATCATACAATAATGGTTACTGCAAATTTGGTGGAAAATGCAAATTCTACCATCCGGACATTTGCAAGACTTACGCGACATATGGAACCTGCCAGTACGGGAGAAAATACTACTACCATCATCTCCCAACAAGTTCAAAGGACAAGTTTCAAATGACAACAGAAGGAATGTGAGAAAAAAAATATGTACCCAAATAGCAAACAAAACACAAATAGCACACAAAAATTTTTCAATATCTCGGACACAATACGACTACTAAGTCTTATACAGCACATGCAGCTGACACAGCTGGGAACCCTCGAGCCGGACCGCTACATGGCAAGAAGCTACCAGAACAGGGAGACGGGAACGGATCCATCTCGGAGGACCACAAGGCTACAAAACACGCGATATCAAAGGACAACGAACTTAAATGCACAAGGGGCAATGCAAAACAAAGAACATAAACATTGTCCTGGCAAATATTCAAGGAATAAAACCGAACAATTCACTAAACAAAGTTTCGTACCTGAAAGGTTTTATGGACGAAACAAGGGCGGACATCGCATGCCTCACAGAAACACATCTTAAAGACTGCCAAGGAAACTGCGATAACTGCGAACACTGTATCGATAAGAAAGAATTGCATATCGATGGATTCAACTTACTGAGAGCGAGACGTAAAGGTGGCTGTCCTATTTATATACATGAGAGGCATATGACAGAGACGGTAATAAGTAAATCCAACAGTTTCATGGAAACCCTTGCAGTGAAAATAGAAGAGAAACTAAATGTGGTACTGATAGTCATCTATAGACCTTCAAACTCTCCAAATGAAAAAATTTCGGATACCATTGATGATATCAGAACCCTAATAAAGTCCGCAAACTCTCCATCCCTAATATAATACTCTGCGGTGATTTTAATTTCCCATTTATAAAATACAAAGAGGTGGGTAGAAATATATTTATACAGCAAGATAAGGGGGGGCACAAAAGCTTTCGTCAAATGCGATCATGGTATAATAGCACATAAAATTAAATATATGGGAATAACAGGCAAAGTGGAAAAATGGATCTACAACTTCCTCAGAAAACGACTTACAGGTGGTAAATTCAAGGTGTATCATTATCAGAATCAAAGTACGCAGCTCAGTACCACAAGGTATAGTGCTGGCCCCACTCCTGTTCATTATCATGCTAACAGACATAGACAGTGGAGTAAACAGCATTTGTATAGTAACATCCTTTGCGGACGATACAAAGATGAGCAGAAAAATCAGCGATGCAAATGATGTGGAGGCCTTGCAGAGAGACACGAACAAAATATGCACATGATCAGAAGACAACAATATGACATTTAACACTGAGAAATTTCAGCTCTTGGGATATGACAGAAATGAGGAACTTAAACAGACTGTATATTATGCTCCAGATAGGCAAGAAATTCAGAGAAGCACGAAAGCGATCGACTTGGGGGGTAATAATGACCGATGATGCCAAATTCGAGACACAAAATCAGATAGCGATAAACAAAGCAAAAAGAGTCGCGGGACAGGTACTAAGAACGTTCAAAAGGAGGGACAAGACAGTAATGATTCCCCTGCTGAGAACAATGATCATACCAAAACTTGAATACTGCTCAGTTTTGACGTCCCCATATAAAAAGGAAGAAATTAATAAACTAGAAGAAACGCAGACATTTCACATCCAAGATTGATGGCTGCAAAGAACTCAACTACTGGGAAAGACTTACTTACTTCTTACTTCTTACTTCAGCTCCCAGGTAGGCTAGTTAGCCTGTCAGTGGAGCCAGCCTCCTTCGCCACTCCGCCCTGTCCAGCAGCACTCCCGTTTCCCCGAGCTCTTGCATGCTGGGCAAGTCGTATCTTCGCAAGCTCTCCTCCACTTCGTCCCTCCATCTCCTTCTCGTCTCCCCCGCGGTCTTCTGCCATTCCCTGGTCTCCACTCCCAGCACCTCCTCGCAGTTCTCCTCTCCTCCATTCTCTCCAAGTGGCCCAACCATCTCAATTTAGCAGCGTCGATTTTTCTCAAAATCGGCGTTACTCCCAAATTGGCTCTTATTTCTTCATTTCTTATCCTATCTCTTCGTGTCTTTCTCAGAATAGTCCTCAGCGGTCTCATTTCTGCCGCCTGAATTCTACTTCGATTCGCCATGCGCATTTTTCAGTGTTCCGACCCATAAATCAGTATTGGTGTTAAAACTGTTTCGAAGATTATTTTCTCAGTCCCAAGGGGCATATGTTCATCACTCAGTAGCGGGTATAACATTCCAACATTTTTACTAAACTTTGCAATTCTTTAAGTTATTTCTTGCCTATACCACTTTCTTTAGTAAACATACTCCCTAAATATTTAAATTTTTCAACATTTCTTATTTCCTTATCTCCTGTTTGAACTCCAAATTCTCCTATTTGAACTCCAAATATTTCTGTCTTTTCTAAATTCATTTCCATACCCCCTCCTTCAAACATTCATTCCAATCAATTAAAGCTTGTTCTATATCTTCTCCCTCTGATGTCCAGAATGCTATTTCATCCGCATATGCCATTATTCCATTATTATTATTCATTTCATGACGTCGCTTGAAACTTGCAATGACTGTGTCCATATAGCCTATAGGCTATAAACAGGAGTGGTGATATAACACTGCCATGCTTCACCCCTGTTCTAACTTCCAACCACTCATCATTTTTGTGTCCAGTCCTTACTTTGCATTCGCTAACTTGATACAAACTTTTCAAAGCCCTAAGAAGTGTCCCCCTTACCCCATAAATCTCCTCAAAACATCTCCACATTCTTTCTCTGGGCACTGTATCGAATGCTTTTTTAAGATCTATGAATATTACATAGATATTAGTATTAAATTCCCATGCCTTTTCTATAACAGAACTGAGGCCAAAAATAAGATCTACAGTACTTCTATCTTTTCGATAACCATGCTGTTCCTCTCCCAACCTTGCTTCAATTATTTGCCTTGTTCTTTTTTCTATTATTCTTTCATAAAGTTTTGTTATATGATTAATAAGCGATATTCCCTTATAATTCTCACATCTACCTGAGTCACCCTTTCCTTTATATATTGGAACGATGATTGTTTTTCCCCAATCACCGGGGACTTGACCTTCTCTCCAATATTTATTCAACAGGTTTCGAATTTTTTCTTTCATGGCTTCGCCTCCCTCCTTTATAAGTTCAATCGGAAACTTATCCACTCCCGTTGACTTTTCATTCTTCATTTTATTAACAGCCTCTTCCATTTCTTCTCTGGTAATAATTACCTGTTCTGCTAATTCCTGGTATATTCCATCCGCTTTCTCCACTTCTTCTAGATCTCCATTCAAGAGATCTTTAAAATAATCTGACCATCGTCTATTAATTGCTCCAGGTTCCACTATCACATTTCCCGCTTCATTTTTAATATTGTATACTTTTTCCTTTTCCTTCCTATAAGATTTTGCAAGGCTATAAATCAGTTTTTTGTTTCCTTTCTCATCTTCTCTCAACTTTTCTCCCAATTCCCTCATTGCCATTTATTTTGCCTTTTTCTTCTCCCTCTCAGCTTCATTTCTCGCCTGCACATATTCCCGTTTTGATTCCTGTGTACGTTGCCTCAACCACCTCCTATGTTTTATAGTTTTCTGTTTTACTGCGCCTCTCACTGTATCTGTCCACCATGGTGTATGTCTTTTTCTTCCTCCCCCCCACCCACTCAGTTCCCAAAATCTCCTCCTCAACGCTCTTAGCACAATCTCTCACGATTTCCCATTCATTGTTTTCCTCCGTCTCAGCTATATTTCTTTCAAGTTCTCTGAATCTGACTCTAATGTTATCCTGCAGTGTCTTTCTCTTAATTACCTTCCTCTTCTCTTTTGTTGTTACTATTTTCTGCATTCTCAAATCTGCTATCAGTAATCTGTGTTTGGAGTCTAACGTAACCCCTGGTATCACCTTGACGTTTCCAACAATTCTCTTATCGGAGCATATAAAGTAATCTAGAATGGATTTTTGGTCAAAGTTTCCTGTCACTTGGTTCCACCTGTATCTCGTAAACTTATGAGTCTCCTGGTGTTTGAAAAATCCGTTCATTATCTCTAGTTTGTTTCTTACGCAGAAATCTATTAGTTTCTCTCCCTCTGCATTTCGGTTCTGTTCTCCGAAAGGTCCAATTACCTGCTCCACTCCTTCCCTCTCCATTCCCACTCTACTATTGAAATCTCCCAGAAGCAGTCCCACCTCCTCTCCTCCCACTTCATAATTGTCATCTAATAGTTCCATGAAGTTGGTCTTCTCCTCTTCACTATGCCCCTGTTGTGGCGCATAAGCCTGGCAGAGAATATATGTTTTATTCCTAATTCTCAACTTACATTTCATTAGTCTTTCGCTTATTAATTCTACAGTCTGTATGTTTTGGGACAATCTCGGTCCAATAATCATTTCCACTCCGTGCATCCTCCTCCGACCCTCCTCCACTCCTCTGTACATGAGCACATATCCACCCCCCCAAGTCCCTTTCCAGTTCTCCACTCACATGCCTTGTTTCTGCCATTCCCAAGATGTCGATTTTCCTTTCTCTCATAATATCCAAAATTTCATCTTCTTTCCCCCTATAAGTTGCTATGTTAATCGTTCCGCATCTAATCCTGAGTTTGTCTATTTTTCGTGTCCAGTTTCGTTTCCTTGTCCGTGATCTGTTTATCAATCCTGGTTCCGAGGCTGGTTCTTGAGTTTCTCGAGCAATAAGGTTTTTACACCACCGGCTTGCTAGGCCTGTCGTGTCAACCCTCCTCTTTTATCCGGCTTGGGACCGGCATGGGATTCCAGATGTCATGGGAAAGACTACGTAAACTAAATCTGTACTCCCTGGAAAGAAGAAGAGAGAGGTATACCATAATCGACATATGGAAAATTATTGAAAACCTGGTACCAAACCTCAAACTAAACCCAATTACCATCCAAACAACGCTGGAAAATAGGAAAGGCAGAATGTATAGTGTCGTGGGACTCCAATGAGACCAACTGACGTCCGCCAGGTATAAGACCTATGTCCAGCGACCCGATGAAGCGATTAGTTGACGCCAGGATAGGATTTAAAGCGCTAATCGATCAGACGAGGCGCTCAAAAGATCCCCCTTCCCCCCAACCGAGTCCGGGTAGATGGGGGTCGTAAAGTAAACAAGACCTAGGCCCTTCAGTTTTTGTTTGACCTATATGCGCCCCTAGCAGAGTAGGAAATCGGCGACTTATTAAGGCCTATAGTTGTAGGGTTAATTCGGGCCCCCAGGCGGGCTAGATTCGCGTTCGCGCCCGTATGCGGCAAATAAGAAGTAGCCGCATAGGGGCTAAAGTAGCAAAGGAAAGTAAAATGGAGCACAATTTTTTGACCGGGATAGTTAAATCGAGCCCAATAAAGTAGCCTTTATAGCCAAAAAAACAATTTATAATTATCCGAGGGATTCTTAGTACAACGACTATGAAACTCTGGTTCGCGGGCACGCCTCATTGGTCAAATCTTTGCCCATAGGCAGTACCCGTAATCTCTCTGAATTAATTAACATGTTTAGCGATTAATTTCGGGAAAGAAAGCGGGGGAGCCGGAGTAGGTTAAGCTCTTAGTGGTGGATGGGAGTATTAACTAGTCGGCTAAAAAAAGCAGAACGAGAATAGGAGCGTCGTAGTAGGAGCCGTCGTCTGCATGATCTCTGCGCTCGCGCGTAATGATAGGTCGGGCGACCTATTTCACGCCCGGTTCACGGCAACTTGGATATGAGACGCAGCCGCGGGCGACGGTCCCGGGGAGTAACCTATGACTAATAGCTAAGTTTAAAGAGGAGGAAGTTGATGCACTCCAGTGCATCAATTTCCTCCTTGCCCTTATTTGAAGTTACGTAAAAAATTTTATAAGTCAATTTTTCAATACTTTAAAAAAAAATTTTTACGTTTCACAAGAAAAATAAATAATTTCGGTACGTATAAATGAAAATATAAAAGAGTGTTAATGAACCCCCTTCCCCCTTTGTGTTGTAACGGCTTCCATAGTCTCGGCGTGGCTACCATGAATTTATACGGTACAGTGAAAACGAGTGTACAGAGAAAGCAAGCGATAAATGGAATAGCGAGTAAAAAATAATGAAATATAATTAATAAATGAGGTAATTTACGACATTTTTGGTGGCTAGCGGCGGGCCTACATCATATTTCGTATGAGGCTTACCCACGTGCCCATTATTTCGATTAAAATTACTCCGGCTTGGTATAATAGCTAACAGCATTAATGAATATTTTATTTCGATTATTAAAATATCTAAATGCAAAGTTTACCCCGTTTGCAGGCAAATTTCGATTTCCATTCCTTAAAATTTCATGGTAAATGTAAATTCAAAATGGCGTCCATTATTTTCCAAATTATTCTGAGTCGCGTCGCCTCAAAAATTTTCGCGCGTCAAAATTTGTTGTTTGAGATGCAGTCGTGAGACTCAAAACTTCTTTTAGTCGTTGCGGAGTTGGTTTTCCGTTGGAGTCAAAACATTTGAGTTTGACATTAAATTTCAGAGTCGTTTGTTTCCTATTTCGTTAGCTTTCGTTCAGCCCGTCGGAGAGAGATATTTCAAATTGTTCGTTGCTGCCGATGACTCATTCTTTTCACTTTATTTCGTTCACTTTTTCTCCTGTCCTCAAACCTTACCTACGTTTGTGTTTTTTGTGTTTAAACTTTTGGAATTAGTAATAACTAGCAAAAGGTCGGCGCTACGCGCCGATTTTGCTAGATCTGCGGTGCTTCGGCTGAATTGTGGGCCTACGGCGTATTTTATTTTGAACATCAGTAGCCCTTTATCTGGATATCATTCCTATTCCTCTCACCTTGGGCCTCAGTAATTGGGGTGCCTGCGGCCTTCCAGTTACTGGCAAACCAATTATTCATTCAATAAAACTACAGAAAAGAACGCAGCCATGAAAATCTAAAGCTTCACAAATCTTAATACAATGAGCTCGGATTTGAAGCCTAAGATTTTCATGACTGCGTTCATTTCTATAGTTTTATTGACCAAATAACTGAACCGATAGTAATTGGGGGCCCTGCGGCCCGCCAAATCATAGTTTTCATTGTTTCGAGTGCATCAATAATATTGTTATAGTGTTCCATTAGTTGTGATAAGCATGATCTTCCTGACCGGAATCGATGTTGGTTATCATTTTTTTTTCTGAGTTTCCCATTAACCCCACCCCCTCCCCCATTACCCCACCCCTCTCCCCCAATACCCCCTCCCCCACCCCTCTCCCCATTTACCCCCACCCTTCCCCCAATACCCCCTCCCCAACCCCTCTCCCCATTTACCCCCACCCTTCCCCCATTACCCCCAAGGGGGGAAGGGGGCTGGCACCTTGCAAAGGATTTACTTTAATTTTTTTTGAAGGGGGCTGGCACCTTGCAAAGGATTTACTTTAATTTTTTTTTGGTTACATATATATATCTCATCTATTTTTCTGAGTTTCCCCATTAACCCCACCCCCCCTCCTCATTACCCCACCCCTCCCCCATTTTGTGCCAAAATTATGATTAAAAATGAAGAAATGGGAAGAACTGTACCCCTAAAAGGGGGGAAGGATTTATGTTAGGGAATTTTTTTTAGCATGGGCACTGCACAATAAAAAGTCGCGTCGAATGGTGAAAACCGCATTGTTCTACACCAATTGTAGCAACCTGTAGGTGTGCGCAAATAAACTGTTATATATATATATATATATATGTATAGAAACGACGTAAGTATAGAGGAGTGTTCTGCACACGAGGAAGAGAAATAACGAACAAATGAAAAATGAGGTAACCGCCCGGGAATCGAACCCAGGATCTTCCGATTGCCGGTCAGATATGCTATCCACTACACCACGGGCCTCGATCAGTCAGAAGTCGTAATTCTCCTACATAGGGCAGAAACCAATGCCTTGAGAGGGCACCCTCGCAAATCGTGAATATATATATATATATATATATATATATATTAGGGTGGTCCAAATCCATAGGGGGAAATTTCAAAATTATCTTAGATAGTCTCACAAGTGTGGTTTTTGTCCATTTTGTGTCCACATGGTCTGTGCAAAATTGCAGCGTGATTGGTGTATATTTAGAGGTCGCCCCACTCTGAATATATAATATTTATAATGTACTTTTTCTTCCGTAGGTCCGATGGCTCAAACTCGATCAATTCCAAAGTTTGGCTTCTAGGGATGGCACTGGAACTTTATCCACGTCAAGCTCCCTACATGCCTTGACGCCCTCCTCTTGGGGCAATACCACCACATCATCAAAAGCAAACCACCTCCGACAGTCTGAACCAGGCATGCCAGAGGGTGATTGAAGTCTGGACCCGAGCGCGGATCCCAACTCAACGGATCGACTCCTGTGTCGTAAGCTTTCAAAGCTTTAGACCGCTACAAAACACTCAAGAAGCACAGGACCAGGCAACGTGCCAGCGATAGAATGAATGAAGACATCTTCAAAGCGGACATCCAGGAACTGTTTGACATCGCAACCAGTGATGCCATGAGCACAATCGTCAACGTTGAGGACCGAAATTTCCTGTCCATGCAGCGCAAGGACGTCAATTCTTTGCAGCATGGCTGGCATTGATAAGGAAACGACTACACAAGAGGACAGAAAGCGATCCAGAATGGAGAAGGAAGCCAAGGAAGGCAAGGCATGAAGCAACACAGAAAGATTTGGAAGAAGCAGGAGTGTCATCAATTGATCTTTCCTCTTCTTCTTCCCTTTTTTCGCAGACGACGACGACTATAGACCATCGTTCCGATTCCTTCTTCGTCTGAAGCTCCGGCACCAAAGCGTCCCAAGAACAAGGTTACGAACATTTTCCAATCTCCAGAAGTCATTGGAGCAATGGATCGCACCAATCTTTCTGACCGGAATGCTGTTTTCGTAACTGGAGCTGTATTACAGGCCGCGGGCATGATCTGTCTGGGATGACGTGCTCTCGGAGCTCTATTCATCGCTACAGAGAAAGTGGGCGAAACAGGCAGCTCGAGAAGACCTAGAATCATTCTCTCTAAAAGACCCTGTCCTTTTCCATTGGGACGGAAAGCTTCTCCCCGGCATTGAAGGGAAGAAGACGAATGTGCATCGGATAGCAATCCTTATAACATTCAATGGACAGGAGAAGCTGCTTGGTGTCCCAAAGATGAAACAAGGAACTGGAGAAGCACAGGCCCAGGCATGCCTTCAAACTATGAAATTATGGAACGTGGAACAGCATGTGAGAGGTCTCGTCTTCGATACCACTGCGTCAAACACGGGTTTACATCGCGGAGCCTGTGTCAGGATTGAAGAAGCATTGGGTCACGAGCTAGTTTGGATCGGTTGTCGACATCATATACTTGAAGTCGTACTTGCTGATGTCTTTGCCTCAATATTTGGCTCAACAGGAAGTCCTGAAACAGGCCTTTTTAAGCGATTTCAAAAGGAATGGCCATCTCTCTCCCACGAAGCATTTGTCTCAGCATCGGACAGCTTGTTCAAGAACCCTCAACTCCAAGAGATGAGAAAAGAGATGCTCACTTATTTACCTAACGCTCTTCAGGCAAGCCAACCTCGTGACGACTACAAGGAGTTCCTTGAACTATCTCTGCTCTTCCTGGGGGGAAAGACTGGTGGTCAACTCTTTATCCGAGCTCCGGGTCCCATGCACCACGCGAGATGGATGGCGAAGGCGATTTATGCGCTCAAAATCTACCTCTTTCACTATCAATTCAAGCTCACAGCACGCGAAGAACGAAACGTGACTCAGCTGGCTTTATTTGTCAGTCTGATTTACGTCAAGTACTGGCATGAAGCGCCAATGGGGACACAAGCTCCTCTCAATGATCTCAAAATGCTGCATCTTCTGGAAAAATATCCACACGGAGGAGCTGCACAAGCGGCGAAGACAGCTCTAAGACGCCACCTGTGGTACTTGTCGGAGCATCTGATTGGACTGGCCTTCTTCGATAATAGGATCGATCCTGATACCAAAAGGAGAATGGTTCAACACCTCCAACATCCCCAAAAGAATGGCTGCCCCCGACGAATCGACATGGCGGAAGCTGGTGTTGAAAATGATGTGGCATCCTTCGTCACGAAAAGGACATTGACCCTCTTTGATGCCTTGAAAGTTGGAGGTAAGGAGGAAGCGCGCCAGTTACTTCAAAAAGATCCACGGGAATGGCCAAATGACAAGAACTACAGGGAACTTAGAGATCGCGCCTTAAAGATGAAAGTCGTCAATGATGCTGCCGAGCGAGGTATTGCTCTCGCACAACGCTACAATGACACTTTGACACGAAACGAGGACCAGAAGCAGTACCTCCTACAACTCGTAGCCTCCCACCGAAAACAGATACCAATACCATCCAAGGCGACTCTGATGCAGAAGAAATAATGAAGATACACCCATTATCATGTCCTATTGTCTTACTGTTTTCTTTCATATTCTTTGAGAACCAAATAAAAATTTAGTTATTCAGTTGTCTATATATTTTCCCAAATTTTCAAAAAGGGGGCAAGTGGGGCGACCCCTAAATATTAACCGAATAACGTGAAACTTTGCACAAATACTGTTCACACCAAGAGGCATAAAACCAACCTTGTGGAGAGAACTTAGTCGATGCTTTAACTTTTTGGACCACCCTAATATATATATATATATATATATATATATAAGGCTTCATTTCTGAAATAGTATATTAGATTGTGATAATATAATAATAACGATTAATATAAAAAAATTTTACACTGAATTTATACGTAAGTGAATTATGTTCGTTTAAATACAGTGTGATACACATTTTATACGGTCCTTTAAAAATGTTTGAGCGAAAATTTGCACCACATTTCTCGGTATATATACATATATAGCATTGTAAGACATTTCATGAACATGTGATAAAAGTTTCTGGGATTCATTAGTAGATTTTTGAAGATTATATTTCGATTGGTTGTATATAATGATAGGCTTATTTTATTGTTTATGTAGATTTACAGGCTTTTTGCTTCGCTTCGCTTTGCGCTAAATAGGATTAAGTTACATTTTAAGGGACAGTCGAAAAATAATCTTAAACATAATAATTTGTCAGATTATAGGCTGGCCGTATAGGATTGTGTTAGACTTCAAAATAAGCTAAATTGGTTTAACTGAAATAGAGAAATTGTGTCGTGAAATTTTCTATAAATTCATTTGTTTGTTTTTTATTTTTTTTATATACTCAATAATTATATACTTGCATATTAACTTATACGTAAATATTAGTTATATATATATATAATTATATATATTTATATACTCATAAAATTTGGTAGGTAGGCTGATTTATCTATTTTTTTTCGTTCTTTCGTTCATTTTCACGACAATTCTGACTGATATTTTGTAAAATGGCTATTGTATTGTACTAAAAGATTTCTTGTAGGCCTATCGTTCAGTATTGTTCGGATATTGACCATCACTACGATATATGTCTATTGAGTATTAAATTCTTAGTTATTTAACAAAATTTTAATTGGTTTAACAAATAATCATAGGATTTTTCTTTAATAAGCACAACTGTTATGCATTAAATTCTAAATTGTCCTTTCCACGCGTAACATTGAATTTATTAATTATAGGTCTAAAAGTGCGGCAGTAAATTTTATTTTTATTTTGGGGGCCTATGTGAGTTACGGTACACATATTTTACGAAATCTGGATATTATTAAAAAAATTTTGAATTACAGAAATTGGTGTAGAAAATTCTTTTCATATATTGTTTCTTTACGTTTTATAAATTCATTCAATTTTATTTTTTTAGGTAGGCCGATTTTTATTTATTTATTTCTTCCAGTTCAATGAAAATGGTTGTTTTTATTTGGA
Organism: Bathynomus jamesi; assembly: GCA_023014485.1. Classification (NCBI taxonomy): domain Eukaryota; kingdom Metazoa; phylum Arthropoda; class Malacostraca; order Isopoda; family Cirolanidae; genus Bathynomus; species Bathynomus jamesi. The sequence continues at coordinate 366,832 of JAJOZX010002196.1, forward strand.
ATTTAGATTGTATTGCAAAAAGGATGTTTTGATTTGATATTTTAATTTGGGTATTAGAAATGAAAAATGTCACTTTTTTAGTTCGAGCGTTTGCATAGAAAAGATTACAAAATTATGTCAGGATATAATGCAATTTCATTCGGTTAGGGATATTTGTATAAAGGTTCGCTTAAAAACAAAGCGACCGCTCTCAGTTATGCAATGTTTTGTTTTTGTTTTGTTTACAGTAGGTTGCATATATTTGTGAGTGCATATTATCTATTCTTATTTAATACAACGATGCAAATTTGTAGTTTCACTTTGAAACGATAAATTACTGGGATTTTTGTGATTTGCAAACCATACTGTGGTTTCTGTTGGAGGAGAGAGTTGTCTCTCAGATGTAATTTGTGAATTGCGAGTTTGATTCATATGAAATTTAGCGTTTCAAGTTGAAATTACTGTATTAAAATAATTTTCGGTAATAATATTTAATTTTTTTTAACTTTTTAGTAACTGTTTGGGAAAATTGTTATTGTTTAAACCTTCAGTCGGGTATACTAATGCATTTAAAACATTGGCTCGAGTGTTCCTCGGAAATGGAGCCTTCTAGATAGCCAGTAACGTTTTTGTGGCGTCTTAGTGTGCTCCCCCCCAAAGGGCAAGAGGGTTCATGATTGTCAGAGAAGTGATGACATGAAGTTTCTGGGGTTCATTTTTGTCTTTTGTATTTAAAAGTATCGATGTGATTTCTGACAGTTTGAACAATATTATTTCTTAAATTATACTAACAGTTACTATGTATGGGCGCTTTCATATTTATACTGTACAATTTTGTTTCGTACGTTTTATGACTTTTTTTATCTTCTCCGATGTAACTGCCATAAGTGACCTTATTGGTAGCTAGATGTGATTAAATTTTTGCGAAATTTTGAGATTTGGTTGTTTTTTTTCCGTGAATTTGGCCAGAGCAAATGTGTAGTTATTGTTTCGAAGTGAACTGTCGAGAAAATTCGGTGAATTAAATATTAAATGATAAGCAGTACAGAAACATGTTTCGAATAAACTTTTTTTTCAAAATTTCAAAATGCTCGATTTGGAGGCAACCAAGTTAAATCCGAGTTCCATCCATTGAGTTTAGTCGACCGGATAGGTGATCGATCACCAATGATGAGAGAGAGAGAAGAGAAACCAAATGCGCAGGGACCTAGCGCAGGATGGTTTCGGAAGAGAAGAGACAGAAGAGAGAAACCGAATGCGCAGATTGGCGCAGGACAGTTTCGGAAGAGAAGAGAAGAGAAACTATGTGCAGGGTCTTGGCACACGAAAGTTTCGATCGAAGATGGTCTACTGGTATTTTTCGGGCAGTAGCTGGTCACGCTGCTCGAATGCTTCGCTAAATATGTGTTTTAGCACGCGGTAGGCAAGCCACGAGAGCTGGAACGGGTGTCTAAGACTGTACTGTCCATACAGACATACAGTAGGTTCGTTGGGAAACGGCCTACGGCGAAGTGATCGTTTGATTGTTGCCAGTGGAAGAGTCTTTCAGCTGGACGTAGGAAGAGCAGCGTTCACCGACAAAAGTGGAGATGAAACAAGGCGAGTTTCTTCATCGACTTCTAGAATTGCAATTCCGTCCAATTCCGGCGCGTGGTCCCGCTTTCAGTATATCTCCCCCCTGATCCTTTTAGAATTGGACGTCTCTCTTGTTTTGTTTTTTTAGGTGGAGAGAGAGCGGAACCATTAAAGCGTGCTGCCCTGTTGCATGTTGACTGATGCAATCCCTTGCATTCCAGCGAAGTGAGCAGGAGAGCTGCGATTGAAAATTGAAGAAGTCCGTTGTCAGCGTGCTGATTGTGATCTAAACATCGTCCAGCAAATTAATGTACTGATTATTATGTAATGAAATTATAAGTGAAAGGGTGCGATTATTGCCCATATTTGTTGCGTTTTTCGTGAAATAGTGTGTGCGCTCTTGGTCAGTATTTTATGTAAACTTTTTCTTATTTTTTTTCTATGTTGCCCCGATAGTAACTGTATAACTATACAAATAATTGTTTCAGATGTAAAGCGATCTTTGATGAGGAGTCGCTGGAATAGATTGTGAACTTGAAAATTGTGTAGCCACTGTAAGAAAATTTTCCGTTATTTTTTTTTTGGCATGTATAGATAGTTATAGGTTGTAATTTAATTATTAGTGTGAATGTTATTTTATGCAAATGTGAAAATTATAAAGTTGTTTTCGATTTTTATAATAGGATACAAAATATATGTGTGGAATTTGTCATTCTAATTATTTCTTGTCTATCTCAACTTTGAATTTGTTAAAGGAAAAAAAAAAAAATTGCAAAATATATAACATTGTTCAATAAATTATTAAATTCGTTAAACGATATTAATAAGTTTTCCTAGTGAAAAACTTATTTTCAAGGGGGTGATGCGAGTGTAGTAATGCCTAGTTAAGAATATTAATTTTTGTTTAATTAAGATTATAATGTTTAATATAAATCATTTACTAATAATTGTGAAATTATGAAAAAGTATGTTTGTTAGATTGAAATTGTTTAAAATTGGGAGAGTTGGCAATCCTGAACAGAGGCCCAGAGAGCGGACTGCCCCCGAAAAGAGACAGTCATTCAGCAGCGCGATAAGCGTAAAGTTGGGGTCATGTAAGCTTAAATTTAAATTATTCTTTGTGCCCCCTCTCCGACGTAAAATACTATAGTAAAACCCCCTAGTTCGCGTCCCCCCGCTTAACTAAACCATTTTCGGAATTAAATAAAGTGTTAACAAGCGTTTAAAAAGTGTTAATGAACCCCCTTCCCCCTTTGTGTTGTAACGGCTTCCATAGTCTCGGCGTGGCTACCATGAATTTATACGGTACAGTGAAAACGAGTGTACAGAGAAAGCAAGCGATAAATGGAATAGCGAGTAAAAAATAATGAAATATAATTAATAAATGAGGTAATTCACGACACCAAGAAACTCCCTGGAAAGAAGAAGAGAAAAGTACACCACAATATATACATGGAAAATTATCGAAAAACTGGTACAAAACCTCAAACTAAACCCAATTACCATCCAAACAACACTGGAAAATAGGAAAGGCAGAATGTGTAGTGTTCTCAAACTAAAGGCCCGAAAGGGACCTCCTCAACACTGAAGGAAAACAGCTTGGTTGTCAGGAGGCCAAGACTTTTTAACCAGCTTCCAAAGGACCTCGGAAACGTGACAGGGGTCAAAGTTGAAGTCTTCAAAAGAAGATTAGATATCTGGCTCAGGATAGTACCAGATGAGCCGGGTGTGCTTTGCTATGTGCGGTAGAGAGCGCAAGAGAGCAACTCGCTCCTCCACCAAGCCAGGCCTAGAGGCGGGGGCGCCAGCTTGACCCTCGTGTGAAGAGAAACCAACGCACGGAACTGCTGCAAGATTCCGAGGTGTGTATATACTTTTCAACCTTTCAAATGTTTCATGAGATGATTCCTCATTTCACGAAGGTCAAGCTTGTCGTTCCCTCCTCTCCAGTTGGCCTGGTGAAATAGAGAGTTGGTTTCTTGTACTCTCCAACTCACATAGCCAGGTACGCCCAGCTCATCTGGGATTGTTCTGAGCCAGGCGTCTAATCTTCTTTTAAATATGTCTACCGCAACACCACTCGTGTTCCATATAATAATGGAAACACCTGATAGAAAAGTACAGTTTTTTAATATACTCGTATTTATAGCGCTTTATAGAAAACCGTTATTCGAGAATCTAATGTTGATTCTTATAGTGATTACGACGAAAGTAATGACATTAGTAGTATGACCGCAAAAAGGGAGAGACAATGGATCAATTTGAAAATTTCCCCCCCTCACCGTCCTTCATGAGGATCTTTCATCGTCCTTCATGACGGTCCCTCCTTTATGAGGTGTCTTTCATGGTCCTTCAAAAAAGAAAAGAAAAAAGAAATCCTCGCCTTTCTTCACGAGGAAAAAAAAATTCCTTCTTGGTCTTTCATGAGACGGACAAAATCAAACAAGCAAAACAGACAAAACCAACAAACAAATACAGACAAAAGCAGACAAAGACAGAGTTTGACACTTGATTTTCAACTTATACCCTTAAACATTAGAAATGAAAACTTAAAATATCTGAAAAAGGCTTTAATAAACATAACGAGAATAAACAACCTCAAAACATATTATCATATTCTAATACCACATTACTTACTCAAATGTAATTCCATTCTTATATGTTAAACTGCGAACATCACAAGAAACGAAATCAGGTTAAACATATTTTAATTCAAAAGCAGATTCTTTGTTTAATATTTGTATTATGAAAAATAAAATGAAGGTTTATTATTTTAATTTAAATAAATTAATTTCTCGCTTTTTTAAGGGAAACTAGCATATTTTCAACCGCTCTGAATCAAATACAAGAACTTTTTATACAGTCATAATATATACTTATTTGTTTATTTAATTTTAAATATATAGTTTTATGTTGTTTACATTGCTATATATCAACACATTCACATGACAACTTCTGGTTTCTGAACTATTAATTTTACAGGCACATCAAATTTCGTTATAAAATTGCGTGTGTTAAAAGAACATCAAGTTGCGTAATGCGGCTTTAAAACTAAAACATCAAAGCTGTTTTCCTCCTCTAAACATCCACTTAAATATTATTACTAATATTGATTTATTGTTATTATTACATATATATGTACACGTGTTAAGAGTATTTAAATTAAATATATTGATTTCAATTCCCTTTGTAATAAAAGCATCTGGCAACTCTACTCCAATCTTGCTATATTTTTCTCACAGTAACTGTTTTCAGAGTAGTAGTTAAGTTTAACTTTCTTCTAACGACTATTAGTTGCTACTAATCTTCTTATTATTATTATTATCATATATATATATATATATATAAACCCCCTCGATTAGGTACTCCGGCTTGCCGGGCAGAGGGGGCTCGTACATCTCGTGGGTTGTTGGGGTTTCCTCAACTCCTCGCGGGGTGTGGGCGAAGAGTTACCTAGTTGCGTTTTTAATTTTTTTTCTCCCCTTTTTTTTCCGTATCGCCCGGAATTTCTTTTGTCTTGACTCGGTCTTGGGCCTCCGCCAATTGTAGTATCCCCCCCCACCTCTGTTTGTATTTTGCAGTCTTGGGGTCATCAGGTGCACCAGCCGGGGGGCATCGCTCCGTGGCTGAGCCGTGCTCTGGGGACGGTACGGGCGCCCGAACCGCTGCTGCGTCTGGATTGGGTCTTTGCTAGGCCCTTAACGGACAAATCTCCGTAGAGCCAATCTACTGTTTTTAAAACGACAGTCAGGTTCGGGGCCGGGCTACCTGGGACGTTGGGCCTGCGCCTTGAAGGATGCAGCGGCGGATGGTGCATTTCCTTGGGTCCGAGGCTGTCTTTTTTGTAATGCTATTGTTTATGGGTTCAATTTCAAAACTTCAATCCCCTCCCGTTGACGACTCTGGCCCGCCCTTGGATTTGGACAAGACTTCTACTTCTGGTCGTTGAGCGGCCTCTGCCTCCGCTGGATTGACCTTAAAGCCGTATGCCCCCTCTCGTCCTCTGCGGCGTCTGGCTCTCGTGGCCGGACTCGTGGTGGCCGTAGGGCGGGGTCTTCGCGGCCCTCGTTCTCTCGCCCACTTTCGGTTACCGTCACACATGGACCTGTCCCTGCTGTCAATTTCTGTCCACTTCCTTGTTCTCCGCCCTTCCGATGGCTCCCTTCCGGGCAACTCGGAACGGGTGTTTCAGCGTCTTAAGACGGTGGGGGTTCCCTGTCGTTATGATATCCGCCCTCTGAAGGATGGGTCTCTTCTTTTGAAGTCCCGTTCTTCGCGGGTGACTGAGTCCCTTCTACAGTTGCAGGATGTTTTGGGTTGCAGAGTTTCTGTGACTCCCCATCCGCAATTGAATAGCTGTCAGGGCACCATTTTCGCTTCCCGTCTGCTGTCAATACCTGTTGGCGAGTTGCAGGAGGATCTTGTCCCCCAGGGGGTAACGAAGGTCTTCCGGTTTTCGTCGCGCCGGGATGGTGCTCTTACCCCGTCCGCTCGTCTGCTCTTGACCTTTGACTCCCTTGTGCCTCCGGCCCAGGTGTTCTGGGGCGTGGGTGATCGCCGGTCGTGTGAGTTTTCGGTGCGACCGTATGTGCCTGACCCAGTTTGCTGCTTTGGCTGCAACCGGTTCGGCCATGTTAGCTCTGCGTGCCGCCACGAGGGTAAGCTATGTGTCCGCTGCGGTGGGCCTGCGCACCCTACCCCATGCACGAAGCCCCCGCGGTGCTCGAACTGCTCGGGGGCAGACCCTTCCTCCTCTCGGGACTGCCCCGTTTTCAAGTTTGAATTCGAGGTGCGGTCCTTAAGGACTACCGAATTCCTTAGTGCGCGGGAGGCGCGCGATAGGGTCCGTGACCGGGAGCCGCGGCGGGGGTTGTCCTATGCTGCGGCTCTTGGCCCTGGTGGGTCCTCTGGCCCCTCCCGTGCTACCCCGGCGCCTACCGGAGTGGTGTCCCCCCTGGAAGTTCCGGGGATTGGTGGTCTCCTGGCGCCGCGGGACCTTCTTGTCCCTCTGCCTCACTTTCAGACATCCCATCTGATCCCCTGCCTACAAGTGCCCCTTCTTCCTCTACGGCCTTGGGGTCTGGATCCTTGCCTACGCGTCTCTCGGGTGGGGAAGGTGATGCCCCGAATGGGAGGAGGAAGCGTCGCCGTGGTCAGAGCCCTCCAGACCCGATCATGACCACTGCTCGCCCTGCTTCCCCTTCTTCACCGGAGGGGAAGCGGCGCGCCGCTCCTGATCCGCTCTGGACTCCCCCCCCCCACTATACGGAGGGCTGGTGAGGCGTCACCTCCCGGTGCCCCAACTAGTGTCCGGGTGTCGGTTGAGGTACACCGCCCCATAACACCCTCGATTACTGACTCGGTTCCCATGGTGGACCCGGTTGAGAGGAGCCTGGCCCTTCTTCATGGAGTCTCTCTCCCTTCGGCTCCTGCTGAGAGTGGTCGGGTCTCTCTCCTGGATCTACCTTTCCCACCTGTGGTGGACCTTTCCTCCTCCACCCCCCCGTCAGCACTTGTCTAGTGTGACGAGCCCTCGAACATCTGGTTCTCCCCGGCCCCCCTCTGGTGGGGGAGTCGGGGGTTTCGGCTGGGCCCGTCTCGTCGTCTCTCCCCCCCTCTGAACTCCCTGTTCCACTTTCCACCTCTCGTTCTACTACGGGTGAAGTAGCTGCGGGGTCGGTGGCCCCCCCCCCCGCTCGGGATGAGTCGGGGAAGCCGATTCCGTCCCTGGTTACGGACCGTTGAGTTTGCTGCTCAGTTTGGTCCGTGGCTATTTCTCTGCTTTCTCTGCTTCTTATAATGCCACTTCCCCTTACAGTTCCATTTTGCATTGGAACTGTAGGGGGCTTTTAGCTAACTGGGAGAACCTTGCCTCCCTGCTGGAGAGCGAGCGGCATTCCTGTGTTTTTCTCCAGGAGACTATCCTGGCTGCGCCGGGGCTCCCTCGTCTCTCTGGCTATGTTGGTTTCCCTTGCACCCCGGATGAGCACACACGCCGGCGGGGTGCGGCGATTTATGTACATCATTCATTACCCTCGCGAGGTGTGCCTCTTCGTACTTCCTTGCAGGCTGTGGCTGTGCGGCTCTTTTTAGATCGCCAGTACACTGCCTGCTCGATTTATATTCCTCCTCATGACCCTCCTTCTCGCGACGCGGTTCGCGAGTTGGTGTTGCAAATGCCTCGACCGTTTCTCCTCCTCGGGGACTTTAACAGTCGCGACCCGGCTTGGGAGATGTCCGGTCGACTAATGTTACTGGTATGTTGTTCTCCTTAATGGAGGAACTTTCCTTCGCGTGCCTCAATTCCGGTGAACCTACCCACTTACACGAACTCACGGGTTCATCTACCTGTATTGATCTCTCCTTGGTGTCCCTCGATGCCTTACTAGATTTTTCGTGGAAGGTGTTGGGGGACTCTTACGGCAGTGATCATTACCCAGTCTGTCTTGAGCCGGTCGGACCGCAGCCGGGTGTCTCGTCTCGGCCGAGGTGGTGCCTGTCGCGGGCTGACTGGCCATCCTTCAGAGCTCGTTCCGTCATTGCCCGTTCGGTGTTGAGCTTTGGCTCTGTGGATGAGAGCTTGGAGTTCTTCGAGCGGGTGGAGATGGGCGTCGCGGAGGACTGTATTCCTCGATCTTCCGGTAACCCGCGGACGCGTAGCGTCCCGTGGTGGACTCCAGCATGTCACCAGGCGGTGTGTGAGAGGAAGAGGGCAACGCGCCGCTTCCACCGCACCCGGCGCGCGGACCACTTGATTGAGATGCGGCGGGCGAAGGCTTTCGCCCGCCGGACTCTCAAGTTGGCCCGTCGGGCCTCTTGGCGTGCTTTTGTGTCCGGCATTTCCTCGTCTACCCCTTCTGCTGCTGTGTGGCGGAAGGTACGTAGTATCGAGGGGAAGCCGGTCCCTGCTAGTCGCCCTGTCCTTCGGGACGGGGACGGCTTCCTTTCGGATCCTTGCTGTGGCCGATCGGCTGGCCGGGCTTTTGCTGCGGTTTCCCGTTCGCCCTCAGCTGCGGATCGTCCTTTGTCGGATGTTACGTTCCAGCCGCCTGGTAACGAGCCCTATAACCGTCTCTTTACGATGCGGGAACTTCGGGCTGCCTTGGCAACCCGTCGTTCTTCCGCCCCTGGCCCTGATGACATTCCGTATGACTTTAGTTGGAACCTGCACCCGATGGCCCTACATTTCTTGCTGGATCTTTTCAACCGGGTGTGGGTTGAGGGGTCGTTCCCTTCCCGTTGGAGGGAGGCGATTGTGGTCCCGATACCTAAGCCGGGGAAGGATCCAGCGGAGGTGGCGGGCTATCTATTCCCTTGACGAGCTGCTTATGCAAGCTCCTTGAAAAGATGGTGACCGTCCAACTTTCCTTTACACTGGAGTCGCTTGGGTTATACCCCCCGACCCAGTATGTCTTTCGTCGATTTCGGGGTACTCTGGACCCCCTTCTCCTCCTTGGTCATGATGTACGGGAGGCCTTTTCCCGCCGGAATCTTGTTCTGGCCGTCTTTTTCGATGTCCAAAAGGCCTATGGCACGACCCGTCGGGGAGTTGTCATGGACTGTTTGAAGTCTCTTGGTTTTGTGGGCTTTTTGCCCACATTTCTTCGTAACTTCCTCTGCCGTCGCACTTTCCGCGTCCGTAATGGGGCGGCCCTATCTGACCTGTATGTTCAGGAGGAGGGGGTGCCCCAGGGGTGTGTCTTGAGCGTCTCCTGCTTCAATCTGGTCATGTCTGCGCTACCGGGAGCCCTTCCGCCCTCGGTGCGCTGTTCCATCTACGCCGACGATCTGGCTGTCTATGCCGCGGGGACGAGTCCCCCCTCGTGGAGAGGCAAGTCCAACTCGCGGTCAATCGGGTTGAACGCTGGGCGTCGTCGGTGGGCCTTACGCTGTCTTCCCCGAAGACTTCGTGTGTGGCCTTCCTTCCGTCGAGGAGACGGGGATCCGGCGCCGTCCCGGCCTTTAATCTTACACTCGGGGGTCAGCCTCTGGCCCTCGTTCAATCAGTACGTTTCCTGGGTATGGTTTTCGACAGCCGTTTGAGCTGGGTTCCCCACCTTCGCCGGCTGCGCGAGTCTACAAGACGTACCCTGGATTTGCTGGGACATCTGTCGCATACTACATGGGGCGCGGATAGGCGGACACTCCTCCGTTTGTACGTGTCCCTGGTACAGTCAAAATTAGACTATGGGAGTGTGGTGTATGGCTCCGCCTCCCGTACGGCCCTTCGGATACTGGATCCGGTCCTCTCTAGAGGACTGCGCATGTCATCTGGCGCCTTCCGCTCCTCTCCGGTTGATAGTCTGCAGGTTGAGTGCGACATCCCTCCCTTGGAGGATCGGAGGTCGTTCCTCATTGCCAAGCACTATCTCCGGATTCTCCGTCTTCCCAACTCTCCTCTGTTCCAGGTGGTTGAGAGGGCGTTCTGCCGGGATGGGGGTTGGTATTTCACCGACACGGTGACCTCCCTCCTCGATGGTATGGGCACTCCTCCATCCGTTATACCGGTCTCTTTCAAGGGTGTTGCACCTTGGGAGAGCACCCCTGTTGCGTGCTGTAGGGCGTTGCGCCCCGTTCGCAGGCCGATTCTGACTCTGCCTTGCTTCGGTCTCTGTTCCTTCAGCATGCAGCGTGTCACTCTGCATGTGTTGCGGTCTTCACAGATGGCTCGAGGTCGTCGGGGGGCGTTGGGGCCGCGGCTGTTCCCCAGTCGTCTGCCCTTGCTCCCCGATGTACCCGTCTCCCTGATGAGGCTTCCGTTTTCACGGCGGAGCTCTATGCCATTCTGAGCGCTCTGGAGGTGGTGCGGGAGCATCCGGATGGGTCGTTTGTCATCTATTCGGATTCCCGCAGTGCCCTGGATGGCCTGGAGTGTTTTGACCCTGTCCACCCACTGGTCCGACGAATCCAGCTACTGTGCCATATCCTTGTCACTTTTGGTGGCAAGGAGGTGGTATTTTGCTGGGTCCCTGCACATGTTAACGTGGCTGGAAATGAGGCTGCCGATCGAGCTGCCCGTTCCGCGTGCCGACTACAGGTTTCACCCGTGTCCCTCCCCTTTTCCGATTATATCCCTGGCTTCCGTAGGTTTTTGCGCTCCCGGTGGCAGAGTCGCTGGGATGGCGCTACAAATAACAAACTCTGCAAGATTAAACCCAAATTGGGATGTTGGGCCTCTTCCTTCCATCGGTCGCGCCATAAGGAGGTGGCTCTGGCCCGCCTCCGTATTGGCCACACCCACCTGACCCATGGCTATTTGATGGCTAGGCATCGGGTGCCCCGATGTCCCAATTGTAACGTCTCACTTACAGTTGCCCACCTCCTGGTGGAGTGTCCGCTTTACTCTGCGCGCAGCGCAGAGTATTTTCCCTTTTTGGTGAGCGTCGGGCCTTGTGATAGGCTTGGCGCTATTCTATCTGAAGGTCCCTACTTTTCGGTAACCGGGTTGTTCTCCTTCCTCTTTCGCTCCTGACTTCTTTACCGGCTGCGACTCCGCTATGATATTTTTTTTTTTCCCTCCTCCTCCTCCTCCCCGTATATTATTCATTTCCGTTAGCTGTTCCATAGTCTTCGTCTTGTGTTCGCTCTGCTATCCACCTTTCTTTTGGTGGCCATGAGCATGAGCGGTCATACTTTGAAACTAAAAAAAATAAATATATATATATATATATATATATATATACAGGGCTATTCAAAATGATTCACCTGATTTCAAATGAGAATATTTTTTAATGTTACAAATACAGAGTGATTTGTGATACATCAACCAAAAGAAAAACTGTCCAAATTTTGTCTCTCACCTCATAAATGCTCTATGTGACTTCCCCTAGTTACACGAGCAACGTCGACACGGTAGTCGAATTCCTCCCATACTCGCTCCAGCATGTCCGTTGTCACTGACTCTACGGCAGTAACAATGCGAATGTTTCCTCGAACTGCCGATACCACCGACGGATGCTCTGAGCACCCGGTGGATCTGTTCTGTAACGTCGACGAAACTCACGCTGCACTGTGACTACCGATTTACAGCTCGAAAACTGCAACACACAAAACGCCTTCTTCTGTGCGGACGCCATTTTCACACTGACTGTTTGTTGCTAGGCTAGGCCACGGCGTGACTTTGGAGCCCTCTCTCGGTGATCTTGTAAAACGCGGAGATTTCCTCTTTCATGTGGTGTATGCCCAGTTCGGGTAAAAAACTTTCTTAATAGATGCAATTAAAGAAAACAGGATGTCAAGTTTGTCGAAGTTGGCATTTTTAAATAGATTCAGTGGGAAATAGGTACTGAAACTTGAGAGATTTTTCAACAAGAACCTTTCTAGTTGTAGTCATAGTTAGCGCCTATTCACATTACTTTAATTATCATTTCTCTAATTTATCGACTGTTCACAATTCCTCATAATTCTCATAATAAACGTATTTGTTTTCACTTTTCTTTCACACCAGTCAGTCCAGTATTTACATCAATCACACAGAATGTACATGTTTATTGTTTTTGTCACTAGCTGTACCAAACATGTCATTACAAACTGAAGCGTACCGTTATACAACGTTTAAAATGTTATAATTTAATACTTTATGATGTAAGATCTCGTATAAAAAACATCATTTTCTGTACAAATGGCCACAAAAATACTTTCAATCCTAATATATGTACTTATAGAACGCACCATACGCTTTTTCACCTGTATTAAAAACGTAAAACTGAAAGTTGTATCATCACGCGATCTTCGATTCTGCAATGACATAAGTGAGCCCTAACATTTAATTTAAAATTATTTAACAGATCATTCGAGAGAACTGTACATCGATCTCATTATAACTTCTGGCTCAAAATAACCCGCCATGCATATTTACACGAGTCGAATTTAAATATATATATATATATATATATATATATATATGAGGAGTTTGTGTGTGGCATTCCAACAGAAGACAGGAAGTGTCTGAACCCTGTTTCTCACATCACTGTCCTCCTCACCTGGCCATTTTACATGTCACGTCTACCCTGTGAGCAGTCCAGCATACTCTCAAACACGCGCTTCTCACTACATTCCTTACTACACACGCATGCATCTTACACACTACACAGTCTTTTCAAAAAAGGTGTAATTTCAGTAGTCTCGGAGATTCGCGATTGTCCCCTCCTTCCTGCCTGCATCCTATATATTACCAAGCAAGTCTCTCTACAGTTTACAGGTTTCCTCATTGTCTAAAATTTATAAAGTTCTCTCTAATTGCTTTCCTTATTGTAACGGACATCACAACCGATTTTAAATAGTATTTAAGTATTATGTTGAGCAACATAGCTAGATAAGCCCGCCACAGCCTAGTTTCTTAGCATAATCATGAAACATGAAACAAGATTTTATATATATATATATATTATATATATATAATATATATATATATATATATATATAGATATATATACACGGAAAAAGTAGTTTGAAGATTTATTCCATCTCACGACTGACTATAATTATAGACTTTATAGGAGTTTGCAAATTGCATATATTTAGACAAAAAGTATTAGGGCTTACGCTGATTTCATGTCAATATCAGCATGCTTCACTGCCCTTTCAGTCATTGTGACCTTAGATCGTACCAGAACTATGGTCTTGACAAAGCACAATGTGTTAAATTTACCAAACAAGGATAACCTATGTTCAGGACTCCGAACATTTCCATAGTCAACATCAACTAAACCTATTTGATCGTACCTTTCTTTATGTACATGCAATAGCATCAATTGGTTAAGCTTTCTCTGAGTCGTGTTTGAACTCAGATAAGATTTAATACGCACGATATTACTAAACGAGCGTCCACTACACGTAATGGAGGCAGGCATCACTATAATTAACTTTGTTTACGTAATCACAGAGGAGATAAGAAATTACTGGTCAGGTGTCAGTGATTGCACGTGTGTAACTACATTACGTAGGATTAACTGCTCAATGGAATCGTGAACACAAAGTTCATACTGAAGGTTGTTAGATGTGTATGTACTCTTGCAGGAAGAAAGTCTGAGCCCTAGAATGAAGTTACACTCTCCTCTTATGCTGTGGACGTCTATCCTTTGCATCCTCGAGAAGCAAATCTTTACACTGGACATACATTTCGTACTCTACTTCGTCAAAACTCTCAGTTATGGGTATTATAATGAGGTCCAGAGCTTCATAATGTGTCTTTCTGTAAAGATCTTCAGATGCGTAGCTACCTTCCGGTGGAACACAATCCTCTTCTAGCCTAGCTGGAACTCTTCTAAATCGAGGCTGTGAGGGTACATCTACCTGACAGGAACCTAGTGGCTGTACTTTCTTTCAGAAAAGACTAGCCCCTTCATCATTTTGCATATTTCAAAGAGTTTTATCAGTCATACCATCAATAGCTTATATATATATATATATATATATATATATATAAATTATTTCACGAAAGTAACACGTGAAAAATATTTATGATGAATAAAACCACGAAGGAAAGGAAACAGAATGGTGCTCAAGCGCTTTCGTCTAATGACATCCTCAGGAACACTGAAGTACATAAAGAGTTACAGCCTATATATAGATTACAGAAAAAAGTATATATATATATACAATAAACGGATAAATAAAAATTAAAATTAAACATTAAAGGATTGTGGGAGGAGCATACAAATTTGTAAGGAAAAAACTACCGATGTTTTAGTACTTTGCTCGAATCCAACACAAGATCACATGAATTGTTTCCAACCAATGTTATAGTTAATTAAAAAAAAAATAATAACAAATTCAAAAATAAAAATAAAACTTAAGAGGAGCATACAAATCTATACTAAAAATCTGCCCAGGTTTTAGCACTCTGCCCTTCTTGTCTAAGTTCGATGTATATAAAAATAAATTGAAAAATAAAAGTTATTAGAGTAGCATACAAGTTTACCGAAGGTTTAGCGTTCTACCCTTCTTAACTAAATCCGTTCTGAAGGAATTCAAAACAACAGGATCGAGTTGAAAAAGACCTTTGCTTATGTTGAAGTTATTTGTAAATTGGATAATGGCAGACTCAAGAATATTTCTATTAACAATGTTGCTAGAGTGAAACAAAACTGTAGCATTATTCCGATCAATACAGTGGGATAACTCTGACAAATGGACAAAAAGGGCACTGGACGACTGTCCTCTTCTAACAGAATATTGATGCTGTTTTATACGTGTGTGCAAATCCTTTCCCGTCTGACCTATGTAAAAGGAATCACATTGTTTCCAACCAATTTTATAGATAATGCCTGAATTATTGGTAGGGCTATTTTTTACTATGATATTTTTCACGATATTTTTATATGAAAATACTACATTAATATCCAAACGTTTAAGTACGTTAGCAATACCTAAAAAGCCCGGGAAAAATGGAAGTACTAAAATATTCTTTGACAAAGTACGAGTGTTATTATTCACACGATAGAAAGTTCGTTTTGTCTTGTTGATACAAGATTCCATAAACGCAGATGGATAACACAGATCACTTCCAATACCGTTGATTTTTTCCAATTCGGCATCGATGTATTCCGGACTGGCGATCCTAAGGGCACGGAGAAACATTGAAGAAAAAATGGCCTTCTTAGAGGGGGTGTCATGTCCCGAGTAAAAGTGTACGTCGGACAAATTGTTTTTTTTTTCCGATAGATACTAAACTTAAAACCTGGGCTTTCCCTATGTACACGCACATCCAAAAACGGGATTGAGTTGTCTTGTTCCACTTCTAAAGTAAACTTAATGGAGGGGACTTGATCATTTAACTGAAGGAGGAAGTCATCCAGGTCACGATTCATGGGCCAGATACACAAAATATCGTCGACGTACCGCAACCATGGGATGCCCCCCCCCCCCAGGATTCGCGGAATGTAAGTAATTTCGAAAAACTCCATATAAATATTGGAGAGGAGGGGCGACAAGGGGTTGCCCATGGCCATCCCAAAAACTTGTTGATAATACTCGTTATTGAAAGTGAATTTACAGTCTTTGATGCAAAGCTTAATAAGTTCCAAAACAATGTGTGCAGGTAGTGGCATGTCATACTTATGTAATTCTCGGGAGAGAAAGTCAAGCATATCGTCAATCGGCACTTTTGTAAACAATGAACAAACGTCAAAACTGACTTTTTTCGATATTTGATTGGGGGTAGTGCGGAAAAGTTGCGATTTGGAGAGAAAATAAAGTGTGTAAAAATTTTTTGATCTACGTCAATACCTTCCGGTGGCAGCGAGTCCTTAAAAATCGAAAAATAGGTCTAAAAACATAAAAATACGATATTTGAAAAAAAAATTCATAATTATATTTGTGAGTATTTTTGAACGGGGTCGATTGGAAAATGGTTTTAAAGACTTACAAAATAAACAATAAAAATTTCAGCACAATCTGTTACTAACTTCCGGTGGCGTCTTAGCCGTTAAAATATCCAAAATATTGATTTAAAGCAAGTTTTAACAAGAGGTTATACAAATGTTAATTCCGGTATATTTCTGTGCAAACAACCCTGAGAACACTATTATAGGCTTCAATAAATTAATAGCAGTCATTGAACAATGAACATTATATAAAATGCACACTGTGCATTGCACACTGCACACTGCTACATTCCCCGTTCCCTACCCTATATAAGCTGAGAAAGGAAGCGACGTTGTCAGTTGTTGTGTGTCACGTGTGGCGAGAGGTTGTGTTATAACTTGTTCATCAACCGTGGTGTATCACCATTTACCCGCAGTTAGTTGGTAAATATCGTAAATAGATTTATAATGTCTGAAAAGAAACATTGTACGCTGATCTTCTAAAAATGTTCTTTCATTTGGGGGCACTTTTTTTTCTTTACAGCAAAAACAAGAATTCCAATTACCACATTTACAAGAAGCAATATCAAATAGTTCCGAATGTTCCTGAAATGACTTCAATTTACTTTTGTAACTTTCAGAATTCCTTTTTAGTTTACCTGTTTTAAATAAGGTCTTGTACTTGTTATGATAGTTTTTGAGCATATCATGTATTCTTTTCCTTGATAAAGTTGGGATTGAAGCTGTGAGCCATATCTCTTGAAGTTTGGAAATGATGTCATTGGCAATAATCTGGAATGGAGGATCTTGGCCT
The DNA here is from genome assembly GCA_023014485.1 of Bathynomus jamesi. NCBI lineage: Eukaryota > Metazoa > Arthropoda > Malacostraca > Isopoda > Cirolanidae > Bathynomus > Bathynomus jamesi. The sequence continues at coordinate 383,506 of JAJOZX010002196.1, forward strand.
GTCGTTTTTCTGTTGTTCCGGTGCCAGAGATAAGCTCTTAGCACATCTCCATAAGTAGGTAGAACATTATTAACAAAATCTGCTGGTTGACCGATGCTATGGCATTTTGCTAACGTTCTGGTTACTTTTGAAGGTTTCTTTTCAGACATTATAAATCTATTTACGATATTTACCAACTAACTGCGGGTAAATGGTGATATACCACGGTTGATGAACAAGTTATAACACAACCTCTCGCCACACGTGACACACAACAACTGACAACGTCGCTTCCTTTCCCAGCTTATATAGGTTAGGGAACGGGGGATGTAGCAGTGTGCAGTGTGCATTTTATATAATGTTCATTGTTCAATGACTGCTATTAATTTATTCAAGCCTATAATAGTGTTCTCAGGGTTGTTTGCACAGAAATATACCGGAATTAACATTTGTATAACATCTTGTTAAAACTTGCTTTAAATCAATATTTTAGATATTTTAACGGCTAAGACGCCACCGGAAGTTATTAACAGATTGTGTTGAAATTTTTATTGTTTATTTTGTAGGTCTTTAAAACCATTTTCCAATCTACCCCGTTCAAAAATACTCACAAATATAATTATGAATATTTTTTTCAAATATCGTATTTTTATGTGTTTTTAGACCTATTTTTCGATTTTTAAGGACTCGCTGCCACCGGAAGGTATTGACGTAGATCAAAAAAATTTTACACACTTTATTTTCTCTCCAAATCGCAACTTTTCCGCACTACCCCCAATCAAATATCGAAAAAAGTGTAAAAACGAGCCGCCCTAGTACACAATCATTTGGATTTTCTAAGGGCAACCTACTTAGCGCATCAGCCGTATCTAGAAGTTTACCTGACCGATGTACTAAGTCAAATTTATAGGCTTGTAGAATCAGTGCCCATCGTTGAATCCTATACCTGAGGCCATAACTGGAATATTTTTGTTAGGTGAAAATAAACCTAAAAGAGGCTTATGGTCAGTAATTAGTTTAAATTCATGACGCCATAGATAGAAATGAATTTTTTTTACTGCAAATACTAAGGCTAATGCTTCACGTTCCACTTGTGCATATCGTTTTTCAGTCTCAGTTAGTGTTCTAGAAGCAAAACAGATAGGCCTATCTACACCATCAATGTGGTGAGATAACACTGCCCCAATTCCATAAGAACTGCTGTCTGCTGAAACTACGAGAGGAAGTTTAGGATCATAATGCACTAGGAGAGTGGACTTTAGTAGTACGTCCTTGGAAGCCTCAAATGCTTCCTTTTGAGTTTTCTCCCATCTCCACTGTTCCCCAGATCGTAATAGCTTATTTAGGGGTTCAAGGAAAGTCGATGCATTAGGCAAAAATTTCCTATAAAAGTTTAGGAGACCTAAATAAGCCTGTAACTGTGTGATGTTTTGTGGAGGTGGTGCATTTTCTATTGCTTCTAATTTATCCACCGTTGGATGAATGCCTGAGGCATCTATGCGGAACCCTAAATATGAAACCTCGTTAGTGACCCATGAACACTTTTCTCTCTTTAGCTTAAGTCCGGCATCCCGGAGTCTTTTTAGAACCGTGGTTAATCTAGTTAGGTGTTCTTTTTTAGACGAACCTGAAATGAGGACATCATCTAGAAAGCAAAGTACCCCTGGAATGTGACCTAGAACTTGGTCCATTGTCCTCTGAAAAATACCCGGAGCCGATGCTATTCCATAGCATAGCCTATTGTACTTATATAGGCCTCGGTGCGTATTTATGATAGTTAATTCTTTAGAGTTTTCGTCTAAACTTAGTTGAGCATAGGCTTGGGACATATCGAGCTTTGTGAAATATTTACCCCCAGCAAGAGAGCTAAATAATTCATCAGGCTTGGGTATAGGATAGCAATCTAGAAGGACGGCTCTATTTGCTGTTAAACGGTAGTCCCCACATAACCGCACGGACTTGTCCGGTTTTAGTACAGGAACTACTGGGACAGTCCACGTAGCGTGTGTGACTGGTTCAATAATTTTATCTTTTAGCAGCATGTCAATTTAATTTCTAAATCTACCTTCTCCCGCAGTGCATGCGCAATTGAACGAGCCTTACAAAATTTCGGAGTTACATTAGGATCTACTTCTATGCAGACCTGATGGCCTTTTAGGTTGCCTACTTCAGGCCCAAAAACAGAAGAAAACTCCCTTAACAATGAGTCTATGTCAGATGGATATGAGAGTGTATGCACATCTGCCTGACCCTTTGGCAAGATTTTGTCAATCGGCATTTTCAAAGTGTCAATCCAATCACGGCCTAGTAGAGTAGGCCCTTGCTCATCCACCACTAAAAGGGTTAAGGGATGAGACAAAGTTTTCTGGTTGAGTGTAACTGTGACAGATGCTTCTCCACAAATAGGTATTTGTTTGTCCCCATATTTCTTCAAAATCGTTTTAGATGCATGTAGTTTAGGTGTGTTTTTGAAAATTTTATCAAAAACTGCCTTGGACATGACCGTTCTGGCAGCACCTGTATCTAATTCTACAGGAACTGTAATTCCATTTAGGCCTACCTCTACAATATATGGGCCTGTATCTTTCCCACTTTGCTGCTCATAAAATAGATTCTCCACTCCAATGTTCGAAGTATTTCCCCTTTGAGGATTTACACTAGAAATGTTGAAATTAGAATTTTCACCCTTCGTTTTCTTTGAAAAACACACTTTAGCTATGTGGCCTATTTTACTACAGTTTCGGCAAACTGCTTCTTTAAAAGGGCAGTCCTTCTTCCAATGGTGTTTTCCACACCCTGTACATGGCTTGGAAGGCTTAGTAGAATTAGTAGGCTTAGTCGTATTCGCCTCATACCTTTTATTTGCCTGTCTAGTAGGCTCATTAGGTCTGCCAGGCCTAGAAGATTTAAAGCTATTTACGTGTTGGGCTTTACTACTGTGATTTCCAAAAGCTCTAACATCTTTAGCAGCTGCTTCTCTAGCCGTAGCTATTTCTACAGCCTGACTAAAAGTTAGGTCCTGTATGGCTAATAGGGCTCTCTGGGTAGACTCCTCTTTGAGACCCACTACAAACCTATCTCTTAGCATTTCATCTAATTTGTCCCCAAATTTACACGTACGGCTATGGCTTTTTATTCCTGCAACAAACTGCAATGCTTTCATTTCCCGTCTGATGCCTTGAATAAAATTTGAAACGTTCATAGATGAGAACTACTCGGGGTTTGTAGTGATCGGTTAGGGCCTGTACCAATTCATTATAGGTGCAGGTTTCCGGTGCTTTAGGAGAAACTAGGTCCATAACTAAACCAAACGTTTTAGGGCCTATTATAGTTAAAAAGGTAGGTATTTTCTTAACATCAGGAATGGAATTTGCCTCGAAAAACAACCTCACCCTAGTGGCATAAGCTTCGAAGTCCTCCCCAGAGTCTTCGTAGGGGCTTATATGGCCAATCACCGACATGCTAGAGCAAAACCGAATTAGGCCAAATCACGTGAAGTAGGTTAGATTAGGTTTAAATTTGATCTAGTTACTCCCCAGTTAGGGCTGAATAGTGAATTGTATTAGAGTTAGGGCTGAGTAGGAATTAGTTTTAGAGTTAGGGCTGAGTAGGAATTAGTTTTAGAGTTAGGGCTGAGTAGGAATTAGTTTTAGAGTTAGTGCTGAGTAGGAATTAGTTTTAGAGTTAGGGCTGAGTAGGAATTAGTTTTAGAGTTAGGGCTGAATAGGAATTAGTTTTAGAGTTAGGGCTGAGTAGGAATTAGTTTTAGAGTTAGGGCTGAGTAGGAATTAGTTTTAGAGTTAGGGCTGAGTAGGAATTAGTTTTAGAGTTAGTGCTGAGTAGGAATTAGTTTTAGAGTTAGGGCTGAGTAGGAATTAGTTTTAGAGTTAGGGCTGAATAGGAATTAGTTTTAGAGTTAGGCCGGCGGGACCTACGCTATAGTACGGTAGCTTACCCACACAAACAAACCAAATCAGACGACCCACTAGGCTACATCCAATTTTCCAAACAACCACTTGAACCCAATAAGCCAAATTAAACCAATGAGCCAAATTTAACCCAATGAACAAAATTTAATTAAATGAGCCAAATTCAATCCAATGAGCCAAATTCAATCCAATAAGCTTAATCGAATCCCATGAGCTTAATCGAATCCCATGAGCTTAATTGAATCCCATGAGCTTAATTGAATCCCATCCTCGTCGCCAAATGTGATAGCGTGGGGTAGACACCCCAGTTAGGTTACTTAGGTTCTAACAAACAATCAAAAGCACTTACCGGTGCGTTGAATTAGATATTCCTTTGGGAGCCTACCATTAGATTCCTGTGTCCCACAACAGCCTACCTAACTCTCTCTTACATTACCAATTTAGAAGCTATAGACATTACCCCTAACTATACTTAAGTACGGACAACTTTCCACCCCATTTGTCACCTTAGAAACACCACCTAATTACACTCAGCACCAACGATTAGGTCAGATAGGAAAAAACATCTCTAGGCTAGCCCAAAACAATACGAACAGCCGCGTTGGTTCGTTTATTACTTGGTCTTGCCATTCAGCTTAGATTTAGTGATATTTCCCCTTTAGTGACTTTTAGACTATATACATATATATATATATACATACACGTCACCTCAATATCATAGTAAAAAATAGCCTTACCAATAATTCAGGCATTATCTATAAAATTGGTTGTAAACAATGTGATTCCTTTTACATAGGTCAGACGGGAAAGGATTTGCAAACACGTATAAAACAGCATCAATATTCCTATGGAAAACTGATGTGTGGGTAGTTGGGAGGTAACGAAAATCGTTCACTGAGTAGGTAGGTAGTTAATCTAACAATTATTAAATTCCTTTTATGTCAATAACTGGGTGGATGGAACCAATTGGTTGCTCACCAGAGTTATTCTCCACACTAGTATTTATATACTGTGTGACAAGAGCGTGCTCGGTAATAGATATACGTTACCGATCAACCAATTGAAAAAAAACAAGAGGACGTTGGTGGAAAAAGCCCCGGGAAAAAAAGAGTAGGACAGAGAGAACGAAAACGAGGAACGGGGCGAAAGGACGGAACGGGAGAAGGGAGAAGAAAAAACAACGGAAAAAAGATCCCCACCAGCAAGTACGCTCTCAACAATTAAACAAAAGGGGAAAAGGACTCTCTAATAACTACCAGTAAGTGACTAATTGTGTTTTTAACCCAGTTAGAAGTAAACGCCGTAAATTAAGCTGGGTCAGTCAAATTAGGCCTACATTGTGGTCTAAGACCTAGCATCAACTCATAGCTTAACAAAGGTGAAGGTAGATTGCCCTAACCTAATTTGGTGAGGAATCCTACTGTGGACCTCAATTTATCTGCCCGCTCTGGACCATTTCCGGAATCTCTAGGCTGACCCCTACAAGGCTAGACTTAATCTACTCTATAGTTAGACTGGAGATATTAGGGGTGGGTTAATTGGGGACCAATTCATACAGAGCATTTTTCACATTGGTGGCCCGTGTGTGGGGAATTTACATACTTTAGGCTTAACTTTACTTAACAAAAATTGCAGAATTAGGCTAAATGGTCTAGCCTAAACCTAACCTAATCAAGCCTAAAGTGACAAACTTGCCTAATTAGGTCTACAACCTTGGGCCTAACTAGGAAACATTTACATTTAAGGAGTCCCATTCTCTTATAAGCTTAGACCTGAGTGACACATAAATACTTGGGGGGATTTAACTAAATTTAAAACTTGACTATTTTGTCTGATTACTCAATTTATTTGATCTCTTGTCTCTGGTAATTCCTTCTGGTTAATATGAGTTTTATCGTACTCAGAATATCAAAAGCAAATATAATTATAAAATATTAAAGCATAATTTTCTCATCATTTTCATATAAGTCACTATGCTCGCAGATGCGTCCTTACCAAATTATGTAGATTTGAATATTATGACATTTTTGCGACATTTTTTTCCCACTCTCCCAATATTTGCCTGGTGACGTCATGAAAATATAATATATGAGCTAGCTTGGGCTATTTTTCTGCTTCTCTGCGACTTAATTAGTTGGATGTTTTCTGTTCTGGCTATTTTTGTTTTTGTAATTGGATTCAGTTTGGTCGTGTTTGTGATAAAATTATGACGTGCTGTTCGTGTGGTTTCTGACTTTGAGAACTTGATTCGTCATGTGCCCTAGATGAAGAGAAAGCATTGGATGTTTTTACCAATTACGGCGTTATTCTCTCATCCTTAACTTGCCCAAAATGTGACAGTGAGTGCCTAATACGAAAAGATCAGAAGATATTTAGGTGAAATAACCAATATTAACCGGTTAGGCCAACTGAATGCCCTTGATGATTGGTTAGGTTAAGTAATGATATTTTCGTTAGTTTTAGGCGTTTTAGGTTATATTTCCACTTATGTTAGTTTTAGGGTTAGGTTAGGTAAGGTTAGGTTAATACCAAAATACATTTTTCTAGTAATATTTGATGTGTTTTGCTTAGATTTTGACCTCCATTTCCCTTGAAAATGAGCCAAACTTCAAAGTACTATAACTTTGTTGGATCTCATTTCCGAGGGAAATGGAGGTCAGATTTGAACAAATCACATCAAATACTACTAGAAAAATGTATTTTGGTGTGTAAAATGACTGAGTTACTCAATATACATAATTACCTTTCTTCTTGTCCTATATTTCATTACGATCCCCAGTTAAACAATTTTGACTTAAACATGGACAGTGAGGAATTGAAACAATTAAAAAAGAAAAAGAGGGGAAAGTTGGGCGCTGTTACTAAGGCTCTCAACACTTTTAACAATATTACACAACCAGGTAAGGAAGATTTAGAGTATGTAATTCTTAAATTGGATAAACAAAAGAAGGACATAATAGCCATTGATGAGAGTATTTCAGAGTTAGTTGAACCCGAAATGGCTGATGAACAACTTACAGACCTTTACTCTGATAATGATCATCAGGTAATCTCAATTGAACAGCACATAAGGGGACTACAGTCTCGTTTGACCGACTTAACACCAAATAAACCTATTTCTGATTTTAATCAAAGTAGAGCTAACCTTCAACAAAATTTAAGTGGCATGCCAAATCCCGAGTCACAAGAATTCAGGGCTAAGTTACCCACTTTGCTAGTACCAACATTTGATGGGGACACGGTACAATTCCCATCTTTCATTGAAAATTTGAGAGTTCAATAGGTAATAAACCTTATATTCCAACTGTTGATAAGTTTAGCTACTTAACTAGTTTCCTTAAAGGTCTAGCCTATAACATGATAGCCTATTTACCAGCTGTGGGTGATTCATATGAAGTAGCTATTGATCTCTTGAAACGTAATTACATTAATAAAGATGAGATTATATTTGAAATATCTCAACAAATTATTGATTTTGCACCCATAAAAGATAACCATAGTGATATGGAAAAATTTTGTTCAAAATTAGAAGCTATTATGGGACAACTGGTTAGCAATGAGATACATGTTAAAGCTTCATCTTGGCTTATACAAGGCGCAGTTCTTAGGTGCCTTCCTTTGAGGATTAAAGATGTTTTAGTTCAAAAGACGGGAGAAAATTATCCTAATCTTGAAAACATCAGAAAACACTTTCCAATTATCCTAACTAATTTCAAATTGAGAAATAGCTCAACACAAAATAAGACCCAGACTATGGATAAACCAAAGACTGTCCCCAGAGACCAACTAGCTACAGCCAAACAAACAAAACTTGATACTGTAGACTCAAATGTGACCAACTGTAATACACGAATACCTACGTTACATAACTTTAATGTAACTGCTGCCTCAACTTACACACCACATTGCAAATTTTGTGCAAGTGATGAACACAGTAGTACTGGGTGTGGCAAATATTCAGACTTTAACTCAAGAGCTAGAAGATGTGAACAGTTGAACCTATGTAAAAAGTGTACTGGCCAGGGACATTATAAGAAAGACTGTAAATCTAGGTTAAGATTCAATTGTAAGTTTTGTAAAAGTTCACGACATGTCTCATCAATGTGTGATTCACTGAAGTGTCCAAACAACAATACTCAAACTCAAAAGATACCTCCTCCAAACAAAGGTAATCAAGAAAATGCCACTTTCATGGGACATTCTGTTTGTTCAAACAACGTAACAAAAAACACTGAGGTTCTTTTATCAACTATTACTTTGGACTTAGTGAATGGCGAGGGTAGCACCACTCCAGTGAGATGTCTTATATACTCTTGTTCTCAACAAACATTTGTTTCGCAAAATTTAGTTAATAAATTGGGTTTGACACCAAACCCGAATGAACAACTCAATATCACATCCTTTGTTAAGGATAACTCAAACAAAAATAGCTATAAGACAATTGACCTGGAACTACATGTAGAAAATGAATTAGAAAAAATTAAAGCAGTCATTATTTCAAAAGTAGGACAAAACAAACTGTTTGTACCCAAACTAGAACAAACCATCAATCATTTGAGAAAACAGTACAATATAGCTGATAGATATATCACAAACAACACAGTAGCTAACATTGAAATGTTAATGGGGGCAGATTATATTCATCTTATTCATAGGGGCATAGTGAAGATAGGTAATGGTATAGCTTATCAGACACCATCAGGGATAGCCCCTTTGGGTGACCTATCCAGATACAACCTAGACCTAAACCAAAATAGTTCATGACTAACAAATACTATGTGCCTCAACTCAGTCCTACATAACACCTGTAAGAATAGCAACACTTTGAATAATATTATAACAACTGAGAACATTAATTCATCACTATCAAATGAAATTCTGGATGAGACAATTCAAACTTTATGGTTGCTAGAATCTGTGGGTATACATGACACAAATCAAACTTCAGAAGATCAGTTAATGGTAGAAAGATTTGAAGACACCAATCAGTGCAAAGACAATAGTTATTTTGTTGAGTTACCTTGGAAATTAAATTGTCCAACTTTAAGAGATAATCTCAAAGTAGCTAAAGGACATTTATATAAAGTAATGAAAAAGCTCAAACAAGATAATACAATTCAAATGTACAGTGATGTCTTCAAAGAACAGCTACAGAAAGGTTTCATTGAAGAAGTAACAAATAACCCTTTTAAAAAAGATGGTTGTCATTATTTAACCCACAGGGGGGTTTATCGACAAGATGCCCCGACAACAAAACTCAGAGTAGTATATAACTGTAGCCTCAAAGACAGTGATAAACACAGTTTGAATGATTGCCTGATTGGGGGTCCTAATCTCATTTCTGACCTTGTGAAGATCTTACTGAGGTTCAGGTTAGATAAATATGCCTTACAAAGTGACATTTCAAAGGCATTTTTGAGAATAAATCTTAAAAATGAATATGATAAGAACCAACTTAGGTTCTTATGGTTCAGGGATCCATTTGATTTTAATAAAGGGTTCATAACCTATAGATTCAATGTTGTGTTGTTTGGAGCCAATTGTTCACCCAGCCTATTAGCATTGACAATTAGACATCATTTGAACCAGTTTAATAACTCTTTAACACTGAACTTCCTCAAGGAACATTTTTATGTAGACAATCTAATAGGCTCAACATCAACAAAATCTGAATTATATGAGGTCTATGAACACTCTCAAAACATTATGCAACAAGGTAACTTTGAACTTAGAGAGTGGATTTCAAATGATGCGGATTTAAGCAAAAACATTTTAAAGGATAATAATGGTCTTACTGAGCCATCAGACAGAGTTAAAACTTCAGGTATGAATTGGTATTTGGATGCAACTTCTAACAGTCATGATTCAATCTGCACTAAAGGTTTTAAACTTGATGAGGAAGCAAACACTAAAAGACAAATATTATCAGAGGCTTCAAAATTTTTTTACCCCATGGGTTTATTCCTGCCTTCAACAATAAAATCAAAGATTCTCCTCCAAGAAGTTTGGAGGACAAATGTTGGGTGGGATGATCCAATAACAACTGAAGATCAAAAATCTTGGAAGAAGTTAGCTGCTGATTTAACAAAAGTGCAGAACATTAAAATACAAAGGTGCTGTGGGTTTAGGGATAAGCCCCAGAGACTTCATGTGTTTGCTGATGCAAGCATACAGGCTTATGGGTGTTGTGCGTACCTTGTAAGTCCTACAGAAAGTCATCTAATTTATGCAAAAGGGAAAGTTGCACCTCTCAAACCTACCCGAACCATACTTCAATTGGAACTATTGGCTGCTGCATTAGCCATTAAAACCATTTCATTGCTTAAGGATGCTTACCATGATGTGAACATAACTGATATCCACATCTGGCTCGACAGTCAGATTTGTCTTGCCTGGATACGGAATGATAGCATTAATAGTAAGAACATCTTTGTAAGAAATAGGCTAAAAGAAATAGCTGAAGCTAATGAAAGCCTACAAGTCAACTTTCACTATGTTCCAACTAAACAAAATCTAGCAGACTTTCTGACCAGAGGTTTATCCTACAAGTTGTTGAAGTCAAACAAAACTTGGTTCATGGGACCTAAGTGGCTCTGTTATACAGACCAATGGCCTGTGGAACAAGTTAACTTGACATTAAATTTAATCTTTTCAAATGAAAAGGTTGAACCAATCACTAATTATGAGCATTATTCTGATTTCAGCAAACTTGTCAGGGTCACAGCCTACTGTTTGAGGTTTGCTCACAACTGTTTAACTACAATAAACAAACAGCTAAATAAGAACAATCATAATTATACAGAAGTTGCAACCAAGTACTGGATAGGGCATGCACAACAAAAGGAGTACAATAAAGAGTTAGAATTCTTGACTAATGGGAAACAAACAAAAGAGCCTGTACCATCAGTAGTTGTGGATCTAAACTTGTTCAGAGATGAGGAAGGTCTTCTAAGGTGTAAAGGGAGATTAGACAAATCAAAACTGTCTTAAAAAAGCAAACATCCAATCCTTTAACCTAGATTTAGCTATTTGACAACATTAATCATCAGACAAACACACAATGATGTACATCATATGGAGGTACCACAGACACTAACTGCATTAAGAAAAACTTATTGGATACCCAAGGGAAGGATCACTGTTAAAACAGTCCTGAGTGAGTGTGTCACATGTAGGCGTATTCATGCTAGGCCCTATAGGAAACCAAATCCTCCTGCTTTGCCAGAGGAGAGAGTTACTCCTAACAGACCCTTTGAGACTGTAGGCATTGACTATACAGGAGCATTGACTGTAGGGGTGGTTGACACTGAACAAAAAATGTACATTGTACTGTTTACATGTGCTGCCTCACGAGCTGTTTATCTGGATGTTGTGGAGGACCTTACAGCAAAATCTTTTGTTGCTGTCTTTAAGAGATTCTGCGCACGACATTCAGTACCCAAGACAGTTTGGACTGACAATGCTACATATTTCAAGGCTGGTGAACAGGTCATCGACGACTTGTTAAGCAATGAACTCACACAATTATATGTACAAAATTCAAACATAAAGTGGAAGTATATTCCGGTTGCCTCTCCTTGGTATGGTTCTATCTGGGAGAGGAATATACAAACAGTAAAGAATTGCTTGAAGAAAGCAATTGGTAAAAAACAGATACACTTGTTTGAGTTGCTCACTCTCCTGGCTGAGATTGAGAACATCATCAACAATAGACCACTCACTTATGTGAGTGACAACATTAATGACCCGGAACCATTAACTCCAAATCATTTGATTCGGGGAGAACAAATTAGTGTCCTGCCGGACTACAATATAGACTCTTCAGAAGACCCAAACTGGACTCAACGACATGATGAACTCCGGACTAAGTTACAACACTTAACCAGAGTTAAAGCTCATTTCATTAAACAGTGGAAAACTGAGTACTTGATGGGTCTAAGGGAGAGACATAAACAAATGACTAAGAAGGATTGGTCTGACACAATTAAGGTAGGGGACCTTGTTCTCATACATGACAGTACTCCAAGACAATACTGGCCTCTGGCTAGAGTTTTAGAACTCAGACCAGGGGCAGACGGGGTAACAAGAGTGGTCAAATTAAAGACTTCAACGGGTGACACAACAAGAGACATTTCTCTTTTGTACCCCTTAGAGTCTGGACCCAAAACAATGGACTTTGGAGAGCCCTCTCCACCGACAGTAACAACTGGAGACACTGAACTTCCAGTAACTATTCCCTTGACAGTAGGAGTGGTAACGCATCCTACTACAACATTGACAGACACAAGACGTCAGGACAAACAGCGTTAAAGGCGCGACTAGTTTTACAACAAAAAATAGATGCTGGGGAATTGTAATTTCATCTTCTAACTTTCACTTTTCCTTTTCTTATGGTAAAGACCATGGACAGTTTCATCCTATGGATGTATATTTTCTCTTCTAATTAAATGCTACATCTTCTCCATGAGAAGGTGAGGATAGTCACTGTTAATCAGATTAACAGGCATTTACAGTCAAATAGTTAGCTAGTCTACACTTAGACATAAAAATTGGTGACAATGACACCAAGATTTTTATCTCCTGGGGCCCCCAGTATATGGAAAACTGATGTGTGGGTAGTTGGGAGGTAACGAAAATCGTTCACTGAGTAGGTAGGTAGTTAATCTAACAATTATTAAATTCCTTTTATGTCAATAACTGGGTGAATGAAACCAATTGGTTGCTCACCAGAGTTATTCTCCACACTAGTATTTATATACTGTGTGACAAGAGCGTGCTCGGTAATAGATATACATTACCGATCAACCAACTGAAAAAAAACAAGAGGACGTTGGTGGAAAAAGCCCCGGGAAAAAAAGAGGAGGACAGAGAGAACGAAAACGAGGAACGGGGCGAAAGGACGGAACAGGAGAAGGGAGAAAGAAAAACAACGGAAAAAAGATCCCCACCAGCAAGTATGCTCTCAACAATTAAACAAAAGGAGAAAAGGGACTCTCTAATAACTAGCAGTAAGTGACTAATTGTGTTTTTAACCCAGTTAGAAGTAAACGCCGTAAATTAAACTGGGTCAGACAAATTAGGCCTACATTGTGGTCTAAGACCTAGCATCAACTCATAGCTTGACAAAGGTGAAGGTAGATTGCCCTAACCTAATTTGGTGAGGAATCCTACTGTGGACCTCAATTTATCTGCCCGCTCTGGACCATTTCCGGAATCTCTAGGCTGACCCCTACAAGGCTAGACTTAATCTACTCTATAGTTAGACTGGAGATATTAGGGGTGGGTTAATTGAGGACCAATTCATACAGAGCATTTTTCACAATTCCGTTAGAAGAGGACAGTCGTCCAGTGCCCTTTTTGTCCATTTGTCAGAGTTATCCCACTGTATTGATTGGAATAATGCTACAGTTTTGTTTCACTCTAGCAACATTGTTAATAGAAATATTCTTGAGTCTGCCATTATCCGGTAGAACGCTAAACCTTTTGTAAACTTGTATGCTACTCTAATAACTTTTATTCTTCAATTTATTTTTATATACATCGAACTTAGACAAGAAGGGCAGAGTGCTAAAACCTGGGCAGATTTTTAGTATAAATTTGTATGCTCCTCTTAAGTTTTATTTTTATTTTTATTTTTCAATTTATTATTATTATTTTTTAATTAACTATAACATTGGTTGGAAACAATTCATTTGATCTTGTGTTGGATTCGAGAGAGGACTTAGATTATGAAGAAGACCTAAGAATTAATAGACAATTTTCAAAATAGATATACCTATGAAAATTTAGCCAAAACTTCAGAATGAGCAATTGCTTCAGATTAGAACTAAACCTCTAAAAATACTAGATTTTCCATGTCACAGCCAAAGCGTTGAACGGGGTGTGAACTTAGTAACTAAATCTAGCCAGGAAAGAATTAGTTATATTAATCGGCATAAATTTATTTTAAATACTTTACAGTCTAGAATAGAACTGCCTGCTTTTGAGTGGAAAGGTCAATGGAAGGAATAAAAAAAAAAAATTAGTTTTAGGTCAAAAATTTTATTGAATTTCTCTTAATTTCTAAATTTCTACCAATAATAGCTAAAAATTTATGTATTACATTTTTTTTCATGTATTTTTGTATTTTTTTACTTTTTTTCATTAAAAAATAAATATAACTGTTTTATAAGCGAACTTTGGTAATAATAAAAAAATTTCGAAGTAAATCAAATTATCTCGAATTTTATGAATTTTCTGAAAAAACTGAAACCGGTAGGGGGGGTAGGGGTCCTCAGAATTCAAAATATTTTACCAGGGTGTTACTATGATTGATTGAACCACCTCACACTATGTACCTAAGAAATAAAAAATTTCGACCCGGCCTATATATATATATATATATATATATATATATATATATATATATATATATATATATATATATATATATATATATATATATATATATATATATATATATATAAGCTATTGGTGGTATGACTGATAAACTCTTTGAAATATGCGCATTGATGAAGGGGCTACTCTTTTCTGAAAGAAAGTACAGCCACTAGGTTCCTGTCAGGTAGATGTACCCTCACAGCCTCGATTTAGAAGAGTTCCAGCTAGGCTAGAAGAGGATTGTGTTCCAGCGGAAGGTAGCTACGCATCTGAAGATCTTTACAGAAAGACACATCATGAAGCTCTGGACCTCATTATAATACCCATAACTGAGAGTTTTGACGAAGTAGAGTACAAAATGTATGTCCATTGTAAAGATTTGCTTCTCGAGGATGCAAAGGATAGACGTCCACAGCATAATTAGAGAGTGTAACTTCATTCTAGGGCTCAGATCCTTCCTGCAAGACTACATACACATCTAACAACCTTCAATATGAACTTTGTGTTCACGATTCCCTTGAGCAGTTAATCCTACGTAATGTAGTTACACACCTGCAATCACTGACACCTGACCAGTAATTTCTTATCTCCTCTGTGATTACGTAAACAAAGTTAATTATAGTGATGCCTGCCTCCATTACGTGTAGTGAACGCTTGTTTAGTAATATCGTGCGTATTAAATCTTATCTGAGTTCAAACACGACTCAGAGAAAGCTTAACCAATTGATGCTATTGCATGTACATAAAGAAAGGCACGATCAAATAGGTTTAGTTGATGTTGACTATGGAAATGTTCGGAGTCCTGAACATAGGTTATCCTTGTTTGGTAAATTTAACACATTGTGCTTTGTCAAGACCATAGTTCTGGTACGATCTAAGGTCACAATGACTGAAAGGGCAGTGAAGCATGCTGATATTGACATGAAATCAGCGTAAGCCCTAATACTTTTTGTCTAAATATATGCAATTTGCAAACTCCTATAAAGTCTATAATTATAGTCAGTCGTGAGATGGAATAAACCTTCAAACTACTTTTGCCGTGTATATATATATATATATATATATATATATATATATATATATATATATATATATATACATAATCTTGTTTCATGTTTCATGATTATGCTAAGAAACTAGGCTGTGGCGGAGTTATCTAGCTATGTTGCTCAACATAATAATTAAATACCATTTAAAATCGGTTGTGATGTCCGTTACAATAAGGAAAGCAATTAGAGAGAACTTTATAAATTTTAGACAATGAGGAAACCTGTAAACTGTAGAGAGACTTGCTTGGTAATATATAGTACATTGCCACACCTAACGGTGAAAGATTGGTGTGAATACCAAAATTTCAATACGTTTAATATGTACATGGGCACCTTCCTGTGTTCTAGTTTTTCAAATAAAATACTGTGGTTCACCCTATCATATGCCTTACTTATATCTAGGAAACAGCTATAAATAGTTGAATTACTGTCAATGTATTTAGATATTGTTTCTTTAAGTACATAGATACACAGGTCAGTTGAGTGGGACCTTTTAAAACCAAACTGATTAGATGTCCATAGGAAATCATTTAATCGGAGTAACAAGAGTTTTTCTAGTAGTTTCGAGAAGCAGGAAGCGACAGCAATAGGCCTGTAATTATTGATGGACAGAATGTCTCCGTACTTATTTTTGACCAGGGGTAAGATATATACCCTCATGAACTCTGCAGGGATATAGCTATGAGCAAGCATGGCTGATAGGAGCAATGATATATGCAGACATACTACGTCATTGGCATATTTTAAGTGCTCATTCGATAAGTCATCTACCCCTGACGCAGAACCAGTCTTTAACTCTTTAATTAACCTCTTTACTTCAGAAAATGATATCAAAGTATTTTCCCTTGTCCCTCCTACAGTCGTTTCGCTGCAATCTATCTTAAGATTATCCCTACTCACACTGTTTAGAGTGTTAGAATAGTGGTTTTTCCACACCTTTGCAATTCCATCCTCCCCCGACACCCCATCGATTGTCGGAGGGGGGACATTTTTGACACCCGTTTGATTCTTAACATATTTCCAAAATTTGTTATTGTCGTTATTTATGCGAGCTTCACAGGCTTTTGATGCTCGAATAGACTCTTCTTCCTGTTTACATCGCCTTATGGCCGCCTTATACTGACCCCTACTTCTACACATATTCATGTATACAGGTCCTAATCTGGGTCTACCATGAAAGCACCACAAATCATAGACGTCTTTCGAGTCCCTCTTCAGGTGGGCAATAAAATCATTCCATCCAGGAATAATCTTAGTATGATAGTTGTAATATTTAATCAGGGGGCTTCCTGCTTCTCTTAACAGGGATATTACCTTACTGTAATACCTATCTATGAGTTTACAGTGAGAATCATTTGAGCAAGGATTACTACAGGCAAGATGCAAAATTTCTAAATTATTAAAGAGGTGACTTCTTCTGTCTTTGTATTCTATTGTCTGTTGCATATTAACATTGGACCAATCGACGCGATTATTCTTACCTATTGAGTTCTTGTTAAGTCGTGCTGCGCATAAACTGGTAAAGTTTATGGTGTTTATTTCAGTTGGCAACTCTGTAATGCAGGCACAGACATGTCCAACTGCTTGTCATTGTTTTGTTGCCTGAGTATTTGTTTTATTGGTGAAAAATGAAAAGAACGGCATCAGTAGGGCTAGCAGGGCTACTTTCGCCTCGTCTGTGTTTAAGCTCTGGCTACGGCCTTGCAGCCTATTCATACTGTAAGTTAGATGATAACAAAAGTTGTGGCCTAGATGGCATACAAGCAGAACATTTAAAATATTGTAGCCCTCATATAATACCTATGCTTGCAATGTGTTTCACAAGCTGTATGATACATGGATACTTGCCACAGTTCATTTTGTCAGTTGTATTGTTGCCAGTTGTTAAAAATAAGGGTGCTAGTATCTGTGATAAGAATAATTATAGATCAACAGAACTTGCCAGTATACTTTCTAAGGTGTTAGAATATTCATTTATAACAGGATAAGTACTTACTTGCAGATTTATGACAATCATTTTGGCTTTAGAGTGAAACATGGTACGGACATGTGTATTTATATGCTAAAGGAAGCCGTCCTAAAGTACAAGATGTCACGTAGCAATGTATATTCCTGTTGTTTGGATGCATCAAAAGCATTTGATAGAGTTAACCATCACAAACATTTCAAGAAACTCTTGTGTGGAGGGGTACCTAAATATATACTTAGGATACTTGCATTCTGGTATACAGAGCAGACCATGTTTGTAAGATGGAAAAGCACTGTATCACCAGGTTTTAAGGTAACTAATGGTGTTAGGCAAGGGGGTATATTATCACTGAGGTGACGTGTGTATGTGTATATATATACATAGTCTAAAAGCGCTGCTGTTCGTTGATTTGGGCTGGACAAAAGAGATGTAGTTTTGTATCTGACTAAATCGTTGGTGCTAAGTTTAATTTGGTGATGTTTCTAAAGTGACTAATTTAAGCAGGAAGTTGTCTAATTATTATATCAGTTAGGGGTAATGTCTATAGCTTCTAAATTAGTAAAGTAGGACTAGTAGTAGGTCGTTTGTCGGACGCTGGCATCTATGGTAGGCCCTAAAGAAGATCTAAATCAAAGCACCTGTAAGTACCTTTATTGTTATTTAAATAACTTAATAACTGGCGGGGTCAAATACCCCCACGTTATTACATTTGGCGACGAGGATGGAATTTATTCGGTTTATTGGATTTATTTAGTTGGTTTGGAAAATTGGGTGGAGCCTAGCCTAGTGTGGGTCGTTCGATTTGGTTGGGTTATGTGGGTAAGCTACGGTACTATAGCTTAGATCACGCCGGCCTAACTCTAATACTAATTTCTACTCAGCCCTAACTCTAATACTAATTCCTACTCAGCCCTAACCCTATTACAATTTCCTATTCAGCCCTAACTGGGGAGTAATTAGATCAAATTTAAATCCTACCTAACTTACTTCACGTTATTTGGCCTAACTCAGTTTTTCTCTAGCATGTCGGTGATTGGCCATATAAACCCCTCCGAAGACTCTGGGGAGGACTTCGAAGCTTATGCCATTAGGGTGAGGTTGTTTTTCGAGGCAAATTCCATTCCTGATGATAAGACAGTACCTACCTTATATATATTCTGACATGCTTCGGAATGAGTTAAAGCAAGCAATTCGCACAAAACGGAGAGGGAGATTGTCGGAAGGTGTTATTCTGTTACACGACAATACGCGCCCTCATACCGCTGCACAGACTAGAAAATGCCTTCAAGAACTTAAATTTGAAGTTCTCGACCATCTAGCCTACCGTCCAGACCTGGCATCTTCGGATTTTTACGTGTTTGGACCACTAAAAGACGCTTTGAGAGGTCAGCGATTCCAAGGCAATGATGACCTGAAGGAGGCGGTGCATGACTGGCAACGCACACAGCCAAAAACATTCTTTTGTGAGGGCATTAGGAAGCTTGTAGATCGCTGGACTATGTGTATTGAGAAACAGGGAGACTATGTTGAGAAGTGATGTGTTTAAAATCTATGAATGTGAAAATAAAATTGTGAAAATAAAAAGTGCGGATACTTATTGAATTACGCTCGTGTGTGTGTGTGTATATATATATATATATATATATATATAAAATGAGAAGATCGCCCTCACCAGGGCTCGATATACGAGGGTAATTCAATAAGTATCCGCACTTTTTATTTTATTTTCACAATTTTATTTTCACATCTGATAGATTATAAACACATCACTTCTCAACATAGTCTCCCTGTTTCTCAATACACTTAGTCCAGCGATCTACAAGCTTCCTAATGTCATTACAAAAGAATGTTTTTGGCTGTGTGCGTAGCCAGTCATGCACCACCTCCTTCAGGTCATCATCGCCTTGGAATCGCTGACCTCTCAAAGCGTCTTTTAGTGGTCCAAACAGGTAAAAATCCGAAGGTGCCAAGTCTGGACTGCAAACTGGATGGTCGAAAAGTTGAGAACTTCAAATTTAAGTTCTTGAAGGCATTTTCTAGTCTGTGCAGCGGTATGAGGGCGCGCATTGTCGTGTAACAGAATAACACCTTCCGACAATCTCCCTCTCCGTTTTGTGCGAATTGCTTGCTTTAACTCATTCCGAAGCATATCAGAATACGATGCACTTGTTACTGTAGTTCCACGCTCTAGATAATGTTGAAAGATAGGGCCTCGTGTATCCCAAAACAGTGTTAGCATAACTTTACCTGCTGACGGCTGCGCTTTGAACTTCCTTGCAACGGGAGATGTTGGATGCTTCCATTGCATGCTCTGTCGTTTGCTTTCTGGTTCATGGTGATGGATCCAGGTTTCATCTCCAGTGATAATGCGCTCCAAAAAATTTTCACCTTCATTATGATACCGCGCCAAAAGACGAGAGCAGACGTCCATACGATTACGCTTGTGCTCTTCTGTCAACTGTTTGGGCACCTATCTTGCACAAACCTTGTGAAAGCCAAGAATGTCATGAAATATCGAATAGGCTGACCCTTGACTGATGTCTAATGAAGATGCAATTTCTTTTATTGTTAATCTTCTGTCATCGAAAATCATGGCTCTGGCTTCTTCCTGCTTGTCACCACTGGTTGATGTTGACGGTCGTCCTGAGCGCTGAGCATCTGTCACACATGTCCAACCTTCCTTGAACATTTGAATTCACTCGTACACACTTCGCCGTGGTAACGCATTATTCCCATACTGAACACATAAACGCGTGTGAATTTCAGCTCCTTTCACACCTTCTGCCCACAAAAAACGAACCACGGATCTCTGTTCTTCCAGAGTACAAACTGAAAGCGGCGCAGCCATGCTCGTTACTCGTAGGATATGTGACAGCTACGAGTAGCCTAAATAAGCCTATACTGTTGCTAGCCAAAATAAGCCTATAGATCTCAGTTTGGCTCGTTATTACGAGTATATATTATATATACTATATTATCACTAAAATAAAAAGTGCGGATACTTATTGAAGTACCCTCGTATATGGGTTTCACAAAATAATGGAAACACTTTTGGAAATGCATGATTTAATTACTAATAAGGGGTTGGATCACCCTTTGCTTGCAGAACAGCTTCAATTCTTCGTGGAATTGATTCATACACGTTTTGAATGGTTTCTAGCGGAATGTTTAACCATTCCTCAAGAAGGAAGGCTTCAAGCACCTTTAGAGATGAAGGTGGTGGAAATTTGCTCTGCACTTTACTTTCGAGAACTGACCATAAGGGTTCAATAATATTTAAATTTGGCGACTAGGGAGGCCATGGAAGGCGTTTGACGTCATCCTCATGCTCTTCAAACCAAGAATGTACCCGCTTAGTTGTGTATGGGGACATTATCATCTTGAAATATGGCAACATCTGTGGGAAACAATGTTTGCACCATGGGAAGCACCTGGTCACTTAAAGTGTCCTCATATTCATTTGCAGTAATTCTGCCACGATATCGCTGCCGAAACCATTACTGACTCTCCTCCATGCTTGACGGTTGGTAAGAGGCAGTCAGGGTTGAAAGGTTCTTTTGGCTTTCTCCAAACATAAACTCGACCTGATGTTGGAAAAATGGTAAAGGACGATTCATCTGACCATATTGTACTCTTCCATTGCTCTAAGGTCCAGGTTTTGTGTTTAGTACACCAGGTCCTGCGTTTCGTAGCATTCACATCTGTAACCAGTGGTTTGGCGATGGCAGCTCTGCCATGGATTCCGGCTTTGTGAAGTTCACGACGAACTCTTCTTGTTGATACTGGATCGTTTAGATGTAAATTGAATTCTGTGGCAGTGGCGGACTGGCTCATAAAATTTTGTCTGCCAAAGCGGTCAGGGGGCCCATAACCCTATTACATAATTCAATTCCAGTCCTATCCTAATAGGCCTATTTATGAGTTAACTTTGTTTAAATAAAAAAGTTAATAGTTTTTTATAAATTTATTTTACCAATAAGTACAAACATTTTACAAGTACTGCCTGCATATACAATTATACATACATACATACATGCTATACTAAGAGTAGTTTTTTAAGTTCATTACTCGAGTTTGCAAATCGGTCTATTATAGTTTCCATGGTTAACTCATCCAACATGACCTTTTCTATAGACATCAACATGTATGCTTCCAGATTCTCATCGGACAAAGAATTTCGTAATCTTGTTTTTATTATTTTAAGTTTAGAAAATGCCCATTCACACTGAACTTGAGCCACAGACAGTGCACAGATAGCTTTGTACATTTGGTAAAGATTATCATATGCCTTGTCATTAAGTCTATTTGATGCAAGAATATACAGAACACATAATGGACAATTGCCACAATATTTAGAGCATGAATTCATTTTACTGCTGCTCTCTGCATTATCATCATTCAGCAAAAGCTTAAATATTTCAAAGTTCGATGCAAAAGACTGCAATTCTAATTTTACTTCACTTCTATTTATCCCTGGAGCAAGCTCAAGAATACCTTCCAATGCTTCTTCTTCAAGACCATTTTTAGTAATATATTCATAATTTGATGGATCGAGGCATGACATATCCTTATATAGTTGTCTATGGTCAATGAAACGGGATTCCAGTGATTGTACAACACGATCCATTATCAAGTTGAACACATGTACACGATAGTCTGACAAAGAATCAGATGTGTTTGTTTCATCAGCAGCTAGTTCATCTGCCATTCTCGTTGTCTTATGTTTCCTCTTGATTGGTAACTCAGTTTTTACAAAATCAATTTTCACTGTTTGATTTTCATCATTATTGAATTGTGCAATGTGCTCATTGGATTTGTTGGCAAATTTCAGAGCCTGATTATATACTTTATCAAATTCTCTTGATCTTTTCTTCAAATCTGTAATGGATTTTTCTACCATATTCCATGCAGTAAACATATTTAAGCCACTTGTCTGCAGATAGCTTGACAAAGGGGCTGTAATTTGAAAGATATATAAGTATGTGAATGCTGTCAATATTGTTTGAAATTCTAGAAGGCTGGACAGTAAAACATTTGCCTCCTGTTTTGTTTTTGCACCAAAATTGTTAGAGCTTTGAATAATGGATAAACATGTCAGAAGATCCACAAAATTACTGATACATATCTCGTCAAAATTTCCAAATATAGTAGTTGCTGCATTGGACTTCCCTGACCACCTGGTTTCACCAATTAGCTTTAATCGTTTCATCTTTTCTTTCCCCAGATGATGTCCAACAACTTCAATCCATGAAAATAAAAACCCACTCTAATAGACAGAGTTTATTTCCACGACAGTTTCGACGCCCACTGTATCCACCCGAGGAGGATGCCAGTGGGCGTCGAAACTGTCGTGGAAATAAACTCTGCCTATTAGAGTGGGTTTTTATTTTCATATTTTGACCTTCACGTAGAAAAAAGTGAAGTTTTTTGCATTGAACTTCAATCCAGATGGCCATTCGCTTATATGATACCTTCACAAATTTTGCTAAATTCTGGAGTAAATTGAGGAAGGAAACTGCTGCTCTGTAAGCCATTATATTTCCATGGTAGCTTGCAGCGCCATCTGTACTATCTGATAAGCAGTTTTTCGGATCTATTTCAAGACGTTGTAATGTTTCATTTAATAGGTCAAAAAGTCCCTGCCCTGTACCATCATTGCTTGGAACAATTGCAAGTAGTCGTTCATGGATAGTACCATTTAGTACATATCGAATAACAATACTAAATTGATCAATTGATGAAATATCCTGGGTTGAATATACTTGTATGGAATAATACTTGGCCTCAGCAACTTCTTGAGTAATTTTTTCCTGTATCATATTCTTCATAATTTGGGTCAGAGAAGAGATGGTTGTTTTACTCAAGAATGTGACAAGACTACCACGACCTTTACTTTGTGCCTTTCTTTGTTTTTCCAATCTTTCACATCGTTGTTCAGACTTTTCCTTCACCATAGAAACATGAGAAGCCATAATAGGATCATATTTTGCCATCAACTGCACAGTAGCCAAGAAATTTCCATGATTTTCTGTTTCATCAAGAAGAGAATATGCTGACTCATTTCTGTGTCCACGAAAAGGAAGAGCTTGTTTACCTAACATCTTTATTATGTCTACAACTCTGGCAACAATATTTCTCTGCTTTAGTACTTCATCTTTTCGTTTCTGCAATGATGCAGCGAAAAAACGAGCTAAACCACCATCATTTACTACACTGATATATTCCTGAGCAAGCTTGCTATGTATACCAGTTGATTCATGCTCTGATAAGCACTGGCTAATGCGTCTGTAATCATTAAATCCTCGCACAAAAGCAGATATGTTAACCAGTGTCGTGAGACAGTGTCACCCATAATTTTTCGCTTATATAACTTTACATTAAATGGCAGATTATGATCATGTGGCTGAATTGGATGCACTTTGAAAAAAGATTTCAAATCTGTTCGTGCAGGATATTGAAAGAGCTTATCCTGTCTAAATGTTCGTTGATTCTCATCATTATTTAAATCAGCTACTAGATATTTTTGATTATGTACATGTACAGGCCCAGGTTCAGTTGCTGTTATTCCACCAGCTAATTCAGAATCATAAAAATCAGCATCTACAGTCTCAAAAACGTTAGGCATACCTTCATCTTTATGTCCTAGATCTACAGTATCAGCATGAACAGTTGTAGTTGAATTTCTCTGTAAGTCGCTTTCCTCTTTCTGACATGTAGATATACTGTAGGTGTTGATATCATAAATGCTGTTATAGGCCTGCACTTTGTTTGCTGAATCATTTCTTTCTGCTTCTCGTTTATCTTTCCGTTTCTGTGCTCCAGATTTCCGTTTCATTTGTTCCATTTCCTTACCTAAAATATAAAAAAAAATAAATAAAATTAATAAAGTAATCTGATTTACTAATTGCATTTAATATAATCAAGATCAACAAATTTCAAAACAAATAACAATGCTTGAATTATATTATAATGAATGAATATATTATGTATTCTGTAACTGTATTGTAATGTAATTGTAATGTAATGTATTGTAATCTTTTCTCAATACTATTACATGTATTTTCTTATTTATTTTTATATCTATCTTTATATATGGCAGCTTTATATAAAATATATACATAACTCTATATATCTTTTATATATATGGACATAGAAATGGGTAAAATATAATTATACATATATAACAGCAATAACAAAAATAAGAGACTTACTTTGATAAATTGGAATTGATTTTAATGAAACATGTAGACAACTATTAAATAAACTAATGAAGTTAAAAAAGTCGCAGTGACAGGCAGGTTGGCAAAACTGTATTTTAGGCACGTAAATTTATTAATTTTTGCTACTTTCTAAAAGTTTAAAAACTGCAATAATTTTAACAAATTAAAGAAGTTATTAATACATTTGCCTTTTTATATACTATTAATAAATACAAAATAAAAAAATACAAAAAAATTACAATATTAATAAATACAAAATAAAAAAAATACAAACAAATAATTAAAAAAATCTAAATAAATTATATCTATTTCACGTAATAGAAATACTGTCAACACCCTCAATTAAGATTCTAGGATATATCTCATCAGGCCCAACTGACTGATGTTTATTTAAACTTTATATACGAGTATAATAGATTGGCTGCCAATTTTTTTTACCTCAGGTCTAGGGGGCCAACTTCCCTTTTTCTAGGGGGGACCCATCTGCCACATGGCAGACTGACAGCCTAGCCAGTCCGCCACTGTTCTGTGGTTATTCTGATAGCAGTTGTCTTGTGTTTTTTCGCAACAATCCTTTTCAACGTCCGTCTGTCTCTGTCGTTGAGCTTAGGCTTGCAACCACTGTTGTTCTTTGCAGATTTTGTCTTCTCCTGATCATTGTATGCCGCAATCACCTTGGATACAGTTCCTCTTGAAATGTTGAACAACCTTGAGGTTTCAGTCACTGATGCACCTGCCAACTGAGCGCCAACTATTTGACCTCTTTGAAAATCTGAGAGATCCTTCATTATATTATTTATTCAAAAAATGGCCTGGAATATAGAAGAACGTGATTAATGTAGCAGTATGACCGCAAAAAGGAGACAGACAATGGATCAATTTGAAAATTCCCCCCCTCACCGTCCTTCATGACGGTCCCTCCTTTATGAGGTGTCTTTCATGGTACTTCAAAAAAAAAGATAAAAAAAAGAAAAAAAAGAAAAAGAAAAAAGAAAAGAAAAAGAAATCCTCGCCTTCCTCCTTGGGAAAAAAAAAAAAAAAAAAGAGAAAAAGGATTCGTCTTCACCTTCCTTTAAAAAAAAAAAAAAAAAAAATCATCCTCGCCTTCCTTCAAGAGGAAAAAAAAAAATTTCACCTTCTTGGTCTTTCATGAGACAGACAAAACCAACAAACAAATACAGACAAAAGCAGACAACACCAACAAACAAATAGAGACAAAAGTAGACAAAGACAGAGTTTAACACTTGATTTTCAACTTATATCCTTAAACATTAGAAATGAAAACTTAAAATATCTGGAAAAGGTTTTAATAGACATAACGAGTGTAAACAACCTCAAAACATATTATCATATTCTAATACCACATTACTTACTCAAATGTAATTCCATTCTTATATGTTAAACTGCGAACATCACAAGAAACAAAATCAGGTTAAACATATTTTAATTCAAAAGCAGATTCTTTGTTTAATATTTGTATTATGAAAAATAAAATGAAGGTTTATTATTTTAATTTAAATAAATTAATTTCTCTTTTCCTTAAGGGAAACTGCCATATTTTCAACCGCTCTAAATCAAATACAAGAACTTTTTATAGTCATAATATATACTTATTTGTTTATTTACTTTTAAATATATAGTTTTCTATTGTTTACATTGCTATGTATCAACACATTCACATGACAACTTCTGGTTTCTGAACTATTAATTTTACTGCACATCAAATTTCGTTATAAAATTGCGTGTGTTAAAAGAACAAGTTGCGTAATGCGGCTTTAAAACTAAAACATCAAAGCTGTTTTCCTCCTCTAAACATCCATTTAAATATTATTACTAATACTGATTTATTGTTATTATTACATATATATTTACACGTGTTAAGAGTATTTAAATTAAAAATATTGATTTCAATTCCCTTCGTAATAAAAGCATCTGGCAACTCTACCTCAATCTTGCTATATTTTTCTCACAGTAACTGTTTTCAGAGTAGTAGTTAAGTTTAACTTTCTTCTAACGACTATTAGTTGCTACTAATCTTGTTATTATTATTATTATCATATATATATATATATATATCCAAATAAGTAGGTTCGGGTAAAAAAACTTTCTTAATAGATGCAGTTAAAGAAAACGGGATGTCGAGTTTGTCAAAGTTGGCATTTTTAAATAGATTCAGTGGGAAGTAGGTACTGAAACTTGAGAGATTTTTCAACAAGAACCTTTCTAGTTGCAGTCATAGTTAGCGCCTATTCACATTACTTTAATTATCATTTCTCTAATTTATCGACTGTTCACAATTCCTCATAATTCTCATAATAAACGTATTTGTTTTCACTTTTCTTTCACACCAGTCAGTCCAGTATTTACATCAATCACACAGAATGTACATGTTTATTGTTTTTGTCACTAGCTGTACCAAACATGTCATTACAAACTGAAGCGTACCGTTATACAACGTTTAAAATGTTATAATTTAATACTTTATGATGTAAGATCTCGTATAAAAAACATCATTTTCTGTACAAATGGCCACAAAAATACTTTCAATCCTAATATATGTACTTATAGAACGCACCATACGCTTTTTCACCTGTATTAAAAACGTAAAACTGAAAGTTGTATCATCACGCGATCTTCGATTCTGCAATGACATAAGTGAGTCCTAACATTTAATTTAAAATTATTTAACCCGCCATGCATATTTACACGAGTCGAATTTAAATATATATATATACTGTGTGTGTATATATATATATATATATATATATATATATATAGGAGTTTGTATGTGGCATTCCAACAGAAGACAGGAAGTGTCTGAACCCTGTTTCTCCCATCACTGTCCTCCTCACCTGGCCTTTTTACATGTCACGTCTACCCTGTGAGCAGTCCAGCATACTCTCAAACACGCGCTTCTCACTACATTCCTTACTACACACACATGCATCTTACACATTACACAGTCCTTTCAAAAAAGGTGTAATTTCAGTAGTCTCGGAGATTCGCAATTGTCCCCTCCTTCCTGCTTGCATCCTATCCGAGTGTTTTGGTTCCTCTTGCGGGATGAGACAAGGCTCCTTGCTCTCCCCTATGCTTCACTTAATGAGGCAACAGTGGGATGTTGTATAGCTAACACAAGGATAAATAACTTAGTTTATGCCGATGATATGGTGTTAATAAGTCCCTCTATTAAAGGTCTGGATCGGCTACTAAAAGTCTGCGAAGTGTATTCGCAGAAACATGATATTCTTTTTAATGTTACAAAAACTAAGGTTATGCAGTTTCATCCTAAAAGCTGTAATCAGCCAGCTGATATAAGGTTTAAAATGAATGGTGAAGTAATTGAAGAAGTACAAGAGTTTAAGTATTTGGGTCAAACTATTACCAGCTCCTTGAGTGATGACTCGGATATAAGAAAACAATCTCGAAGCCTGTGTGCTAAAGCGAATATGACCATAAGAAACTTTCGATTTTGTACAAGTGAAGCTAAAGACACTCTCTTTCGTACTTTGTGCAGTAATATATACGGACACCAACTCTGGGTGAATTATAAAAAAGGTTCTGGCAGAACCCTAAATTTGCTGTACAACAGGTCTTTTAGACTCTTACATAAATTACCCCCGAGATGCTCAGCTTCGCAAATGTTTGCTACCCGCAATGTCCCGAGCTTCCCGGAGGTAACAAGACGTGCGCAATACAGTCTAATGCAAAGAATTAAAAAATCAACCAACCCGATTATCCAAGCTATCCATGAGTCCTGCCATTTATCCTCTAAACTATGGAATTCTTGGTACAAAAACGTCTGTCTGTAGCTCCACTTAACTTCGACATTACAGTATTATTTCTAATCAATTGTATATATTTCTATCCTTAGTATATGAACTGTCATTGTATTAATAATATTTGTCATATGGACTATAGTCTGCCAATAAACATTTTCATTTTCATTTCATTTCATTATTATTAAATTAATAAAAATTAATAATATAATTTGTACGAGACAGGTAAAATCCTATTTCTGTCAATTTCCTCAAATTTCGTTTGAAATTCAATTTCCTCATTGATCCAAAATGTCCGTTAAGCCAGACGAGGCGGCCGCCTCGTCTGCCTCAACGTGGCTTCAGGTATGGCCTGCCAGATTTCTGAGTCATTAATTAATAGCTCCTTAGAGTGTTCTACATTTAGGTATATATTTAGTTTATCCACCCTGAGACAATTAAATAGGGTTTCATAATAAATTTTCCACAGTTCTGCAATGTTTTTTGCACTATGTACACCCTCTATTATATTTGGCAAGGTAAGATTACTATTATTAATTTTATTAACCTCCTTCCAGAATTCCCTACTGGAAGTATTGCTATTGCTTAATTTTCTGGCTAGAGATTCTCTTCAAAGATTCTCTTCATTTTTCCTTATAAATCTAAGAGCACCCTTGAATCTAGCACGAGTTCTATTTTTCAGTTGGAAGAGTTCCCCCTGCCTAGGTTTCCCCATAGCAACCCATTCCACGAATATATTTTTTGCTACATCATATTCGTACAAATCAGCACAGTACTTTGCCCACCCTGGATTGACATTTACTTTTCCCCATTTTTATTCTTAAAGCTACTTCCACTCGGAACCTTAATGGCATGTTCAAGCTCACCGTAATACTTATTTAAGAGAGCTATATGTTTAACATCATCACAGGAGGGATTCCTACAAGCCAAAGCTTCTGCAGGAATCCTCACAAGTCTTAGTAGTGCATCACTCTACATAGTATAGTAATCTACCTCAGAGTGACAAAGATTTGACCAATTAACCTTATAGTAATCAGCATTATCAGAGTCACTGTCGAAGTCAGATGCTACCATACAATCAAGCCCTACTACAAATGGGATATGATCCGATTCAAATACATGATAAAGTATGGATATTCTGTTGGGTAAAAGTAAATGTCAATCCAGGTTGGGCAGAATACTGTGCTGATTTGTATGATGTAGCAAAAAATGTAGTCGTGGAATGAGATGCTATGGGGAAACCTAGGCAGGGGGAACTCTTCCAACTGAAAAATAGAATTCGTGCTAGATTCAAGGGTGCTCTTAGATTTATAAGGAAAAATGAAGAGAATCTTCGAAGAGAATCTCTAGCCAGAAAATTAGGCAATAGCAATACTTCCAGTAGGGAGTTCTGGAAGGAGGTTAATAAAATTAACAATAGTAATCTTACCTTGCCAAATGTAATAGAGGGTGTACATAGTGCAAAAAACATTGCAGAACTGTGGAAAAATCATTATGAAACCCTATTTAATTGTCTCAGGACTAAATATATGCCTAAATGTAGAACGTTCTGAGGAGCTACTAATTAATGACTCAGAAATCTGGCAAGCTATTCATAAGTTAGATGATAACAAAAGTTGTGGCCTAGATGGCATACAAACAGAACATTTAAAATGTTGTAGCCCTCATATAATACCTATGCTTGCAATGTGTTTCACAAGCTGTATGATACATGGGTACTTGCCACAGTTCATTTTGTCAGTTGTGTTGTTGCCAGTTGTTAAAAATAAGGGTGTTGGTATCTGTGATAAGAATAATTATAGGCCAATAGTACTTGCCAGTATACTTTCTAAGGTGTTAGAATATGTCATTTATAACAGGATAAGTACTTACTTGCAGACTTATTTCAATCAATTTGGCTTTAGAGTGAAACATGGTACTGACATGTATATTTATATGCTCAGAGAAGCCGTCCTAAAGTAAAAGATGTCACGTAGCAATGTATATTCCTGTTGTTTGGATGCATCAAAAGCATTTGATAGAGTTAACCATCACAAACTTTTTAAGAAACTCTTGTGTGGAGGGGTACCTAAATATATACTTAGGATACTTGCATTCTGGTATACAGAGCAGACCATGTTTGTAAGATGGAAAAGCACTGTATCACCAGGTTTTAAGGTAACTAATGGTGTTAGGCAAGGGGGTATATTATCACCCTATCTTTTCTGTATATACATGGATGACCTTACCAATGAACTAAAAACTGCACGTACTGGCTGTGTCATTGGAAAGGAAAAAATTAATCATATAATGTATGCTGATGACCTTGTTCTTCTGTCACCCTCTCCCCATGGGCTGAGAGTACTATTGGAGATATGTGAACAATATGGTATAGAAAATGACATCACCTATAATGGGGCAAAGAGTTGTATTTTGATTTTTAGGTGTAATCTACTGAAACATGTATCAAGTGGGTCTTTCAAGTGGGTCTTTTGAAATGAATGGTCAGACAATACCTGTCAAAGACACATGTAAATACTTAGGTCATGTAATTACTCACGAACTGCGAGATGAATTTGATATTGAGAGGCAACGTAAAAAGCTGTATGTACAGGGTAACATGCTAGTAAGAAAATTGGTATGTGTTCAGAATCAGTTAAAACTTATCCTTTTAGAACTTACTGCACTGCATTATGTACATCCCATCTGTGGTGGAACTATACAAAAACTGCTATGAATAAACTCTCTGTTGCTTATAATAATATTTTTTGTATGCTATGTAGAGAACCAAAATGGTGCAGTGCCATGTTAATCCGGAAGAATATATATAATGTCATTACTAAGGTCCAAAACAGTTCTAATGTGTTATTGTACAATGTCTTGTCTTCAGATATTGTGTACCTCTCACCTATATGGTAGTCTTGGTTCAGACAACTGCTGGTTTACAATACCTTATTTTTGTAATGTAGCAAAGATTATATATGCATATTGTATGTTGGGTTAAATGGCTATGCTGGCCTTATTTTTGTACTTGTATGTTAGGTTAAGTAACTATGTTGGCCTTATTTTTGTATTACGTTCAGTGTATAATACGTAAGATTGTACTTGTAAGTTAGGTTAAGTGGCTATGGATTGTGAATAATCCGCAACAAAGACCTTTTGGTTGTTGTATAATTAATAATTTAAAATATAGTTTCCACAAAATCATATCCCAACTCAGCTTCCCATAATTCATCAGCATTTTTATTAAACTCTTTTATTTTCATAACTTCTCTGATTTTTTTCGTTAAGCTACAATTATTTTCTCCTACGTATACAAATGATCTTTTCAGTTAATGATGTCTCCTGTAATAACAATATACATAAAATTGCCAGATAATTAATCAAACAGTATGCCAGTATGCCATAGGCTATTCTAAGGAAATTTTAAAAATACACACCTGTGACAATGTACAAAAAAAAACGAGTCAGACTTTCAAAATTAGTAGTATATTCAAAATTAGAACATATTTTTTTTAGTACTGGTAACAGTTTTTCAGTATCTGACGCTTCTAAAAACATTGACCCATACCATCGGGCATCGTTGAGTCTTGTGCTTTGTTGGTTCTACATCTCTTCTTACTTTGTCATTCAACCATAGCAACACCGCACATAAAGATAGTTCATGAGCACAGCTGAAGACAGCTGTGAACGATCGGCTGTTTTGAGAATATTATAAGACTTAAGGAGTCTTTCCACATCTGCTGAATGCGGTTTTGCTGCAACAATCCGACCAAGTGCAAAGATCAACACATCAAATTCCTGATTTTCTAACCGCAGAAGTCTTTTCATCAGGTTTGAAGTTCCAATACTTGAAACACCGAGTAATGCACAAGCATCTCTGTACTGCAGTGCAAATGTTGCTAAGTCAAGATCCGGAATAATGAAAGCGTGGCATTCATTCAATTGTAAGTCAGTCACTGAAGAATCTAAACTTCTCAAGGGGCTCAACAACTTTAAACGATCAGAATCAAAAGCATATCTTTCTTTTAGGAAGTTTATCAAGGATTCAAATTTCATACTGTACAGCTTTGAAATCGCGTGTTGCTGTTGTAATTAATTGATGGCTCACTGCTCTTTCTGTCAGTCAGCTGGATGCCAAAGCATGTCAAGTTGTCCTCATCTAAATTTTCTTCAAAAGAACTTTCCCATCCACCAAGAAGCGATTGACTCTTCAATGCACCTAGAATCTAGATTCTCCAGGAGATTCTGTACCTTATTATCCCAATCAAAATAAGTGCATTTATTGTCTTGCAGGGACTTTTGAAATCTTGAATATAGAAACAAAATGTCTGCAACTGTGCTCAACTTTTTCAACTCAGTAAGATTCTTCAGATGACCCTGAGCAGAAACATCTTCTGACTGCTCTGAATGATGATAGAATACTGCTGAAAAGATTGTAAGAGAATTGTGTCCAACGAACTTCAAAATATTTCGGAATATGATGTACTGTTAGATTCTTTTTTTTTTCCAACCTTTTCCAGTTCTTTGGTGCAAACTGCTGATGTATGAAAAAATGTTGAGAGACCACTGCCATTTTGTATCAACATATTCACTTCCTTCACAGTTTTAGAGACTTTGCCAAAGGTCAGATCTGAGCGATGAACTCCACACCAAATTTTGATCAGTGGAAGGTTTGTTTCAGCCATTTTCCTTTCTCTATCTAACATTTTCCACAGGCTCACATGTTCTCCTGTGTTGAGACTCTCTCCATCTGTGACAACACATGTTACCTTGTTGAAAAGATCTTTCCAATTTCCAAGGAATAGTAAAAGAGACTGCTTCTTTCACAGCTAATATACAGGGTGGGCCGAAAGTCTGGATCCATAGGAAAATATTTATTTTAATACATAAATTACAACAAATGGTAAATACTTAAAATGAATATCAACTTTAACTCGTAAATGCGTATCCGTGATACTGTACAGTAGTTCGTACTCCAGTATAAATACTCAAATACTTTTTTATTTCAGCCCAGAAATGGCTTCGAATCTAACAACAGAAGACCGGGTAGAACTTGTGCTCATGTACGCAAGACAGGGCGCTACACACAGAGAAGTTGCTACCGAATTCAATAGAAATCATCCTGATAAGCATCCAGTAACACATGCGATTGTTGGCAAGTTGTTTAAACGTTTCAAAGAAACAGGAAGTGTACATGATCGACGGCGTTCTGGTCGTCCAAAAACTGCAACTGATGAAAATACCTCTGCAATGGTATGTGAAACTTTAACGAATAGTCCAGTAAAGTCAACAAGAAGATTATCAAATGAAACACGCATCTCGAGAACGTCAATTCGAAGAATTATTAAAAATCATAAATTCCATCCCTAAGTGTCTCGATGTCAGAGAATGCCAATTTGAGCATTTGTTATAATTTGTTGTTTATACTGGAGTACGAACCACTGTACAGTATCACGGATACGCATTTACGAGTTAAAGTTGATATTCATTTTAAGTATTTACCATTTGTTGTAATTTATGTATTAAAATAAATATTTTCCTATGGATCCAGACTTTCGGCCCACCCTGTATATCCTTCAGTCTTCCGCTGAGTAGATTCAGAGAATCCAAGGAAACGGTCTTCCTCTTGCCCATCTGAACGAACTAGCTTGCACTTGACATATTTATTGTCAAGCTGGAATTGATCAACAGAACCATCTATTGCAATTGATACAGCAATTACCGATTTGATTTTTTCAAGTAAATTAGGTTTATCTGCTCGTACAAATTCGTTTAATTTGTCCAACAAGCTAACATGTGAAACTTTGTCAAAAGCCTTACTAAAATTCAAGTAAATTATATCTTACAGACTTGATATTTTGATTGATTTTAAACCATTTTTAATATTTAAATATCACATTTAAAAATAGGTTAATTATAACAAAATGAGAGAAAAAATATTTTGATGAGTAGAATCTGTAAAAACTTTTGAAATAAAGGCAAAATGGCAATTTTTTGCACACTGCTATATAGTAAATCGTTTTAACGGCATTCCCACCAACGTACAATAAGCAAAAGCATTAGCTACACTGATGCTACCCAAAACATTACAAACACAATCCAAGCAGATAACACGATAGAAATACAGGCAGCTAACATTAAAACACGCGCAAAACACAACACCACACTAATCAACATTTACATCCCACCAGATAGTTCACCTCAGGTACCAGCCAATTACAATCCACAGTTACACAATCTTGCCTCTCTCACTAATGTCATCTTAGGAGGAGACTTCAACGCCAAAGACACTAGTTGGTACCTGCAAAACCAAAGCAACACCAGAGGCGCCAACATAGCCACACAACTAAACAGCCTCTTCATTCTTAACAATACAGAAGAACATACACACATACCACATCAAGCAGGATACTCAAACTCCTCCCCAGACATAACGTTCTGTTCCCCCTCACTAGCAACACATACACAATGGAGAACAGAAAAACAACTGTCATCAGACCACCTGCCCATCATCATTACAACACATTCTACACTCTGCCACAACAGCCTTAGGCACACTTACAGAAATTACAAGAAAGCTGATTGGGAACAGTTCAAAATACAGACTGAGGAACAATTCACCACATTAAACAGCACACCCATCATAAACATCAATACAACACTCAAGACATTTAATCACATCATCAATAATGCAAACAAATACATACCGAAGGGCAACATTAGGAAATACAACCCAAATTACACTAGAGAAATAGCCCACCTTATAAGGCAACGTAACAACCTCGAATATAACACACAAACCCCACACACAGAAGCCATAAAACAGCAGATACAACGGCTCAAAACAGAAATAAACAACAAATTCAAAGAAAAACAAACAGAAACATTCAGGGAATTCATAACAACATTAAACCACTCCACAGATACATCCAGGCTATACAAGAATATAAACGGCATTACCCACTCTAACAGCGGCATTCACACCTCACACGCGGCTATCTGTCGCAGCCAAAATAATATCCCAACATACACACAACAAGCTAACATTCTAGTTAATCACTACGCAAAGATAAGTCACTTAAACAGAGACAACAACCAGAAACATGCAGGCAGACACACAGCCAGACACAAGAAAACCTACAGACTCGACACAACCATTACACCCTTCAATACAGACCAGACCACCAAGATCATCAAAAACATTAAGAATTCGAAGGCTACTGGACCAGACAACATATCTAACATACACCTTAAACCCTTGGGCCCACAAGGAATACTAGCTCTCACAAATATCAGCACATATTCATACCAACACTGTATTATTCCTGACATATGGAAACAAGGTAAAATTATTACACTACTCAAACCAAACAAAAATCCAACAGAACCAGCTTCCTATAGACCCATTACTTTACTATGCACACCTTCCAAAGTAACAGAAAGACTAATCTTACAAATCACCAACCCACATATTCCACTATCGCCTACTCAACATGGATTCAGACCTCACCACTCAACCACGACATTACTCACTAACCTCACGCAGCACATCATGGATGGCATCAACTCCAGACGACCAGCTCAACGTACACTATTAGCAACAATAGACATTAGTAAAGCATTTGATGCTATCCCACGCTTCCCTCTCATAAACAAAATACTCAACACAAACCTGCACAATAACACCAAAAGGTGGCTGAGCAACTATCTTTCAGGAAGATACTCACACGTCACATTTAATGGCAAGTCATCCAAAAACAAGCTTTTTCCGAACGGGGTCCCTCAAGGCTCTGTTCTCTCACCAACACTCTTCAACTTATACATGCATGACATTCCAACACCCATAGATAACAAGCTTACATTATCATTATATGCAGATGACATCACTCTAACATCCACCCACAACAACATCGACACCGCTACAAATAACCTACAAACATACATAAACAGTATACAAGACTGGCTCACACACAATAGACTCAAAGTAGCGCCCACAAAATCAACCATCACCTTGCTTACAAGCAACACAAAAGAACACCAGGTAATTCCACAGCTTACACTAAACAACATCAACATTCCACACACTCACAGGACCAAAATACTTGGGGTCACATACAACACATCATTATGTTTTGCAAACCACATTCAGGATATTAAAAACAAATGTACGTCAAGACTTAACACGCTTAGGGTACTAACAGGCACACCAGCAGGAAACAACATCACTCATATACAAACAATATATTCGCTCAGTTATGGACTATGCTAGCCCATGCTGGGCACCCATTATCTCAAACACACACATAAACACCTTACAGACAATACAAAACAACGCACTTCGTATCATTACAGGATGCACTCAAACACACCAATAGAACACCTGCACACAGAAACAAAAATACTGAAAGTTAGGGAACATTTAGACATGAGGGGAACACAATTCATGGCAGCAGCGACAACTAACCCACAACACCCTTGCCACTACATGTACAATCATGCACCGACACCTCGCACCATTAAGGTAACACCAGAGAGACATTATAACCAAATACTCCATTCCATACCACGCCCCACAGACATCACACAGTACAGAAAACACATACACACACCTAACCCACAAAGCAGATCGGATCGAGTTAACTTAACACGATTCCGATGTGGACATCACCCCAACTTACTAACATATAAACACAGACTAGACAACTCCATAGACGATACCTGCCACCTGTGCCACGACACACCACAAACAATTGAACACATTATGACAGACTGTACCGCTCTAGCACAACAACGAACACAACACAACATCACTAGTGCGCTGAACCTCTGGTCCACTCCGAAGAGGGCGATCGGTTACCTGCGTGCCGCCGGCTTGCTCGATCAGGGTGGTGGACTGATCGGCTAAACAACAACAACAACGTACAATAAGCAACAAACAACATATCACACAGCAAAACCAAAAAGCCGCGCGTGTATGAAAAGAGAAGTAATAAATTACATTGAAGCATTAAAATATTTTAGATACTTTCTTGTTATGCCGGACCCAAGACTTTTTGCCAGATTCGTACGCCACTTGCCAGATGCCAAATTTCATTGCCAATTTTTTTTAAATGTTAAGTAACTAACCAAACCTAACCTAACCTAACCTAACCAGGGTTTGGATTAGATTAGGTTAGTTACTTACATTTAAAAAAAATTGGCAATGAAATTTGGCAATCTGGCAAGTGGCGTCCGAATCTGGCAAAAAGTCTGGGGTCTGGGATAACGGGAAAGTACCATATTTTATACCAAATTTCATAAATATTTAGGAAAAATAAATGTACTTTGATATTCTATATGTTATTTTATTAGTTACCTATTTATATCCTTATATTAGTGTACTCCAACTCAATACCTGGCGTCCTGGCTTCGGAATATAGTAGGTTTTGCAAGCATTATTGTAAAAGCCGTACATGCACTGAGAACCGCTATAGTCGGTACTGACTTATCTTCACCGTCGGTTTCATACGAATACCAGTGATATCCTACTATAATTTCTAAAAATCGACTATAACCCTATGGCCTACGATAATTGTTGACTGGGTAGAAACTATTCAGTAGGTTTTTGAAAAAATAGGCCTTTTGGTCCTGACACGCGGAGGATAAGACTAAATATATTTTATCATTCTAAAATAGAAAATAGGTTGATTGAATTGTCACTACGAAAATATCGTTTAAGAAATGTAGCGAATCTGATGAGTTGAGTGTTATTTTTTAATTTTATTGGGTTCAGAATCCCAGCTGAGCCGTGAACGGCCAAGTTCTGAAGGGCCAGTTTAACCTACAGCCCAAGTTAAGCTAGACTAAAAACTTACGGACTTGGAGGTCCTATTAGGTCCTACCTCAGGGTTACTGACTCGATGTGGGCCTACCTAATTAGGCCTCAGTTACATAAAATTAAGATAAAAAACAAAAGGGGCACTATTTATGATCTTCTTTCTAAACCTTGCAACAACAACACAACCTGCACCATTGCACGATGCAACAATCTTGTATCTAAACAGCCAAACTGAATTGCAAGAGAGCTCTCTATAAGACCACGCCCTGTAAGTGCCGCATTCAACAAACGAGTAGGCAGGACGCGCAGTGCCCCATAAAAATGATGCCACAAAAGTGCCCAAACGATGATGCCACAATAGCCCAAAAATGCTAGCTCTAAATTAAGTGAATTTTTCACTAACCTTACAATTATGAGATGGATATATATATATATATATATATATATATATTATATATATATATATATATATACCTTAACTTAATATATACAAGCAATGCTGCATCCAGGGCCGTTTCTAGCCATTAGGGGGCCGTAAGCAGTATACCCATTTGAGGCCCCACCCCTCCATCCACCAACTCATGCCTTACTACATCACCTCAGCACACACATACAAAAAATGGCTGTGTTAATAAAAAACAATTATGAAACAATTTTAATGAAACATTTATGTCCAAAACAACAAATA
Source organism: Bathynomus jamesi (assembly GCA_023014485.1). Lineage (NCBI taxonomy): Eukaryota > Metazoa > Arthropoda > Malacostraca > Isopoda > Cirolanidae > Bathynomus > Bathynomus jamesi. The sequence continues at coordinate 422,298 of JAJOZX010002196.1, forward strand.
TGTACTTTCAGAAGACAAACAGAAAAAATACTCTTCATGAAATTCCTGAAAATTAGCTTATACATTATTCAGAATAAATGACACAGAACTATGTATAAAAAAATAATGCAATTATCAACTACCAAACAATTACTAACTCTACGATACAATCGTGTAATAGCTAACAGTTATACAGAACAGTTTGTATCTTCAAAATTTTTGCCGCCTTGATTTTTTCTGGGCGAAATCATCAATAACATCATCATATGAAATCTCCCTGAAAACGTCCTGGTTGATGCTTATGATGCCAAGGCCACTGAGGCGATCCTGCCCCATTGATGATCTGAGGTAGTTCTTGATTAGCTTCATCTTAGAGAAGCTCCTCTCGGCTGACGCTACTGTCACAGGTAGAGTGCAGGCAATTCTTAGTGCAACCCAGTTGCTTCTGATGAATGAAGGAGAGAAGCTCCAATGCAGTCATGTTGTGTGAAGGTAACGTCGGCAAGTTCTTAATTTCGAGGGCCAGTTCTCTTCCATCAATGTCAGAGTCAGCTCCAGAGCTCAGTATCTTAGAGAGTTTTTCACACTTGCAGGACAAGTCTTCCTTGTTCATTGTGGTGAAGTTTAGGAGAACCCCAAATATGTCCCTCACATCATCTAATGTTTAGAATCTCATTTATTGACCCGATGGCACAATCCACCACCACATTGAAAAATTTGACTTCCAGCCTCTTTAAGGCTTCTGTAAATGGTTCGTCAGGAGCTTCGTAAGCAAAGTGCTTTTTTGTGGCTCTGAGCCTCTTCTCCTTCAGCACAGCCTCCACATTCATTTCCTCACATATGTCCCTAGCTACGACTTGTGCTGCAACAAAACCTGTGTTTCTGTAGCTGGTGAGTGAGTCGTTTGTTTTTGTGAGGAGGTTGACTGCCACATCAAACTGCATTGTAGGAGACTGCAGAAGTTTGCTCACATGGTTAACTGCATGAAAAATGTCATACCATACTACTGTGCAAATCTGAAAGCGATAAGACCCTACCTCCTCTGCAAGTGCTTGTGCTTCCGTCCTGGCTATGGCATCTGTGGCATTGTTTCTGACTTCCAACAGGGCCTCTCTGATGTTGTGGCTCTGGTATCGCACAGCCTCAATGCTCTTAAGCCGGCTCTCCACCTGGTTTCACTCCAAGACTTGAGTGTTATGTTCACGTGCTTCTTTATGATTGTCCATCTCTGTGTAGCTACTGCAAAAAGGTTGTACAATTTTTGTACGTTGCTAAAGAAGCTGATGGCATCTGTGGAAGCTTTAGCTGCATCAGCCACTACAAAATTCAGAGTGTGAGCCCCACATGGAACGTAGAGTGCAGAGTAGCGGATTATAATGGGGGCAAAGGGGGTATTTGCCCCCGGCCCCAGATGCTGACCGACCCCAAGAAACTATGTAAACGCTATAATCTACCGTTGAAATAATTGGTCGACCGTGAGGAAGAAAAAAAATTCTAGATTCCGCTTCTACAAAACCTAGTTTAGTATCCCATTTATGTGAACAAAGTATACATTTTCTGTAATCACATCTTTGTTTTTGTTTCGTTTTCTGTTGATCGAGTCCAGTCAGCTGATCACATCACTCATGTATGATGTATCAGGTAAAGAATTGTGTTTTTCTAGTGTTTTTCTAGTGACACCGGCCCGAAAATATTCATTGCCCCCGGCCCTGAGAGTGCACGACAGTTCTTCTCTAATAACCTTGCCTGAACACCTTTGTTCTTGCCCTTCATGTTCGCTCCGTTGTCATATGACTGTCCTCTGCAGTCATCAAAGTGAATATTCAGTTCATCTAGTCTCTTCAGAATCAGAACTGATAAACCCAGGCCTGTACTTTCTGAAGCCTCAAGAAAGCCCAAGAAATATTCTTTTATTTCTGGTACTTCACCCATTTTAACAGTTCTGATAATAATCGACATTTGTTCTTGGTGGCTTATGTCTGGAGTGCAGTCTAAAATGAGTGAGTAATATTTAGCTTGTTTTATTTCTGCAACAATGGCATCCAAGATCTTCCCACTAATGGACCCAATGAGCTCATTTTGAATGATGTTTCCTAGGTAACTTGAATGACTATATTGGCCACTTTCGACTCTGCTGATGTGTTGTTTCATCACTGGATCAAATTTTGCAAGCAGCTCAACCTCCTTCAAGAAGTTGTCATTGTCTCGATTGTAAGGGGTTCCAAAAAACCTTAGCCCCCCCCCCCCCCATTTGCAGCTTACATGTTTACTTATATCGAAATAGTCTTTAGTGATTATAAAAATATATAAAATTCTTTATTTATTGCAGGCATTAAAATTACTCTAGCTGATAAAGTGATAATATAATGGCTTCTCAATTAATTGGAGATTCGGAGAGGCAACGTGTGATAGATCGCATACGAGCAATAACATTTTGGGAAGCTCGTGATGTTGGAGCCACCTTTATAACACGTTCATGGGTTGCCAAAAAGTTGCGAAGATGTGAGGACTTCGTTAAAAGAAATTGGAATAAAATTTTGGATGAATGTGAAATGGATACAACCAAATCTGGGCGCCCAAATTTGCCACTCTCTCAGGAAACAAAGGACATCATTGAAAGCGGTACGCGTAAGCGGAAAAACAGCTGTGCTAAACTTTCTAGAGAGATCGAAGTGTTGAGAGGAAAGATCGTTAGTGGTGAGATCATTCGACTGTACCGTCATAGGCAAGGTTTAAAGCCTTGGCATGAACTTCCAAAGCCAAGAAAAACTCAACTTAACATCGATGACAGAATGTGGTTTGCCCATTATCTTGAAGATTGGGATGTGGATGATTTCATGCATTTAGCTGTCTCCGATGAATTTTTTGTTTACGTAACACGTCGGCCTAACTACCAAAATGATCGAGTGTGGGCCACAACACCAGATGAAATCGATGACAATGAACATTATCGCGAATTATTAAAAAGTCCAGACTGTGTTGGTGTGTTTGTTTTGTTCACTGCAAAGAAGCTCATGTGGGTGTTGAAGCCAAATGGTCAGAGTTGGGATGGACAGTATTTTCGTGATATTATTCTATCCCAGCATGTCATTCCTTTTCTAAGAAACCCAAACAATGTTATGGATGTCGATCAGGTCACACTTCTGCACGATAAAGCCCCCTGCTTTAAGGCATTAGCCACTCAACAGTTGTTGCGGAACCATGAGATCGATTTCTTTGGAAATGAAGAATGGCCAGGAAATTCTCCTGACCTGAACGTCTGTGAACACATTGGATCAGTTATAAAGGACAAGGTTGAATGTCTCTCGTTTCAAGAACCTGCAGCAAATCGATTTTCGAAGGATACAATGACGCAACACACTGAAACTGTTTTAGTAAATTTGCGTAACGATGAAGATCTATTCACGTCACTTTTGGCAAGCTACCCAAGCGAATTCAGGCTGTCTTGGAAGCCAATGGCAGGAACACCAAGTTTTAATTGTTTCTCATTAAATGCAGGATTAAATTCTCTTTTGTAAGGTATGTTTAGTTTTACTGTACCTCTAATGGTTTAGGCCATGGGCCGGTAGCCCTGTTCAAAAATCAACTTTTTCTTATTTTCATAGGTTTCTGTACTTTTTCCCATGCTTTTTGACCTGAAAAGGCCGAAAATCACAACCATTTTCACCTAGGTTGTTGGGAAGCATTGCCGCATGGAGCTTTAAGTTTTCTGCCTTGAAATCGGCCAAAAGCACCAGTTCCGGGGTCCCTTGAATCATGTTTTGCACTATAACTTTTTATCTAAACAAGATAGAGCAACAAAATAGGCACCAAATTAAAGTGTTTTTAATCCTCTTTCTAACTTATACAATTATGATAGTCTTGGAACAAGAAATGGCACATTGGTACATACAAAGATTTCAGCAAAATATCACAAAATTCGTTTTCTCACACTCAAGGCAGACAAGGCGCCTTACTCATGACACAAATTTGAGATTAACATTTTGTCACAAGTCTAATCGATCAAGAAGTGAAAGCATTACATGATGATTAATTTCATAATGACATTTACACAGTCAGTTGTTGAGAGTTTGTTTCTTGAAGCTGTCAAAGCGGCGTCTGTTGAACTCCACAGCTTGAAGGAGATAGTCCCTTTGCTTGGTATCTGTTGTTATGACATTTGCAAAGTCGCTCATCATCTTGACACCACGTTCAGCAATGTCATTCACCGCTTTCAGATTCTTAACATAGTCCAACGCTTTTCTGTATTCCTCATTCTGTGGCCAAGACGTGACAGGTTCCAGAAGCCACTCGGATCCAATGTTCAGTGTGTCCAGCAGGAAATGTGATTCTGGGCCAATGAGATCAACCAGGGTGGTCTTAGCTGTGACTCTCTGGAATAGAGGCTTTCCTGTTCTGAAGCTGTCTGGCTTCTCAGTGGCATGTAACTGGGCAGCAATGTCGTGCTTCAATGTGTCACTCAATCTACTGCTGAACAGGGCAAATGGCACGACTTCCTGCGTCAGGTACCATTTGTGGTTTTCCATCTTATTAAGTACTGCATCAGCAAGCTCTGGGTCAGTTTTCTTGTACTTCAACATGTCCTGGATTAGACTTAGATCATTCACGGGAGCATCTGCAGCAGACATTGACATCATCCATACAGGAGTGTAAAACAGCGCAAGGAAGGTGTTGAGTCTTTCCAGCTTTGATACAGTGTCTTCGTCGTACTCAAGTTGATCTGCAAACATCAGCATTTTCATGGAGTACAGGTTTCTGGCCATCCATCTGGCCTGATGAATGGCGCCTGGTCGACTCCAGTGAATACCTCGAGGAGGCGTTCCTCCAAGAACAATGACTGTCAGTTCAGCCATTTCCCTGTAGTCGGCTCTTGGAAGCCTTTCTGCTGTTAGAATGTCTTGGAGTATTTCTTCACTGTTCTTCTTCTTTTCCTTCAGCCATTTGCTGTTGATAGCCAGCATCTTTGGGTTTTCCTTGGACAAGTCCGTCCAAACATCCTTCAGATGCTCAAACCAGGGATTATCTGGCCCCTTCACCTTCCCAAACAGCTTCTTCCAAACTGCTCCTACTAGGATTTCCAGGATGTGATGTCGACAGGCCAGATAAAACACCTTTTTGTTCAGCATTTTCTCTAGCAGTTTGGCAGCTCCTCTGTGAACTCCACTGTTACTGGATTTAGTGTCAAAAACAAGGGCAGTAACATTATCCGTAAGTTCCCATGTCTCCAGTAAATCCATTGAAGCCTCAGCCTGAGCTGTGCCAGAAGAATTGTCGATGACAGGTACTCCCAATAACTTTCCTTCAGTGTATGAAGGTGGACCAGATACTAGCACAGCTAAAGTCTCTGAGGTACTTCCAGGTTCACTGCCCAAGACATCTTTGAGCAACTTTCCATCCCAGTGTAAGGCAGCATACTGTGGGGGGTTTTCACAAAACTTGGACATGTGACTCTGGCTGATATTATACCTGGACAGCATTCTGTTGCGACGTGTTGTTGAGGCTGAGATGACGAAGTTATCCAGATCAGCCCCTCCAGCTTTCAAGGTGGCAGAAACCATGGCAGTAACTTGATTATCTGATAAACCAAGACGATCAGCTGTATTGCAGATGACATCACATTCCATGACCTTCCTTGGAAACGTCAAAGTCACACTAGTCACAGTGTCTTGATGGTGAGAACATCCAGGACGAGGCTGATGGTAATCCATGTCCTCTGTGTTAGCGTCGTTGTCAGTTGAGTCACCCCAGGTAATGTCATCCCATCCACATGAACAACTGCCTCTTGTTCTGCTGCAGCTGTAAAATAGTACAACATGTTAAGACAGTAATTGTTAAGTAATGCTAAATATCGCAATGGAGTAAAACTTAAAACTTTTTGTAACGTTCAAAGTAATTAGTTTTACCTTGTTCTTGTCTATGCTGCAGTCTTTCATTCCTCGCTGCTTGCTGCAGGGATCTTGTCTCAAAAATCTTGTCATGACCAGACATATGACCTTTCCTCTCAGTCTTTTGGTCTTCGTAGAACCTGATATCCTCATCTTTCTTCTCTCTGGATAACAGTCTGTTGTTCTGTATTTCCTGGATTGCATCTGGAGCTCCTATATCGAACAGGCTGTCTAATTCCAGCACAAATGCTCCTCTTTTTCCTTTACTTGCTCTTCCTTTGCTTTTCACCAGAGCACGATGTTTCTCATGTAGTTTCATGAAGAGCTTCATTGCGTTGTACTTGGTCATTGTCTTGATCCTAGCCATCTGCCAGAATGGGATGATAGATTCAACTGTTTCATATGCAAGGTCTTGAACCATGGGCCTCCCTGCATTTTCCGGTAAATTCTGAAGATTAAGGAAATACTGGAACGCCTGTCTGTTGGTGGGAAGATGGGAACCACTGATAAAAGCTGGAGGGTATCCAACCAGGAAAGTTTCAGTGAGAGATCTGGTAGATGGCCCAGTTGACACCTGCCTGTGGACAGTACGTGGAGGTTCTGAGATATCAACTGTGCGCCCACGGAGCTCCCTCAGCTCCTTGCTTAATGCCATTGTGAAGTTGTAACTTGTAGATGGTTTTCTAGATTCTGATTGAGTTTCTGTTGTTTCCTGAAAAATGATAGATAATTATTATTATTATTATTATTATTATTATTTATTATTATTATTATTATTATTATTATTATTACTATTATTATTATTATTATTTATTAATTTTATGCTCTTTCATTTGATACCTAATTTGTTGCTCTATCTTGTTTAGATCAAAAGTTAAAGTGCAAAACATAATTCAAGGGACCCCGGAATTGGCGCTTTGGCCGATTTCAAGGCAGAAAATTTAAAGCTCCATGCGGCAATGCTTCCCAACATCCTAGGTCAAAATAGTTGTGATTTTCGGCTTTTTCAGGTCAAAAAGCATGGGAAAATGTACAGAAACCTATGAAAATAAGAAAAAGTTGATTTTTGAACAGGCCTACCATGGGCGGGGGGGCTAAGGTTTATTGGAGCCCCGTACAATGTAGAGGAAGACCCCCTGAAAGCAAGGTTTCTCTCTGCCAGTGATTGGATTATACTTACAAAACGTGTGAGAACATCTCGCCAGCGTCTTCGCTCTACCTCCATTAATGACATTTCAGTTTGGTCAATGGTCCTCTCAGTTTTTAGCCGCAGTTCCAGATCCTTCCATGTTGCCATGTTATCTGCATGTTCTGAACTATTTTCATGGTCTTTCACAAGCGAACCACGTTTATCCAGTCTGAAAGTCCATCCGTAATTAGTTTGTAGGACTTCCTTGAAAACAACTTGCAGCAGAAGCAATAAAGAGCATCATTCCTTCTAGAGTACATCAGCCAGCTTCGCTTTATTTTTTCTCCATTAATTAATGTTCTGTATGTAATGGTGATGAACGCTTCTACTGTCCTCTCTTTTAGGGAATGTGAAATCTGGACTGATTTGAAATGGTCCTCGAGACACCAGATCTGTCTTCAAGGCATCTGACAGGACAACTGGCCAGTCATACGGATCAAGCGGTGGAGCAGATCTTGGTTCTTGTTGCTCAGTAGAAATGCCTGTGTGTGGTGTTTGAAGCTGAACAGAAGATGGGCCACTTGTTGGTTCATCAGGCTCTACTTCTACTGGTATTTGAGGTTGCATAGAGGATGGTCCTGCTGTTGGCTGATGATGTTCATCAGGCTTTGCTGAGGATGGCTTTTCCAAATATTTCAGTAGTGCTCCTGAGAACATAACATTACATATTCTGTTAATTTTTGCTAAAATACTCTTTCTTAACTTGTTTGATAAAATCTGTGTGAACAGAATTTGAGGTGATGTGATCCATTAAATTTCACATTTCGAAATATTATAAATATTACAGAGACTAGCTTACTCTACACGATTCCTGAGCACTTGCCTAGCTTGATGGTCTACCTAACCTAGTTGTCTGAACTGTAATCATAAGAATATACAAGTGGCACATCTCACCTGTGCTACTGGAAAGCTTCTCCTCCTCTATGTTCTTCTTTTTCTGTTTTTCAGCTCCTGATGGATAATGTCGTTTCATTTTCCAAGATGCACAAGTCACATCTAGTTAACCACAACTAATCTGCTAAATAATAATAATCATGACAATAATGATAATAATACTAATAATAATAATAATAATTGTTATAATTGTAACGTTAATCAAATACATTCAAATGATCAGACAACTTAGGTTTTAACCAACAAAATTCACATTATCTGAAAAAGATGAGAAAAGAATTAATAAAGTTGAAAACATAACGAAAATAATCCTAGGTTTTAAAGTGTTACAAAATCTCTTAATAATTAGTAAATTAGTGAAATAATGTTTTAAAATACTAGAAAAATTAAGCATTTAGGAAAGTATAAGCATATAGTAAGAATAAAGTTCAAAACGTTTCGTTTGTCTCCGTTTTATCACATTTGTCTCATACAAAAACTTTAATTAATACGACAATAATAATAATAATAATAATAACTTCAGCTATATTCCTATTCTTACTCTACACGATTCCTGATTCCTGAGCACTTGCCTAGCTTGATGGTCTACCTAACCTAGTTGTCTGAACTGTAATCATAAGAATATACAAGTGGCACATCTCACCTGTGCTACTGGAAAGCTTCTCCTCCTCTATGTTCTTCTTTTTCTGTTTTTCAGCTCCTGATGGATAATGTCGTTTCATTTTCCAAGATGCACAAGTCACATCTAGTTAACCACAACTAATCTGCTAAATAATAATAATCATGACAATAATGATAATAATACTAATAATAATAATAATAATTGTTATAATTGTAACGTTAATCAAATACATTCAAATGATCAGACAATTTAGGTTTTAACCAACAAAATTCACATTATCTGAAAAAGATGAGAAAAGAATTAATAAAGTTGAAAACATAACGAAAATAATCCTAGGTTTTAAAGTGTTACAAAATCTCTTAATAATTAGTAAATTAGTGAAATAATGTTTTAAAATACTAGAAAAATTAAGCATTTAGGAAAGTATAAGCATATAGTAAGAATAAAGTTCAAAACGTTTCGTTTGTCTCCGTTTTATCACATTTGTCTCAAACAAAAACTTTAATTAATACGACAATAATAATAATAATAACTTCAGCTATATTCCTATTCTTACCCACTGAGCTATGACCCGGGAGCCTGTCTTGGGGCCCTAAGCAGCCACTTAGTCTGCTTATGCCAGGAAACGGCCCTGGCTGCATCAATCAGCTTAGTCACCATATCGCCTTGGGACAACAATGGCTCTTCCTCTTATAGATTTTCTAACACTCCCCACCGAGGAGGCATTGTTGTCATTACCTTCTGCAAATTTAGCCAAGCCTTCTCCATGAAGCTGTAACTTAAATGTTTCATCTTGACTATCCGTGTTTTTGCTGATTTCTAAACCAAAGAGTTTTTGTGTAGGTCTCTTTAATTTTCCTCCTGAAGTCTTTACCAGTGCAGACCTAACTAAATTGTCTTTGCCAACAAACAACTCTTCAATTATACCAAGCTTCCAGCATTGCTTTGGTCTTTCATCCCCAATCATTACCACTTCTCCAACTGTGATACAATTTGCATTGGAGCCCAGTAGTATAGCCGCAAAAAGGGAGAGTGCAGGAATGTTGCAATGTTGCAAGAGATAATGATCAAATGTTGCAAATGGGGGTGGGGGTATGCAACAACTCACTGTTGCAAGGGGGCGGGGTATGCAACAACTCAATGTTGGGAAGGGGGTGGGGGTATGCAACAACGCAATGTTGCGAGGGGAGTATGCAACAACTCAATGTTGCAAAATGGGGTGGGGGGATGCTGCAGGTGCAACAAGGGGTCATGAAACTTAGAGGCGGCGTTATCCCCCAAGAGAAAGAAAGGAGAGAAAGGAGGAGAGGTGTTCACCTGGCAGGAGCCAAGTGCATAATAAGACTTCAGCCGAGTGGGCGTTGTCTTATAGACTCCTAATCAGCCAGTTGGCTTAGAAGGAGCCAAGGGGGGAGGGGTACACCTGAAGGAGGGAGAGGGGAGGGATCTTCGGAGGGAGAAGGAAGGATGACCTCCCCCCCAAAGGGCTTGCCTTAGCCTAAGAGTGAAAGGATAGACGGAGGAGGACTTTGGGGGGACAAGGTGGGAGGTCCTAACCCCCCAAAGGGAAACTAAGCTAAGTCTTAACCTAAGAAGGGAAGAAGAGAGTTCTTTATTCGGCCGAAGTTCGCATCAAACTACCAGCTCCGAAGCCAAGCGGGTCTTATATAAATGATGGTTGAGTTGCCAGATACATTTTTTTATTTTAATTGTACAGGTATACATTATTAGGGTGAGTTGCTAGATGCCATTTTAATTCGTTACCAAAGCATACAGACTTAAAATCGAAATTGACAAAAAGAAAATGATTATTAATTAAATAAATAGAATTTGCCTTCTACTGCACAAAAATAATATAATACGTACAATCGCCAAAATAATAGTTCAGACGAAATATACACACACACACACAATTGAACAACTTTCTCCTTACCTTGTATATATATATATATATATATATATAATATATATATATATATAAAGAATCATATTAACTGTGTCTATTTAATTTTGTCATTCTTTATAGAAAGTCATATTAACTGTCTATTTAATTTTGTCATTCCTTATATTTATATATATATATATATAAAAGGCTTTTCACCTTAAAGTGAATTGTCAAAAGTATATTAATTTAAAGCAAATGAATTTTTTCCTTTTAAGAGAATCAATTATTAAAACCAATATTAACAATATAATATACTAATTACTTAAACGGCGTTTTATTTACCTTCTTTCAGTTATTAAAACGAATCCAAAATATTAACTCTTAGAACATTGTGTTCATGCGAGTATGAAATTGAACCAGGAACGCCAAAAGAATCACACCTGTTTACCTCGAGGCCGTTTTGAAAGGAATCTGGGTCAACTTGCTCTCTCTCTCAAGGATTCGATCTGTCTCGGCAAATCCTTCGCTCGACTCCTTCAATTTGGTCCCTTGCTACTAGTGATGTTTAAAAACGTTTTTTTTTATGTCCATGTTGTTGTTTTTTTTGTTTTTTGTCGTTTTTTTTTTTTTTTTTTTTTTTTTGTTTTTTTAATAATTAATATAGATATTGCCAATTTAATTATAAGGTATACTTTTGCAATGATATATATTATAAAAATAAATACATAAATAATAAAATAGGCCATATGGTACCAGTATAGAATGTCCTTTTCAGCCTATTTACAGAAAAAAACGGGCCTCTTTCTTGCACTGAAAGTCTTGTATCTTGAGATCCGTTAAACTTGCGAGAACACTGGCTGGGAGCTGACTGCCCATTGTCCAACCTTTCCAGGACTCTCTCATCCATGCCTCGGATTTTGAATCTCCCACTTAACTATCCTTTAGACCCGTGATGACATATTTTTAACCCCGAGACCATCCATATATATACATACACATACACCCATATACATATATACCAATATATACATAAATACTTATATACACATATTTATATCTATTATATACCCCATACACACGCATACATCCAGAATTCCAGATACATACGCATGCATACTCACATATATACCTACACAAACTCATACACCTCTATTTCGCCCTTTCATTACCTCCGAGATCATTTAGCACATACAGTAATATCCATACAGCCAAAAGAAACCGATTAAGCACAGACAGAGCAGCAAAGCTAGTATTTATATCCCAAAATGCAAAATTCCAAGAAAGTGAAGTAAAACATGGTGCTACATTGGCTTCGTCAACATCCAAATCTGCAATAAGTACCAGTACCTGTGATATTGAAACTATATGCTCTAATCAATCTAGTGATAATGATTCTTCAGTGGAAATAGAATCAGATAATGAAAGTTAAACAGCATTAGGTTAACACAAAGGTTAAAGAAAGAGATGAATATTTTTATTTTTTTATTTTTCTATTTGGAATATATATATATATATATATATATATATATATATATATATATATATATATATATATAATTATATACACACTGGTATTCTTGCCAATCACAATTATATATTGTTTTATACCAGTATTATGTATTTTTTATTATGTATATTATACCAGTACCTGTGATATTGAAACTAGCATATATGCTCTACCCAATCTAGTGATGATTCTTCCATGAAAATGAAGGTTAAACAACATTAGGTTAACAAAAAGGTTCAAAAAAAGGTGAATATTTTTTTTTTCTATCTGGAATATATATATACTGGTACTCTTGCCAATCACAATTATGTATATTGTTTGAAACGAGGAAGAATGTTTTATGTTCTAGTTAAAAAATATATATATGTTGGGGTAAATGTGATAAATTGGTAATTATGCATAATTACCGGTAAATTATGCAGTTGACCTAACCGGGCATTCAATTGACCTAACCTTGAATGCCCTGTTAGGTCAATTGAATTGAATGCTAGGTTAGGTCAATTGAATGCCCGGTTAGGTCAACTGTACGCCCTTGACAATTGGTTAGGTTAAGTCATATTTTCAATTATGCATATTTACCGGTAATTATGCATAATTACCAATTTATCACATTTACCCCAACATATACATATGAAAAATGAGGGTTTGTTTTTCCTTTCTATTATATACTTTTTGCGTGATTCAGTTTTTCTAAAAGATGACTATATATACTAGGTATAACCGTATAAGCATGGTAGTATAGTAAATTATAGGTAATACTAATATACTTATTAGATTAAAGGAAGAAAAATATGGAATAAGTTTAAAACAATAAAAAACAAAAAAAAACAAAAAACAGACTATCTTCGTTTTAAACAAAAAAAACGACAAAAAAAACAAAAAAAAACGACACAATAAAAAACGACTCACATCACTACTTGCTACTAATGTATATAAAATTCTATTTTATTAAATGCACTGATTATATGTCTTTACTTGCAAATTTTTATGGCATCATCTTAGATAACATCTCTGTTATTGAATTGGAAAGATATTTATTATTATTATACATTTTCAAAATTAACACACACACACACACACACACACAATTATATTAAATAATGAACAGCCAAAGAAATAAACACATTAACTGTGTCTATTTTCTTTTGGCAAACCTTTCTTGCGTTTCAAAAACAGAAAAAAAATATTACGCACTTTTCATATCATTTCATTTTCATGTCATTTCACTTCTTTCACTAGTCTCATATCATTTCACTCATCTCATTTACTTTCAGCTTCTCTGGAAAAAAAAAAAATTCTGAGAAGATGCGTCTCACGCTGACCGCAAAAAATGACCACGAGCTTTCCTTTCTTCCACTCAACTCGAGAAAACCTCGCTTGACTCTAAATGTTAAAAATATTATGCTATTACTACTCCACTGAAATACACACATCACTCTCGAAGCGAATGTCTTCCTCGTAAATAAAAAAGGTTTTATATTTTATCACCTTAGTTATCAAAATCATAATTATCAGAAATCAACAAAGTTTTTTCAAAATTAATACACATGTACTCTGAAAGTACTAACAATTGAATGTAATTACTTGTTTTCTGAATAAACGTCTGCAAAAAGAACAGCTTCAGAGTCATTTACACCATGCGTACACTTATCTCGTGTACACAGTTAGTGGGAAATAAAACGTACCAATGAAACTAAAGACTCATTTTAAATACAGAATTCATTCACACCAGGCGTACACCTATCTCGTGTGTGTGTGTGTATATATATATATATAGAGAGAGAGAGAGAGAGAGAGTGAGAGAGTTTTGTTCATTCTTTTCTTCTTTTTAAAATAAATAAAGGAATGGATATATATATATATATATATATATATATATATATATATACATAGGGTGCTACAAATTACAGTAGTAATAATAATAATTAACTACTTTTCGCCGAATTGCAAAGATTAAGCTTTTCACTCCGGCCTTAGACCTACAGTTTAACGTGGAAGCCGAATCAGAATTACATCTCGTCAGGGAATCATTGCTCACTCTTTCACATCATAAGTTCAGCATTTAAAATAACAGGATCATTTGATTATTGATCCGGATTTAAAATAACAGGATCATTTGATTACACTGCCCAACACCAATTTTGCTAATTTAATTCTAACACCTGTTTTTAGGTAACTTTGGTGTGCTGATTTAAAAAAATCACCTTAGTTTTTGCCTATCACGTCAGGTTTTCGAGCAATCAAATACGGATATTTTGGAGATATCGCTTTTTGGCAGGGTTATGCCCAATTTTTTTTCTTTTCAAAAAATAAGTTTTTACATACTTAGAATCAGCATGGAAAAGTAAACACTTGTGCAGGGAGTGAACTTTAATATACAGTGGTAATATTGACACATAAAGTGATTAAAAGTCTTTAAATAAGCAAAAAATTAATCCATATTAAAGCAAGCACGGGACCAGTTTTCTTAACATTGTCTTTTTCTTGTTTTCTTACTTTTCAGTGCTGATAAATTTTCTCTTATAGGACTTCCTAGAATGAGAGATGTCAAGACAATCTCTTTGCAGGCTCCAGCAGTAGTCAGCCATCATATGGGTATCCCATCTTCCTTGGTATTGTTCTTCCATCACTTTGATATCTTGGTGGAACCTTTCACCTTGCTCTTCACTAACATCACCAAGATTTTCTGGAAATTTATCCAGATGACTGTTGAGATAGTGAACTTTAATGCTCATGTTGCAACCCAACTGCTGAAAGTTTACAAGTAAATCCTTTACAAGATCTTTATAATTTTCAGACTTTTTGTTTCCGAGGAAGTTCTTAACTACTGCCACAAAAGCATTCCAAGCTCTTGCCTCCGTTTCGGTCATTGAGTTACTGAACTGCGGATCTTTCATCAGTTTTCTTATCTGGGGACCATCGAATATACCAGCTTTAACAGCAAAACAGCTGTTAACAGGTCTCAAAAATCATCAATTTTGATAAAAGCGCCCTTCATGGACCACCCAAAATAGGCATATTGCGTTGCACGAAAACCTGATGTGATGGACAAAATCTAAGGTGATTTTTGAAATCAGCACATCAATATTATCCAGAAACAGGTCTTAGAATTAAATCAGCAGCAAACAAATTTTTTTTTGTTGGGCAGTTATTGATCCGGCGATAGTATGTCTGCAAAATGTGATATGTACAAAAACAATGTAGATTTTTCTCTTTAGTAATAATATTAATAACTAACTCCTCGCCGAATTGTAACACCGAATCAGAAATACATCTCGTCAGGGAATCATTGCTCACTCTTTCACATCATAATTTCAACATTTAAAATAACAGGATCATTTGATTATTGATCCGGATTTAAAATAACAGGATCATTTGATTAATTATTGATCCGGGCATAGTATGGCTGCAAAATGTGATATGTACAAAAACAATGTAGATTTTTCTCTTTAGTAATAATAATAATAATAACCAAATCTTCGCCGAATTGTAACAATGGTTAAGCTTTTCACTCCGCCTTAGACCCACAGTTTAACGTGGAAACTGAATACTCTTTTCTTTTTTTTTAAATATAATTAAAGGAATGGATATATTTATAATTTCTTTATTATAAAATCCTCTCGAATGCAATAGTGATTATTGATCCGGGAATAGTGGTGCTGCAAAACATGGTAATGCACAATGTAGATTTTTTGTATGTAGTAATAATAATAATTAACTCTTTCTCGCCGATTTGTTCCCCTCATTAGACCTACAGTTTAACGTGGATTCAGAAATACAACTCGTCAGGGAATGATTGCTCACTATTTCACATCATAATTTCATCGAGATAATTAAAGCTCATATAAAGGACCTGCATTGTCTATAAGA
The DNA here is from genome assembly GCA_023014485.1 of Bathynomus jamesi. Taxonomy (NCBI): domain Eukaryota; kingdom Metazoa; phylum Arthropoda; class Malacostraca; order Isopoda; family Cirolanidae; genus Bathynomus; species Bathynomus jamesi. The sequence goes on from JAJOZX010002196.1 coordinate 438,129, forward strand.
TCTGTGGCCCGTGGAACATGCAGTCTTCAGAAGATGTGAACATCTGCTCTGTGGATCAGTTCAAGAAAATGGATAACCCGAACCTTGCCACACACACACACACACACACACACACACACACACACATTTTTGTCAGAGAAAGTGAGGATCACGCACACGCGCGCACACACACACACACACATACATACACTATATATATATATATAGGGTGATATGCACAAAGACAAATTTTTCTATGTAGTAATAATAATAATTAACTCCTCCCCGAATATGAAAATAAAAACCCACTCTAATAGACAGAGTTTATTTCCACGACAGTTTCGACGCCCACTGGCATCCTCCTCGGGTGGATACAGAAACACGAATGAACCAAAACAAGAAGGAATAACAGTCCAGGGACCGACCGTTAAGAAATTCGCACCTAGGTTAGATCCCATTCTCCCGACACCGGAAGGGCATTAAGTACATTCGCGCAAATTTAAAACTATCTTCCTGTTCTAAACATACAGATTCTATTAATTTTTACATAATTATTACATTTATTATTAAATTTATTACATTTAATATTGCATTATTATTTATTACAGAAATTATAAATTTATTATTACATTGGTTATTACATTGTTGTTTATTATACAGAACTTATAAACCGAAAAACGAATGAAAAAAGCCGATTAGGAAACAATCCAGAGACCATTGAGAAATTCGCACCGAGGTTAGATACCGTTCTCCCGACACCGGAAGGGCATTTTATTACAGGGTCAGCTTATAACTACATTTCCACAAATTAAAAATATCTTCTTGTTCTATACATACAGATCCTAATGTTTTGACATAATTACAGCATATATTTATTTCCACATTAATTACTTCCATTATTACATTTACTAAAAGCGAGTAAGGAAACATTCCAATCCAGAGACATTTAAGAAATTCACACTTAGGTTCGAACACGTTCCCACGACTCCGTAAGGGATTTATTGACCAAGAATCTCATTAAAGGGTCTAACTTATAAGTACCTTCGCACAAATTAAAATTATCTACTTTTTCTATACACACAGATTCTATTATTTTTCTTTTGACATAATTATTACATTTATAAAGTACCTTACTTGATTCCCAATCTATAGCATGATTATTTTGGCTAGCGTGATAAAAAATGGCATTATTAGTATTACAACTTCTGAAGGCATATTTGTGTTCTTTGATACGGGTTTCAATATTTCTTCCAGTTTCTCCCACGTATACTAAATCACAACTTTTACAGGGAATGCTGTAGACACAGGCTTGTTCCTCTTTTGCAACGTTATTCCTAACCAATTTACTTTTCACGGTAGACGAATATTTGAACGCCAAAGCAAACTTAAATTCTTTCGTCAACGGTTTTACTCTTTCTAAGCCGGCAATGTAAGGCAAACTCACATATTGTTTTTGGTTAACTGAAGGTTCCCGAGGGGCATAAAAAGATTTTCTGGCTTTAAAATACGCCTTTCTGATAAACCACTCAGGATATTTTAAATCCTTAAAAATGTTCCAAATCTTTGAATTTTCCGGATCCAGCAAATGTGGGCTACAAATCCTGAGTGCTCTTAGAAACATGGAAGAAATAATTGAGCTTTTAACCCCTTCATCATGATATGAAAAATAATGAATGTACGAATTACAATGAGTAGGTTTTCTATAGACCGTGAAATTGGGCTTTCCGCTTTCGTTAATGACCAAAACATCTAGAAAAGGTAATTGTTTGTCGTTCTCCCATTCATATTTAAATTTAATAGAGGGAACAAGATTATTTAATGACTGAAAGAAAGTGTCAAAGTTGTTCCAGTGGTCAGGCCAAAAAGAGAAAATATCATCTACATAACGAAACCAAATTAGATTCCTGGGACCAAAAACAATATGTGAGTTTGCCTTACATTGCCGGCTTAGAAAGAGTAAAACCGTTGACGAAAGAATTTAAGTTTGCTTTGGCGTAATATTCGTCTACCGTGAAAAGTAAATTGGTTAGGAATAACGTTGCAAAAGAGGAACAAGCCTGTGTCTACAGCATTCCCTGTAAAAGTTGTGATTTAGTATACGTGGGAGAAACTGGAAGAAATATTGAAACCCGTATCAAAGAACACAAATATGCCTTCAGAAGTTGTAATACTAATAATGCCATTTTTTATCACGCTAGCCAAAATAATCATGCTATAGATTGGGAATCAAGTAAGGTACTTTATAAATGTAATAATTATGTCAAAAGAAAAATAATAGAATCTGTGTGTATAGAAAAAGTAGATAATTTTAATTTGTGCGAAGGTACTTATAAGTTAGACCCTTTAATGAGATTCTTGGTCAATAAATCCCTTACGGAGTCGTGGGAACGTGTTCGAACCTAAGTGTGAATTTCTTAAATGTCTCTGGATTGGAATGTTTCCTTACTCGCTTTTAGTAAATGTAATAATGGAAGTAATTAATGTGGAAATAAATATATGCAGTAATTATGTCAAAACATTAGGATCTGTATGTATAGAACAAGAAGATATTTTTAATTTGTGGAAATGTAGTTATAAGCTGACCCTGTAATAAAATGCCCTTCTGGTTTCGGGAAAACGATATCTAACCTAGGTGCGAATTTCTCAATGGTCTCTGGATTATTTCCTAATCGCCTGTTTTCATTCGTTTTTCGGTTTATAATTTCTGTATAATAAACAACAATGTAATAACCAATGTAATAATAAATTTATAATTTCTGTAATTAATAATTATGCAATATTAAATGTAATAAATTTAATTATAAATGTAATAATTATGTAAAAATAATAGAATCTGTATGTTTAGAACAGGAAGATAGTTTAAAAAAAAAAAAAAAAAAAAAAAAAAAAAAAAAATTGTGCGAATGTACTTAATGAAAATGCCCCTCCTGTCTCGAGAGAATGGAATCCAACCTAGGTGCGAATTTCTTAACGGTCGATCCCTGAACTGTTTTTCCCTCTTGTCTTGTTTCATTTGTGTTTCTGTATCCACCCGAGGAGGATGCCAGTGGGCGTCGAAACTGTCGTGGAAATAAACTCTGTCTATTAGAGTGGGTTTTTATTCTGACATTTAAGAAATTCACACTTAGGTTCGAACACGTTCCCACGACTCCGTAAGGGATTTTTTTACCAAGAATCTCATTAAAGGGTCTAACTTATAAGTACCTTCGCACAAATTAAAATTATCTACTTTTTCTATACACACAGATTCTATTATTTTTCTTTTGACATAATTATTACATTTATAAAGTACCTTACTTGATTCCCAATCTATAGCATGATTATTTTGGCTGGCGTGATAAAAAATGGCATTATTAGTATTACAACTTCTGAAGGCATATTTGTGTTCTTTAATACGGGTTTCAATATTTCTTCCAGTTTCTCCCACGTACACTAAATCACAACTTTTACAGGGAATGCTGTAGACACATGCTTGTTCCTCTTTTGCAACGTTATTCCTAAACAATTTACTTTTCACGGTAGACGAATATTTGAACGCAAAAGCAAACTTAAAATCTTTCGTCAACGGTTTTACTCTTTCTAAGCCGGCAATGTAAGGCAAACTCACATATTGTTTTTGGTTAACTGAAAGTTCCCGAGGGGCATAAAAAGATTTTCTGGCTTTAAAATACGCCTTTCTAATAAACCACTCGGGATATTTTAAATCCTTAACGAAAGCGAAAAGCCCAATTTCACGGTCTATAGTAAACCTACTCATTGTAATTCGTACATTCATTATTTTTCATATCATGATGAAGGGGTTAAAAGCTCAATTATTTCTTCCATGTTTCTAAGAGCACTCAGGATTTGTAGCCCACATTTGCTGGACCCAGAAAATTCAAAGATTTGGAACATTTTTAATGATTTAAAATATCCCGAGTGGTTTATCAGAAAGGCGTATTTTAAAGCCAGAAAATCTTTTTATGCTCCTCGGGAACCTTCAGTTAACCAAAAAAAATATGTGAGTTTGCCTTACATTGCTGGCTTAGAAAGAGTAAAACCGTTGACCAAAGATTTTAAGTTTGCTTTGGCGTTCAAATATTCGTCTACCGTGAAAAGTAAATTGGTTAGGAATAACGCTGCAAAAGAGGAACAAGCCTGTGTCTACAGCATTCCCTGTAAAAGTTGTGATTTAGTATACGTGGGAGAAACTGGAAGAAATATTGAAACCCGTATTAAAGAACACAAATATGCCTTCAGAAGTTGTAATACTAATAATGCCATTTTTTATCACGCCAGCCAAAATAATCATGCTATAGATTGGGAATCAAGTAAGGTACTTTATAAATGTAATAATTATGTCAAAAGAAAAATAATAGAATCTGTGTGTATAGAAAAAGTAGATAATTTTAATTTGTGCGAAGGTACTTATAAGTTAGACCCTTTAATGAGATTCTTGGTCAAAAAATCCCTTACGGAGTCGTGGGAACGTGTTCGAACCTAAGTGTGAATTTCTTAAATGTCTCTGGATTGGATTGTTTCCTTACTCGCTTTTAGTAAATGTAATAATGGAGGTAATAAATGAAGAAATAAATATAAATGCAACAGATGTAATAATAAAGGTAATATTATAAATTTAATAATTAGGGTAAAGGTAATAATAATAAATGTTAAAAAATGTAAATGCAATAATAAATGCAGTAATTATGTCAAAATATTAGAATCTGTATGTATAGAACAAGAAGATAGTTTTAATTTGTGGGAATGTACTTATAAGCGGACCCTGTAATAAAATGCCCTTCCGGTGTCGGGAGAACGGTATCTAACCTAGGTGCGAATTTCTCCATGGTCTCTGGATTGTTTCCTAATCAGCTTTTTTCATTCGTTTTTCGGTTTATAAGTTCTGTGTAATAAATAACAATGTAATAAAAATGTAATAATAAATTTGTAATGTCTGTAATAAATAATAATGCAATATTAAATGTAATAAATTTAATAATAAATGTAATAATTATGTAAAAAAATAATAGAATCTCTATGTTTAGAACAGGAAGATAGTTTTAAATTTGCGCGAATGTACTTAATGAAAATGCCCTTCCGGTGTCGGGAGAATGGGATCTAACCTAGGTGCGAATTTCTTAACGGTCCGTCCCTCGACTGTTTTTCCCTTTTGTTTTGGTTCATTCGTGTTTCTGTATCCACCCGAGGAGGATGCCAGTGGGCGTCGAAACTGTCGTGGAAATAAACTCTGTCTATTAGAGTGGGTTTTTATTTTCATATTTTGACCTTCACCTAGAAAAAAAGTGAAGTTTTTTGCATCCTCCCCGAATTTTCCAAAATTGCTGTGAAAGTGTAATGAAAAAGAACAGCTTCAGAGTTCATTCACACCATGCGTACACTTATCTCGTGTACGCAGTGTACACCTTCCACATTCTGTCCGACACACTATTTTTCTTCTACTCTAGAGAATACACATCTGAAATCCACGGCTTGCACCGCTCAACTGAGTACGCAGGCGTAGAGATATCCCCAGGTAGTAGCAGGAGTCACTTTTTTATGCGTAAATGGCTTGTTCAGGTTGAGTTGTCAGATACCACTTTTTATTTTAATTGTTCAGGTATACATTATTATGGAGAGTTGTCAGATACCACTTTTTATTTTAATTGTTCAGGTATATATTATTATGGAGAGTTGTCAGATACCACTTTTTATTTTAATTGTTCAGGTATACATTATTATGGAGAGTTGCCATATATCATTTTATCTGTTCAGGTATACATTATTAGGTTGCCAGATTGTACCATTTATTTAGTTAATTCTTAAAAGTTGGCTTAGAATTCCGCTAGTAGGTTTAGAAGACGTAACATGCCATTTGGTATAATTGTTTACAACCAAAAGAATTAAATAAACAACATTGCATCATTCTGTTTATTATAAATATATAGAAAATAAGTATACATTTGAATGATCAATTAAAAATAACAATAGTTTAAGAAATATGAACGAGGAATATGCATATAATCAAAAACCATATCCTTCAATATAACAGTACAGATATATATATATAATATATATATATATATACACGCAATTATGGAGATATATAGAAAATAAATATACATTGGAATGATCAAAAATAAGAAATAAGAAATAATATAACCATCAACATAGTAGAAATTTATACACAAAACTAAATAAATAAATACATACACTTTATCTTCTACCGCGCAAAATAAGAAATCGTATAGCCATCAATATAGCAGAAATACACACACACACACACACACACACAAATATGTTAAATATATAAATACATTTCACTTTTTTTTCAAAATACTAAACTCGCACTTAACCGAGTCTACAATTACATCATTATTGCCCTGTATTATGCAGTATACGCGGCTTAATAATATTTCACCGCTTAAAGTATAGGGAAACCTGTACTTGATATGAAGGTCTTTCATATCGTTCAGTACTATTTTTGTTCCCACTTTACAACCGGTTGATAAGTTATCTTTAAATACGTCTAGAATACAACATAGCGGCAATTGAAATAATCTTCAAAATCGTTACGACAACTGCTCGTTATATAAATCTCGGTTTTAATGTTTTAACACCCTGAATACGCACCAGACAGTTCCCGTCAGGGTAAATTTCATGAACTAGGCACATTTTATAACGGTTTTATTGTTTTACCACTCACCATTTCCACAAACTAAACGTCTTCACACTCCGGTGCACTATTTGAGAGAAACATATGACCATATTTTTCCTTTTTATTTGACAGACGATACTCGTCTCTAAAGTCTGCTAAAAACTCACGCAGGGCACTAGCCACAACCTCACTACGAACCTCATCATGATATACATTTATATAGTGATAAAAATACTTAAGATTGTCCATGATGACGACATTTACATTTTCAACCGAAGTGTACGAGTGCTCGGTATGGTGTAACATGATATAATACCGCTTGTCACACAACTCATCCACAAGACTCACTATCCATATCTGCTGCTTCTCTTCTGCACGCGTTGTTTCTTTTACTTCACGATATATGTGAGACTTTATAAAGCTTAGCTTTACAGCATACTTCAATACATCGTCTGTGCAACGAAAGCCTACAACGCTCTCACCAGAATAACCATAGAGTATTTGTACATCTTGCTCCTTCGCACGATCCAATGCGGATTTAAAAGAGGCAAAGGAGCGGGGAATAGGAAGTTTTCGGTATCCACCACATCCTGACACTTTGCTGAATACCATTTCATAAACGTTGAACAAGCAATATTAAAGATAGCCATTTTCTTCTACGCGGGTGAATACACGTCTGAGCTCAAGGGCTTACTACAATCAACTGACCACGCAGGGATTCCCAGGTAGTAGCATGACTCACGTTGCTGGTCTTCCAGTGGGACGGAGCTTAGAACTTTCACCTGTGCACACACACACACACACACACACACACACACACACACACACACACAAAGGAGAAATCGAAACGCTAATTGAAACATGATTTATTTAATAAACGAAATATTCAAGTTATATATATTTACAAATACGTGTAATAAATAAGTTAACAATAGACACATCAATGATTATATTCAAAGTAGATATATATTTACAAATACGTGTGATAAATAAGTTAACAATTGAAATTATGTTAACACAAGAAATAACAGAAAACACAAGAAAAACAAATGCATAGATTTGGTGATTACAAACAACAGTAACCTAATACTTTAAAGAGTGCATTCTATTAAATACTTTTAGCCTATGTTCACGAATTAATACCGGTTTTAAAATAGATTCAGTTTCCTCAATTCGTCTCTGAAATCTTAATCTGTCCCGAGCGCACTCTTCCCATTGTCCCCTTCTACAGCAATCAGCAACGGGGTAAGTTAGAACGTTGTCACAGAATTTTACTTTTGGGGGGTTTGGTGCAACCCAAACGTTTCCAATTTCATCATTCCATCTTTGGTTCACGAATTTTAACTCTTCTGCAATTTTGTCAACACTGCGTCTATCATCACTTCCAAAGTCACTTTTATCAGTGCAAACAATGTTATGATTAGTCTCAGGATATTTTAGGCAATTTTTTCTTTGTGCTGACAATGAACTGGATTTAAATGACGATGGTACACGGATCTGTTCCGATACTTCTGAATTATTCATATTTGATGGTTATATACGAGAGAATATACGACTATCAAATAAAACGGTAAATGAAGCAGTTGACGCTAAATCTATTTATTTGCTAAAGGAGGCCATACTATTATATATATATATATCATCCGTGATGTCGATGATGGGGTGCTGTACCTCATCGTCATTCATATAAATATATAATTAGTTTATATAATACGCAACCTTAAATACAATTTCTTTTATCACGTAGTGAGTTACACTGTGCATGAATGAGTACGTACAAACTAGATTAATAAAAAACGCTTTTACTAAGAAGTCACGAGACGAAGACCGTCTGGACTGAGTTTATAGAAATTCAAGGATTCCAAGTTGATCACGAGAGAAGTTATGTAGTCATCTTCCATGCTGCAAAATCTCGTCGTCTGCCTGTCTGCTCAGAACACCGACAAGAGGTGAGATCGAAGCCACATCAACACAAAATTTTAGAGTCGCTAAAATAACAGCCTGAGCATTGCTCCTGTTCTAAATCATCTTTGAATCGTTTTGGTAAAATTGAGTAAACTGCTGCCTTTGTTTCCTGATCAGAAACTCTCCGCCTTTTTCTGGGTATGGTGCAAGGTTTCGTTGCAACCATATTCACTGCTCGAGTCTACTTCACTGTCGTTGTCTTCTAATCTAGATTTACACTCTTCACTATTGCATTCAATGGATGAATAATCATCTTGGTTGGTATTATTGACACCACAATCGAGAGGGCTCACTGGAGTAACGGACACTTCAGGTAATGGTGCGGGTGCATGAGATGGGTCGGGGGAAAACTACTCAGGTTGCCCTTGTGGTGGGGAAAATATTGTGTGGAGGTAATTATGTGCTGCTTCTAAGTAAACAAAACGGGCTTTATGTAACACAGTGGCAACTAATAATGATTTATGCAAAGATGCACCAGCTCTTCCGGAACGTCTGGATGCAATTTTACCGAGCGATATATTTATCAACTTGTGTGCTTCAAACCCGTTTGGAACGTCAGATATCATGTTCACCACTTAGGAATTGGTCAAGGCACAGAGAGATAACTAACACGACTCCATCCTCTATTTCCAATCTTGTAATGAATTAAAGTGAAAGTTTCGCCTGCCTTTATACAATGTCGTTCTGACGTCATTATCAAGCTCCACGCAGGGAATCCCAGGTAATAGCATGACTCACGTTGCTGGTCTTTCACCTGTGCACACACACACACACACACACACAAAGGAGAAAGTGAAATACTAATTGAAACATGATTTATTTAATAAACGAAATATTCAAGACATATATATATATATTTACAAACACGTGTAATAAATAAGTTAACAAAAGACACATCAAAGATTAAGTTCAAGGTGTGTATATATATATTTACAAGCACGTGTGATAAATAAGTTAACAATTGAATTTCTGTTATTTCTTGTGTTAACATAATTTCATTTGTTAACTTATTTATTACACGTGTTTTTAAATATATATGTCTTGAATATAATCTTTGCTGTGTCTATTGTTAACTTATTTATTACACGTATTTGTAAATATATATATAACTTGAATATTTCGTTTATTAAATAAATCATGTATCAATCAGCGTCTCACTTTCTCCTTTGTGTGTGTGTGTGTGTGTGTGCGTGCGCAGGTGAAAGACCAGCAACGTGAGTCATGCTATTACCTGGGATTCCTTGCGTGGAGCTTGATAATGACGTCAGAACGACATTGTATAAAGGCAGGCGAAACTTTCACTTTAATTCATTACAAGATTGGAAATAGAGGATGGAGTCGTGTTAGTTATCTCTCTGTGCCTTGACCAATTCCTAAGTGGTGAACATGATATCTGACGTTCCAAACGGGTTTGAAGCACACAAGTTGATAAATATATCGCTCGGTAAAATTGCATCCAGACGTTCCGGAAGAGCTGGTGCATCTTTGCATAAATCATTATTAGTTGCCACTGTGTTACATAAAGCCCGTTTTGTTTACTTAGAAGCAGCACATAATTACCTCCACACAATATTTTCCCCGCCACAAGGGCAACCTGAGGAGTTTGCCCCCGACCCATCTCATGCACCCGCACCATTACCTGAAGTGTCCGTTACCCCAGTGAGCCCTCTCGATTGTGGTGTCAATAATACCAACCAAGATGATTATTCATCCATTGAATGCATTAGTGAAGAGTGTAAATCTAGATTAGAAGACAACGACAGTGAAGTAGACTCGAGCAGTGAATATGGTTGCAACGAAACCTTGCACCATACCAGAAAAAGGCGGCGAGAGTTTCTGATCAGGAAACAAAGGCAGCAGTTTACTCAATTTTACCAAAACGATTCAAAGATAATTTAGAACAGGAACAATGCTCAGGCTGTTATTTTAGCGACTCTAAAATTTTGTGTTGATGTGGATTCGATCTCACCTCTTGTCGGTGTTCTGAGCAGACAGGCAGACGACGAGATTTTGCAGCATGGAAGATGACTACATAACTTCTCTCGTGATCAACTTGGAATCCTTGAATTTCTATAAACTCAGTCCAGACGGTCTTCGTCTCGTGACTTCTTAGTAAAAGCGTTTTTATTAATCTAGTTTGTACGTACTCATTCATGCACAGTGTAACTCACTACGTGATAAAAGAAATTGTATTTAAGGTTGCGTATTATATAAACTAATTATATATTTATATGAATGACGATGAGGTACAGCACCCCATCATCGACATCACGGATGATATATATATATTATAAATAGTATGGCCTCCTTTAGCAAATAAATAGATTTAGCGTCAACTGCTTCATTTACCGTTTTATTTGATAGTCGTATATTCTCTCGTATATAACCATCAAATATGAATAATTCAGAAGTATCGGAACAGATCCGTGTACCATCATCATTTAAATCCAGTTCATTGTCAGCACAAAGAAAAAATTGCCTAAAAAATCCTGAGACTAATCATAACATTGTTTGCACTGATAAAAGTGACTTTGGAAGTGATGATAGACGCAGCGTTGACAAAATTGCAGAAGAGTTAAAATTCGTGAACCAAAGATGGAATGATGAAATTGGAAACGTTTGGGTTGCACCAAACCCCCCAAAAGTAAAATTCTGTGACAACGTTCTAACTTACCCCGTTGCTGATGCTGTAGAAGGGGACAATGGGAAGAGTGCGCTCGGGACAGATTAAGATTTCAGAGACGAATTGAGGAAACTGAATCTATTTTAAAACCGGTATTAATTCGTGAACATAGGCTAAAAGTATTTAATAGAATGCACTCTTTAAAGTATTAGGTTACTGTTGTTTGTGATCACCAAATCTATGCATTTGTTTTTTCTTGTGTTTTCTGTTATTTCTTGTGTTAACATAATTTCAATTGTTAACTTATTTATCACACGTATTTGTAAATATATATATATACTTTGAATATAATCATTGATGTGTCTATTGTTAACTTATTTATTACACGTATTTGTAAATATATATAACTTGAATATTTCGTTTATTAAATAAATCATGTTTCAATTAGCGTTTCGCTTTCTCCTTTGTGTGTGTGTGTGTGTGTGTGTGTGTGTGCACAGGTGAAAGTTCTAAGCTCCGTCCCACTGGAAGACCAGCAACGTGAGTCATGCTACTACCTGGGAATCCCTGCGTGGTCAGTTGATTGTAGTAAGCCCTTGAGCTCAGACGTGTATTCACCCGCGTAGAAGAAAATGGCTACCTTTAATATTGCTTGTTCAACGTTTATGAAATGGTATTCAGCAAAGTGTCAGGATGTGGTGGATACCGAAAAACTTCCTATTCCCCCTCCTTTGCCTCTTTTAAATCCGCATTGGATCGTGCGAAGGAGCAAGATGTACAAATACTCTATGGTTTATTCTGGTGAGAGCGTTGTAGGCTTTCGTTGCACAGACGATGTATTGAAGTATGCTGTAGAGCTAAGCTTTATAAAGTCTCACATATACCGTGAAGTAAAAGAAACAACGCGTGCAGAAGAGAAGCAGCAGATATGGATAGTGAGTCTTGTGGATGAGTTGTGTGACAAGCGGTATTATATCATGTTACACCATACCGAGCACTCGTACACTTCGGTTGAAAATGTAAATGTCGTCATCATGGACAATCTTAAGTATTTTTATCACTATATTAATGTATATCATGATGAGGTTCGTAGTGAGGTTGTGGCTAGTGCCCTGCGTGAGTTTTTAGCAGACTTTAGAGACGAGTATCGTCTGTCAAATAAAAAGGAAAAATATGGTCATATGTTTCTCTCAAATAGTGCACCGGAGTGTGAAGACGTTTAGTTTGTGGAAATGGTGAGTGGTAAAACAATAAAACCGTTATAAAATGTGCCTAGTTCATGAAATTTACCCTGACGGGAACTGTCTGGTGCGTATTCAGGGAGTGTCAAAACATTAAAACAGAGATTTATATAACGAGCAGTTGTCGTAACGATTTAGAAGATTATTTCAATTGCCGCTATGTTGAGTGAAGATGAGTTCACGATTGAAAAGCTCAGGTCGGTGTTTATAAGCTTGTGTTTAATAATGTGGCTAACGATGAACTCTTTGTGCGTGCATTTGATTGTATTCTAGACGTATTTAAAGATAACTTATCAACCGGTTGTAAAGTGGGAACAAAAATAGTACTGAACGATATGAAAGCCCTTCATATCGAGTACAGGTTTCCCTATACTTTAAGCGGTGAAATTATTAAACCGCGTATACTGCGTAATGCAGAGCTATAATGATGTAATTGTAGACTCAGTTAAGTGCGAGTTTAGTATTTCGAAAAAAAAAGTGAAATGTATTTATATATTTAACATATTTGTGTGTGTGTGTGTGTGTGTGTGTGTGTGTATATTTCTGCTATATTGATGGCTATACGATTTCTTATTTTGCGCGGTAGAAGATAAAGTGTATGTATTTATTTATTTAGTTGTGTGTATATATTTCTACTATGTTGATGGTTATATTATTTCTTATTTCTTATTTTTGATCATTCCAATGTATATTTATTTTCTATATATTTCAATAATTGCGTGTGTGTGTGTATATATATATATATATATATATATATATATATATATATATATATATATACATATATATATATATATATATATATATATATATATATGCATTTAACTGCAATGACCACGCAGTATATAAATGAATAGAAACGACGTAAATAAGGAGCGTCTCTGCACACGGGGAAGAGAAATAACGAATAAATGAAAAATGAGGCAAACCGCCCGGGAATCGAACCCAGGGCCTTCCAATTGCCGGTTGGATGCGCTACCATTACACTACGGACCTCGATCAATCATAAATCGAAATTCTCCTACATAGGGCAGAAACCAATGCCCTGAGAGGGCACCCTCGCAAATCGTGAATATGTGCATTTAACTGCAATGACCACGCAGTATATAAATGAATAGAAACGACGTAAATAAGGAGCGTCTCTGCACACGGGGAAGAGAAATAACGAATAAATGAAAAATGAGGCGAACTGCGTGGTCATTGCAGTTAAATGCACATATTCACGATTTGCGAGGGTGCCCTCTCAGGGCATTGGTTTCTGCCCTATGTAGGAGAATTTCGATTTATGATTGATCGAGGTCCGTAGTGTAATGGTAGCGCATCCAAGCGGCAATTGGAAGGCCCTGGGTTCGATTCCCGGGCGGTTCGCCTCATTTTTCATTTATTCGTTATTTCTCTTCCCCGTGTGCAGAGACGCTCCTTATTTACGTCGTTTCTATTCATATATATATATATATATATATATATATATATATTTCTCCTGTACTGTTATATTGAAGGATATATTTTTTGGTTATATGCATATTCCTCGTTCATATTTCTTAAACTATTGTTATTTTTAATTGATCATTCAAATGTATATTTATTTTCTGTATATTTATAATAAACAGAATGATGCAATGTTGTTTATTTAATTCTTTTGGTTGTAAACAATTATACCAAATGGCATGTTACGTCTTCTAAACCTACTAGCGGAATTCTAAGCCAACTTTTAAGAATTAATTAAATAAATGGTACAATCTGGCAACCTAATAATGTATACCTGAACAATTAAAATGGCATCTGGCAACTCTCCATAATAATGTATACCTGAACAATTAAAATAAAAAGTGGTATCTGACAACTCTCCATAATAATGTATACCTGAACAATTAAAATAAAAAGTGGTATCTGACAACTCTCCATAATAATGTATACCTGAACAATTAAAATAAAAAGTGGTATCTGACAACTCTCCATAATAATGTATACCTGAACAATTAAAATAAAAAGTGGTATCTGACAACTCAACCTGAACAAGCCATTTACGCATAAAAAAGTGACTCCTGCTACTACCTGGGGATATCTCTACGCCTGCGTACTCAGTTGAGCGGTGCAAGCCGTGGATTTCAGATGTGTATTCTCTAGAGTAGAAGAAAAATAGTGTGTCGGACAGAATGTGGAAGGTGTACACTGCGTACACGAGATAAGTGTACGCATGGTGTGAATGAACTCTGAAGCTGTTCTTTTTCATTACACTTTCACAGCAATTATGGAAAATTCGGGGAGGAGTTAATTATTACACTGCCCAACAAAACAAACATTTTTGCTGGTGATTTAATTTTAAGACCTGTTTCTGGATAATATTGATGTGCTGATTTCAAACATCACCTTAGATTTTGTCCATCACATCACGTTTTTGTGCAATGCAATATGCCTACTTTGGGTGAGCCATGAAGGGCGCTTATCAAAATTGATGATTTTTGAGACCTGTTAACAGCTGTTTTCCTGTTAAAATTTTATCTGTGGAATATGCAAATCTGTGCATTAAATTTAAAGGTCATGTGAAACATATTAAAATCTTGGGTATCTGTGATTTCCCAAGGTGTGAGCGTGACGTCATGATCTGAGAGAGATTTCCCATTGGCGGAGTGAGAGCAGCCGGTTCCGCTAGTGACGTTACTTGTAAACTATCACCAGTTGGGTTGTAACATGAGCATTAAAGTTCACTATCTCAACAGTCATCTGGATAAATTTCCAGAAAATCTTGGTGATATTAGTGAAGAGCAAGGTGAAAGGTTCCACCACGATATCAAAGTGATGGAAGAACGATACCAAGGAAGGTGGGATACCCATATGATGGCTGACTACTGCTGGAGCCTGCAAAGAGATTGTCTTGACATCTCTCATTCTAGGAAGTCCTATAAGAGAAAATTTATCAGCACTGAAAAGTAAGAAAACAAGAAAAAGACAATGTTAAGAAAACTGGTCCCGTGCTTGCTTTAATATGGATTCATTTTTTGATTATTTAAACACTTTTAATCACTTTGGTTCAATATTACCATTGTATATTAAAGTTCACTCCCTGCACAATTGTTTACTTTTCCATGCTGATTCTGAGTATGTAAAAACTTATTTTTTGAAAAGAAAAAAAATTGGGCATAACCCTACCAAAATGCGATATCTCCAAAATATCCGTATTTGATTGCTCGAAAACCTGACGTGATAGGCAAAAACTAAGGTGATTTTTTAAATCAGCACACCAAAGTTACCTAACAACAGGTGTTAGAATTAAATCAGCAAAATTGGTGTTGGGCAGTGTTATTATTACTACATAGAAAAATTTGTCTTTGTGCATATCACCCTATATATATATATATATATTGTACGTATGTGTGTGTGTGTGTGTGTGTGTGTGCGTGTGCGTGATCCTCACTTTCTCGGACAAAAATGTGTGTGTGTGTGTGTGTGTGTGGCAAGGTTCCGGTTATCCATTTTCTTGAACTGATCCACAGAACAGATGTTCACATCTTCTGAAGACTGCATGTTCCACGGGCCACAGATCTTATAGACAATGCAGGTCCTTTATATGAGCTTTAATTATCTCGATGAAATTATGATGTGAAATAGTGAGCAATCATTCCCTGACGAGTTGTATTTCTGAATCCACGTTAAACTGTAGGTCTAATGAGGGGAACAAATCGGCGAGAAAGAGTTAATTATTATTATTACTACATACAAAAAATCTACATTGTGCATTACCATGTTTTGCAGCAACACTTTTCCCGGATCAATAATCACTAATGTAATCGAGAGGATTTTATAATAAAAAAATTATAAATATATCCATTCCTTTAATTATATTTAAAAAAAAAGAAAAGAGTATTCGGTTTCCACGTTAAACTGTGGGTCTAAGGCGGAGTGAAAAGCTTAACCATTGTTACAATTCGGCGAAGAGTTAGTTATTATTATTATTACTAAAGAGAAAAATCTACATTGTTTTTGTACATATCACATTTTGCAGCCATGCTATGCCCGCATCAATAATCAAATGATCCTGTTATTTTAAATCCGGATCAATAATCAAATGATCCTGTTATTTTAAATGTTGAAATTATGATGTGAAAGAGTGAGCAATGATTCCCTGACGAGATGTATTTCTGATTCGGTGTTACAATTCGGCGAGGAGTTAGTTATTAATATTATTACTAAAGAGAAAAATCTACATTGTTTTTGTACATATCACATTTTGCAGACATACTATCCCCGGATCAATAATCAAATGATCCTGTTATTTTAAATCAGGATCAATAATCAAATGATCCTCTTGTTTTAAATGCTGTACTTATGATGTGAAAGAGTGAGCAATGATTCCCTGACGAGATGTAATTCTGATTCGGCTTCCACGTTAAACTGTAGGTCTAAGGCAGGAGTGAAAAGCTTAATCTTTGCAATTCGGCGAAAAGTAGTTAATTATTATTATTACTACTGTAATTTGTACCACCCTATATATATATAATATATATATATATATATATATATATATATATACAGGGTGGGCCGTAAGTTTCCATACATAGGAAAAATAAACATTTTTTTATGGACAACCATTTTTATTTATATAATATGCTCTACATGGTTGCCATTGTTTTGAAAACACATTTCAATACGTGTTCCCCACTGTTGATGAACACGCATTAGCACAGTTGACGTTATGCTTGTAATGGCGTTGGTGATACGTTCCTTTAGATGATTTATGTCTCGTATCTTTTCCTGATACACCATGGCCTTCAAGTGCCCCCAAAGATAGAAATCAAGGGGGGTGAGATCTGGGGATCTGGGAGGCCACTCCACAGGACCACGCCGACCAATCCAAGCATCCGGAAACTGCTGATCCAAATACCGACGCACGTGAAGACCATAATGAGGTGGAGCTCCATCTTGCTGGAAGTAAACTGGGAAGTTACCTTCCTCGTTTAGCAGGGATGGGAAAATCTCTTCTTGCAACATGTTAAGATACCTTTCGGCATTAAGATTTCCACTGACAAAAATTGGTCCAATAATTCTGTCACCCATATCCCGGCCCACACCATCACTTTACCGGCACCTTGCATCTTCGTCGGACTCAGCCAGTTAGGGTTAGCATTACTCCAATAACGTATGTTTGCCGATTAACCTCTCCATTGACGTAAAAATTTGCTTCATCAGTAAACAAGATCTTACAACGCATATTCTTAGGGTATCTGAAACATAAAAACAAACGTTTAAATTTTCCTATGTATGGAAACTTACGGCCCACCCTGTATATATGTTAAACACAGACCGTGCATGGAACAAGGAACTCTTCTGGGAAAAATTAAATCCACTATAGTCCGAATAAGTAATGGTAAATGACAAATACCATAGTTTTTCTTTTTCATGATGTTAGCCCGACGTGGGCAAAGGGCCTCTCGCAAAGAGATCCCATAAATATAGCTTCCCTCACCAGCTATCTGCAAAGCAGACAGGATCCAGCTTTGGGACATGGATCTAGGGTTTAAAGCAAGCCTAGTCCCCCTACATTCAGAACCTCTATATAAGTAAAAGACTCGTTGCATTCACGTCGGATTGAATAAATCAAAGAAAAAGGGGGGTAACTATTGTATTTTTAGCCAAAAAAACCAAAACTTAAACCTCAACCGGGACATTGAGCGTCCACTTTTCAAGGCACGTAACACGTCCGTTTAATATACACAAACTCAGAATGGTTCCCTGAGAAAATTATATGTTAAACACAGACCGTGCATGGAACAAGGAACTCTTCTGGGAAAAATTAAATCCACTATAGTCCGAATAAGTAATGGTAAATGACAAATACCATAGTTTTTCTTTTTCATGATGTTAGCCCGACGTGGGCAACGGGCCTCTCGCAAAGAGATCCCATAAATATAGCTTCCCTCACCAGCTATCTGGCTTGCTTTAAACCCTAGATCCATGTCCCAAAGCTGGATCCTGTCTGCTTTGCAGATAGCTGGTGAGGGAAGCTATATTTATGGGATCTCTTTGCGAGAGGCCCGTTGCCCACGTCGGGCTAACATCATGAAAAAGAAAAACTATGCTATTTGTCTTTTACCATTACTTATTCAGACTATAGTGGATTTAATTTTTCCCAGAAGAGTTCCTTGTTCCATGCACGGTCTGTGTTTAACATATAATTTTCTCAGGGAACCATTCTGAGTTTGTGTGTGTGTATATATATATATAATATATATATAATATATATATATCCATTCCTTTTTTATTTAAAAAAAAAAGAATGAACAAAACTCTCTCTCTCTCTCTCTCTCTCTCTCTCTCTCTCTATATATATATATATATATATATATATATAATATATTATATATATATATATATATATATACGGCTATTGATTGGTGGCGCGGAAAACGCAGTTTAATAATAAACAGGAACACCAGAGAAAATACAAACATCCTTCAAGGTTTAATAGTACCAACGTTTCGGAATGCACTAATTCCATCTTCAGGGCTAAAACAATAAAATTCCAAATCACATACAAAATACAAATTGCTTAATAACAATTTAAAATAAACTTAAAAAAAAATTATAAAAAGTGGCTAAGAAAATGTAAAACATTAAAACTAAAAGGTAAATAAATGTAAAGTTAAAAAGTTAAAATTATAAAAAAGTAAAAGCATTAAAAATGAAACGTAAATGAAATAAACTAGTACCTTAACCAAAACATAGCAGATCTATCGATGATTCGTCAGAATTTAGGTCTGGTTTTAGTTTATAAATAAACAAAGACTCCATAATTTTAAGCTTAAGGTCAGAGCTTCCGGCAGCAAGTACGGCGAAATTAGACTGTGAAATTGGGTGGTTATTGTTGTGCGAGTGATTACGTATGAGAGAATTAGGTGGTTTGCCAAGGGGTAAATTTGTACGGACCGATTT